>JAWWEU010000040.1:17105662-17126862 GCA_035583155.1 Acropternis orthonyx
GAGACAGAAGGTGATTCCTTTGAGGTGCAGGGTTGGTAGATGAAAGAAAAATTCCAAGATTTTAAACCCATAACAATTACTAAAGGGGAAATGTGGCATTGTCATAGTCCCCAAGCTCAGGCAAGACTGCTGAAATACTATTGTAAAACATGTCACTTAGCCAACATATTAAAAGGCTCTTTTGGCAAACTCATACCCAGCTTTGCCCACTGAACCACAGAAAATGAATGGACAGTTGGGATTCTGCGGGATCCACACAGTGGTGACTATTTCTTTCTTTTTTGTAGTCAATCTTCACTTTTTTCCTACTTTCCTATTTTCTTCCTTTCTCTCTTTTCCTTAATAGAGAATAAAAGTGAATTATCAGTTTAGTTACTAATATCTGGCCTCATTAGTGTCTCTAATCAACCTCTGGCTAGACTCAAACCTTTTGTCCACTCTGCTTTTGTGGACCAATATATAAAATCAGAATTTCCTGCAATTAGTGGATTACAACAACATCAAAGAGGGAAACTTGATACAGAGGAAACTTGGTAAATATGGATGGAGAGGTATGGTAGAATATACTCTTTGGGATCAGCTGTGTACTGCTTGGTCACCAGTGATGATTGTTTACATCTGCTTGGACAAAATTATCTCCTCCAACAGAAAGATCACTCAGATTCACAGCAAATGACAAAGAATAGTTTTATACCTACAATGCTCTGCTGTTGCCTACCTGAGAACTTGGATTGAAGTTACTTGGGAGTTTTCCAGTGTTTAATAGTTGCTTGAATGATCTGGAGGAATTGTATAGGGTGGAAATATTAAAAATAGTAGTGTTTTACCCATTTTGACTATAGGGAAATATTTTTGATGGAATTATTGCCAGAATTATAAAAGCCTTTTGTCATAGGAAGAAAAACCTCAATATACAAAGTAGGTGGATGATCAGGAGCTAGGACTCAGGACTAAGCTGAGCTCTAGTGACATAAAGACATAAGAGGAGCTAAGGTATTTGATGGTATGCCATTACCCCACTGCAATGACTGACCCCCAGTTGAGTGTGTTTATAAAGTAACTCATGAATAAAGCCTGTAATGACTTCTGTTTTGAAAGAGCACAAGAGTGAATGAAGTTGGACATGATAATTTTTTTCAAACCTTTTTTTGGTCTGACATGCTGCCAATTGTCTTATTAATAGAGTACATAATACAACCAAAATAAGTTATTCTAGAACATCTCAACTAGGACAGAAAACAAATCCTAGGGAAAAGACAATTCATTATTCTAAAGTTTTTTGCTCTGAAAATATTTATCAATGATTCATTAGATATAAAATTGTTCAAGATTGGGAAATAAAACACTAGACACATTTAAATAACTTTAGACAGAAATGTCCAGATGATTTAGTGATACTATTCGCATTTCATAAATGAGCCATTCAGAGTTGGAGTAGTTTAAGACTACTCTGATTTCATTTCATCATAAGGAACTACGTTGATTTAATCCATTTGGGGTTGGAAAATAATTTTAGGAAATAATAAAATTTACACATTATTATTTGAATAACAATTACTGACATATTCAATATATATAATTTCAGTCAGGTTTTGAAGTTTGCTTGATGCATGAAGATATTAACAACAAAATGCCACTAACTTATGCTTCATTAACACTTTATTCCAGACTTTCACTTTTGTAGTTCTGTTATACCAGACATTCAAAGTCTGAAGACAGTTTATTTGCTATTTGGTTTTGATTTTTTTCAGATCTATAAGGTTTTAGTCTGTATTTAATCAAGAGTCCATTAACTTACAAAGTTGTTACTAAGTTTTAATGATTCAGAAACAGATTATCAACTGTCTGGTTATATTTTTTCCTGTTTACCTCATATGGTTTCTAATTTCTTTTTATTATTTTATATTCTATATTATGTACAACTTTCACAATATGCCTGAAATGCAAATATTTTGTTTTATTAAAGTATTGAAATCTGTGACCTCTAGTTCATATTTATTTGATAGAAAAGTAGAATATGAACAGCATGTTTGCTTGCACATGTTTTTCAGTATTTTCCACAATAAATTAACTGAAGACTTACCCAATCAATATACAGTTTAAAAGTATTGAAATTCAAGTCCTAGAGAATAGACCTGTAATTTATCTGTGTTACTTGTATGGTGTCCAGAGTGGAAACCAGCTTCACAGTTAGCTTCACAGTTTCTGTGAACAGGTTCCAGAAGGGAATTGATGAAACGAAAAACAAAGCAAAACAAACAAACAAACAAACGCCCCAAACCCTCAAACAAACAAACAAAAAAAAAAAAAACAGAAAAAAAAAGAAAAAAAAAGGGAAAAAAATGAAAGAGAAAATGAGACTAAAGAAAGCCTCTGTGCACTGAGCAGAATTTTTTTTTTGTGGTTAGTCCATGATATGCACATATGTTTATGGCTATTACTCTGCAGAGCGCATCAATGAACCTACTGCAACAGCAACTGGCATCACACAAATATTCTTTTTAATGCAAAATTATGGCTTACAAGTTTCTTCCTGTTTTTTTATATCAACACCCTTAGAATCTGTCAGATGCCTGGTATTTAGGAATTTTGGTTTTGTTGTTATTGTTTTCCAGATGAATGAGGTTCAGTCCTGCCTCTTTAAATAAGGTATTTCAAGCACTGGATTTGAACCTGAAATAAGCAATTTTTTTTCACATCACCAGTCATGAGCAAAACAGGGTCAAAGGAGTGGATTCCATCTCACCTAATTTTAGAAGTTGTTTTAAACACAGACAACTAGCCGTGCCTAGTCATCTAGAATTTCTATTTAATAAATGGAATTTAGTTGTAGGAGCACCCAATTCTTTCCATTGAACAGAGGTGGTAACTTGTGTAGCAGTAGAATTGTAATAAATGTTTCTGCTATTGCAATAAATATTTCACATATATCATAAAAAAATCCTGACCTAAATATCAGAAAAAATGAAGCTGGGAAAAGCACTTTTATCACTCCAAGAACTTGCAAAAGCCAGACCACACCAATTGTGCCTAGTCCATTTTGCTATGACAAAGCTATTTTGCAGAATGAAAATTCCACTATGAGAGTGACATGACATATTATACTTCAAGATATCATCCAGTGACTGTATGCAAGTTTTCCAATGAATGCTTTGGCTTACAGGATTAATCAGGAGCATTTAAATCACCTAGACAAGTGGTTTATATGTTAATCCTAAACATAAGCCAAAAATTTCATCTGGTTATCAGTTCTGAATTTCTGTGTAACGCAGACACACAACACAGGACCACAACATTCACAAGAGAAACTCACTCTGAAATGAGAGAATTTTCTAACCTGACCACACTGGTGACTGGATCTGTTTCTCTGTGGGACCAGTCTATAGTTTATCAGGTTAGAAAGAAATGAATTGTGAAGAATGACTAATGTAATGAGTATTTGATTCTAATAAATCTTTTTTATAATGGGAACTCCAAGATCAACTCTATCACTCATAAAGCACTTATGAGTGTTAAGTTTAATTCTGTTAATCAGAGTTTATTATTTTTATTCAACCAAGAAGAGTAATTTCAGAATTGTAGCCATACAAATACAGATATATAAAAATTGGAGTGGTTAGGAGTGAAAAGATAAACTGATCAGCTCAAGTTTACTCTGAGCTCAAGTAATGCTGTTCCCTACAGCAATTTTTTTAAAGTTTTGATCAATCAAGACTCTTTTCCTTCCAACACCAGAGGTCCTCAGGAATCTGAAAAGCCATTAGAGATCCATGGTCTATCTGCCAGAAAGATCTCCCTTTTAAACTGTTTATATTTGTCTGTTTTAAAGATGGAACAATGTCTTGTCTTGTGTTGGAGCAGATGCTTCTGTATCATGAAGAATGGTTTATCCTTTGGTTTGTTTGCCACACCAGATTTCTTCTTGGCTTTAGAACACCAGCACCATGACCAAGCAAATGATCTTTGCTAGACAACCAAAAACTAATAGATACTAAAAATCTCCAACACTTTATCCAGTCTCCTACTCTTCCTCCTTTAATGAAGGTTCACAATTGCTTTGGTTTCTCATTAATTTACATCTTCATCTCTTCTTCCTCTTCACGTGCTACGGATGAGATAGGAGTAAGACAGCTATTCTGCTTGGAGAATGGGTTTATATTGTCTGACGCAACTAGTTTGGAGACCAAGATGATACGAAGTCAGACATGTTTATGTATTTCTTGCAGCATTTGACAGACTCTCACATTTCAAGGTCAGTGAACAATTAGATCTGTTATGGTACTGAAATGTCAATACTCCATGTACAGTGCAGACAGAAGCTTCCTTTAGCTCATCTTCCCTGTGCAGAGAGAAGGCATGACTGCTTTCTTCACATGTATGCTGAAAAGTCTGTCATGTCACCAAATAAATTTATGAGGGTGTCAATGATCTCATATTTGTTTTCTTTCAATATTTTGTTCAGTGATTTACCAGGGACATGACTTAAACATTACAAGATATTGGTTATTCAGCTCATTTATCCTTTTTTTTTTTTTTTTTTTTAATCAATAGTTTTTAATTTTAGTTCTTTAAAACCAAAAATTTTTGTCTCTTAAAATAGACAGTACTAATAGAAGATTTATTGCCTATTTCAGTAATTAGACAGCAATTCAGTAATTCAATAAGGGATTTAGGGTTTGGTGGTTTTTTTGGGGTTTTTTGTTTGTTTGTTTGGGGGTTTTTTTGGGGGGATATGCTTTTCTATATGTTTTCTGTCTTGAGATTTGATAATGAGACTTATTCCCAGAGGCTGTACAATTGCTCACTGGTGCCAAATTAGACCCTTGTCTTCTTCCTTTCTCTTCTCTACTTCTCTTTCCATTCCAAATACAAGGGTTAATCCTGCAACAAGCCATGAGCAGCTGAATCTCTAAAATTAGATGGAAAATACATTACAGATATATGAATTGTGAGAGAGGCAGAAAAGCCAACATCTATGCAGCTTATTGCTAGGTCATGGTTATAAATCTCAACTGTTGGCTGCTATTTTCCCATTATCAACATGATCCTTCTTTCTCCATATACCCTCTGATAGCTGTTTCATGCAATGTGATAGATGACTGTCTTTCAATTCTCTGGTTTTTAAATGCAGTGGGAAGCATTGAAAAGAAAATAATATCCAACTTCTTCCTATATCTCATATATATTTGCTGCTGCTGCCTTTGTGAATTTTTTTCCCACAGCTGGCCATGCTTTGCTTCTGTGTTTGGCAAACACATTAAATGTGCAGTATACAGACTTGGTGAAGTATACAAGGTGCCTTTCCTTGCAAATCAGTGGTTTCAGTGAAATATGCTTCTTGTATGGTAGTGAAGAGTCATAACGAAAAGCATTGTAAAGAGAAAGTTGCTGTATAAATTGGGATAAAAAGCATAACTTGGAATTTTTTGTTCTGGGTGAATAATATCTAGAAGAAAACTGGTAGACAGCTGTGCTGCTTTTGGCTAGAATAGAGTATATTTTATTTACAGTGGCTAGTATGGGGCTATGTTTTGAATTTGTGCTGAACACAGATTTGATAATACAGCAATGTTTTTTGTTATTGCTGAGCAGTGTTTACACAGAGCCAAGGCCTTTTCTGCTTTTTGTACTGTCACACTGGCAAGGAAGGTGGGGGTACATGGAAGGCTGGGAGGAGACACACCCAAGACAGGTGACCCAGACTGACCCAAGGGATATTCTATATCATAGGGCATCATGCTTGATATATAAAATGGAGGATGAAGAAGGAAGAGGGAGACATTCTGAGAGTTGACATTTGTCTTCCCAAGTCACCATTATATGTAATGGGGTCCTGCTCTCCTGGAGTTGTCTGAACAGCTGCCTGCCCATGGGAAGAAGTGAATGAATTCCTTGTTTTGATTTGCTTGTGTTCTCGGCTTTTTCTTTCCCTATTAAGCTGTTTTTATCTCCATCCCCGGACTTTTCTGGCTTTTACCTTTCCATTTCTCTCCCCAGTCCCACTGGTGTGGGAGTGATCAAATGGCTGCATGGCTGGGGTTAAACCATGACAATAGCATAAAACATGTAAGACAGTAGGAGAGAAAGAGATGACAAAATGCCTATTATAATAATGTCTGATTAGGTAGTGAATAAAGAATCTACAGAAATCCAGATAGGATTTTCTGTAGTAATCAAAGTTTAGTATCACTGAGAGTCTGTATAATTTTTAAAGGGGAAAGTTAAAAGGGAAAGGAGAAGTAAAATAAAATGAGAAAGGGAGAAAATAGAAATTAGTGACAGGTTGATCCCTAGGCTACTGTTTTCACTTCCTCTTGATAGCAAGCTGTCTAAAGAAAAGCTTAGATTCTCTTCACTGCTTTTGAATGCACTATTAGTTTTCTGTTTCAGTCTCAACCATTCCTAGAGAGTAGTAAATTTTTTATGTTTACATTTAAGTAGAGACTGAAAAAATATTGTGAAATGTAATAAATAATTTTCTGCTGATTTTCTTCAATAACACTTTAATTATAAATGAACTAGAAAAGTCAAGCATGCAAAATGGAGTTTTTGCAGAAGTTTGTGTCACAGATATCACCCACACCAGAAAGGTCTGAAGAGATTTTCAATATCAAAGGGAAATACAGATATAAACTGGATGTGCAGAGTAAATATTTTCTTTGCTTGCTTTTGCTATATTGAGTAAATAATTATTCCAACATCTTTCACTGGATTTGATGAAAACTTTTAGCTTGCTGCTGGACTTGCTGATAATATTTCAGTTTCTTATAACAGTTTTCCTTTAGTTATGACACTGAAAGCATATGACATATTTTGCAAGCTAACTTATATCCAAATAGTGTTGTGACCATTTCTTGACATGAGAAACAAAAACAATCATGTTATTCTGAATTTCAATATATATGAACATCTAACATCAGAAAGGAAATTTAAACAGAAGAGAGGTGCAGCAAACATAAATAAAATAGCTACAATAGTGACAATTTATATAATAATTCACAGAAAAAAATAGTTCATATCAAGAAATAAAATGTTCTAGAGAAAAAATTAAAAGAATACAGGTTTCACATTAAATCTGAAATTTAAAAAAAATAAATCATGCAAGAAGTTGTTTTTGGTCACTGAAAATTGTTATTGCTGAAATTATAAATGAAAACAAAGGAAATAGCAACAAAACTTCTGAATTCATATCCTTTGTTTATACAAAATAAAAAAATTCTAATATTACTTCACACAACTTGGACATAGATATATAAATCACACACTGTATGATCTGTAGAACACTGACATTCACAATACTTTTATATTTATATATCTCTTGAACAAAAACTGATAACGGATGTTAATCCTTGCATCACCTTTGGTCATGGGAAGACAAGTTTAAATTCAAAATATGATGCTATTACTGATCTAAAAAGGATACAAATCACTGAAGGTTGCATTACACTAGGAAATAATTTCTGTTTTCAAGAAAAGAAACTTAGAAACAACTGTCAGCATTGTTGAAACAAATGAACATGCTTGTTCCATCTGATTGTAGAAGTATGACCTTTTAACAGAAAGGTTCTGAAGAAAGACTCAGGTAAAATGCTGCTTTCCCTGACACTTTACCATCCTTACTGATACCCATTTCCAATTATACTGTCAAGACGTCTGATAAGGGGATGGTGGCAGTCAGACTGTGGAGAGCAAAACCTGGATATTGATGGACACAGAACAAGGCAGTGCTCACATTCCTGTAAAATGAAAGGAACTATCTATGTCTTACCTAGTTATGTAACTTGCAAAGTGAGTGGGGTTTCAGGGAGGCTTGTTAATATAATCATAGCTCATTCGAAAAACTTACCAACTTTTTACATTTGAAGGGTCTGAAAAAAATATTAAAAACATAGTAAATAGAATGCCTGTTACCATTACAAGTTCTATGAACAAGACACCTAAAGAATGGAGGATTTTTAATACATGTAACTAGAAAGTAATGAAAAAGTATATTAAATTAAATGAAACAAGCTACCAAATAATTGGTGGCATATATTTTAGCAGTATATTTTCATTGAAGATTTGCTTTGGTACAATACTTTGTCTTCCCTTGTCAAGAGTGATCTAAAGATGTATCATTAATCATTCTGGTATTAACCAAGCTTTTTTCTAGTTTATTCATTAATTTTTAAAAAAAAATTATGTCAATGAGTTTTTAATTGAATTTTCGTTTTGAGTCTTCAATGTACCTAATTTATTATTTGATCATGCTGTATTCTACACTGGATTGCTGTCACCTGTGCTGTTTAAATCCATGGTAAGATCATGTAATATGTCCTCATATAGTTTCAGGTTTTTAGGGTTTGAAATCTGAGAAGACTCACTACTCATGGAAGGAATTTAATCGGGTCAAGGAAAAAAAAATTATGAAATTTTTTAACAGTGTACAAACCAAAGATTTTATTAAAGATTGCTTCATAGATATGTAGTAGAACCAAGAAAAACTGAACTAGAAGGATATTGCATAAAATTCAATAGAAGTAGACACCTTTTATCCTTAAATCTGCTTTCACTGAAAAATGTGAGTAAAGCCACAGATCAAAAATTACTGTAAAAGTCTTTACTTCTTTTCAGACAGAATAAACTGGTTTACATTTCAGTTGCAAGAAGCAATGGATAGCAAAAGCCTTACAAATATTCAAGCATAATTTCATTTATGTAACAGGTAAAGACAGGCAAACTATTACTATATGAAAAAGAATTAGCTATTTAAATGTAATTTTACAATTTATGATAAAGTTTCTCAGAGGTTTGTGTATGGTTTTTGGGGGGTTTATTTTGTTGGGTTTTTTCCCCTTGCCTTTTTTCTTTTTCCCTCCAGATGTGGAAAATCTTTTGAACACTAGTCAGAACACCAGCAGCCTGGCTACTATGCACATGCAGAGATGCCAAACAGGTAGCTGTTAAAACATTTAGGTCTTGAATGAGCCTAAAGTAAGAAAAGAGTCATCCATCTCAGGCAGGCTAAATCTCTTCTGTGTCCCCAGTGTTTATGTTATAATTAACAGGAAGAGAGTTGGATACTGGCTGTAATAGAAAGAAATGAACAGAAGAGTTTAGAGATATGTTGCAATGTCTTTAAGCAGTGCTTGACCAGGAAAGTTTTCTTCATTTCAATGCAGTTAATCCATTTCTTAGGCATCTATGGTGAAGTTTCAATATATACCAAGAGAAGAATCCTCTTGCATTATATCAACATTATATCAGCTAGGAAGAGTAGACTTTCTGGCAATGATTCCTGAGCAAGACTGGTGCCTGATACCTTTAATGGCTCTCTGTCCTTTACAGGATACAAGTGAACAGCTTCTGCTAAGCTATTGACTAGCACTGACTCACCAGCTGCAGCTAGGAGACAAAAAAAATAGTGTAGTATCTTATCTCATGCACCAGTTGCTGCCTCCCAGATTCAACACAGCCTGATGTTACAGTCAAGTTTATCTTCCAAGATTGACAAATACCAGAAAATTCCTTTGTCCTTACAGTACCCTGCAGTCCCACTCCATTCCTTTCAGAAAAAATCTAAACAACCAAAAAACAAAAAACAAAAACAAAAAAAAAACCCACACTTTTTTTTTTTTGTACAAGCCTGTAACAGGCTCCAATTGTTAACAAAGCAGCACAAAGTAGGACAGCCATTGCTATGCTGCCCATATTCCTTTAAAATTGTTGCTGTCCTTGACCAGTTCTCTTAGAACTGTAGACTTTTATGAACACATGTGGCAAAGAAACATTGGAATTTGTCTTTTAGTTATTTTATATTCTCCCGATTCAGACACACATCCATCTGTGTTTCCATGTACACAACTGGGGCTAAGAAAGCTTCTTCTTTTTTTTTTTTTTTTTTGTGTAGTAGTCCAAGACAAGTAAATTTAAGTCATTTGCAGTTGAACACTTGTCAGTGTATCAGGTTGTGATGATGCATTGCAATGAGATACTTCTTTTAAATTCCAATTTTAGGAAAAATGAGTTAATTTCCTAATCCTTCTCATAATGCTCTGTGCTTGGACAAGGTGGCATTTCTGTTCCCTCATGCTTTGTATCAATCTTTTAAAAATATCTAGGGAAAGCATTTTTTGTGTGTATGATACTTTCCAATCTATCATGCTATTACACTAAGAAGATTAAATAATTTTAATGGTCCCTAGGCAGATCTTCTATTGCTGTTCTCACCTTCAGAGTAGATCTAGAAAGACACAGATACTAGTTACTATTTTCAAATGTATCACAGTTACATAGAGATCTTTAATTCCTTTTTTCAAACACTAAAAAGGAGCCCAAAATTTGTTTCTTTTCAAAATACTTTCGGAAAGAAGAGATTTGTGGTGCTTAAATGAGAAAAAAAAAAAATAAAAAAAAATCTTGACTCTGTAATTATTTTGAACATACGGGAAAATAAGGTACTGATGTCACTCCACAACCAAGAATAAAGGAAAATTGATGAATGGATGACAAAGCCAAATCTAAAGAACATTAAAAATTTTTGGCAGCTATCTGAGAATAAGCAACATCTGGTCTTTTAACACACTAATAATGCTTATGCATCTGAAACTTCTGTAGCAAGCTTATGCTATTATATAACTAGCACCACCCAGTTTACTTCTTTAAAAAGGTCTTGTCTTGGGGGAAAAAAATGATAATTTATATATAATGCAGTATTTGACACTGGTTTAACTATAACGGAAAGGGTGAAAATAAACAATGGATTGATTCAAGTTCATTTACAGACTGCTGGATTTTTCACAACAGAACTCTGTGTTTCATATTCTTATATTAAGCAAAGCATAAACAAAAGATAAACATATGGGTGGGAACTTATAACACCATGCATGGAGTAAAAAGAGTTAATTTTAACCCTGGGTATTTTTAAACTGGGATTTCGCATCCTGTAATTAAATATATTTATTCTTATGAGCAATTCTGAAATCAAAATTGGAGTTACTCCATTGACATCAGCAAAATCAATGTTTATTATGAAATATCAAACTTGAGGTTTACATATCACTTTCTGGTAAGCTCTAAAGTTGTTTTCCTTTTTTTTTTTTTTTAAGGAAGTTGAAGAAATCAACTGCATTATTCTTTTAATAAGATATTCAGCATTAAAAGAATAGTAAATAATCTGAGAGCTTTGTTTTTACCCTTGATCTAATTAATTACTTAAATATGTGCACATACATGCAGGCACACACACACTATTTACAATTAGGTTTTAATTCACTTTATGGTGTCTGCACAGCAAGACACCACACATTATTTAGAATTGCATTCAATGCAATAGGATATTGGGTTATGTTTACATTAAGAATTTGTTAATTTTGAAAATATATACTGTGCTCTGGAAAAAAAAGGGAGGAAGAGATAACTAGAAAATGAAAATTTAAGGACATACATCCCCCTCCTCAAGCCATGACACACAAATGACACACACTGATGCTGGTTGTGTGCTACTGAATGCTTTTATTCCATTGTGGCACAGAAACATGGGAGAATGTAAGAGAAACCATGAAGAGGAATCAAACCATGATAATTCCACCAAGCACACTGATTTTAAGAAACAGAATTCCAAACACACTTCATAATGCAAAAGGAAATCAAGCATTGCATCATTCTTGAGGGGTATGAAATGTGATAGACAACCATGTTAACCAGGATGTACATTTAGATAATTTCTAATGCTTAAGAACATGTGGGATGATTGACTTACAAGGGCCATTGCCTAGGCCTGTATAAATAAGTTATACATATTTGCAGTGAGTGAATATGCACAGGGAAACAGTTTGTGCTGAGGACCATAAATCCCCACTCTTTCAATTTTTTTACTCCAAATTGTCCCTGGTCTAGTTCTGTGATGGCACAAAACAAGCAAACAAATGAACCAAAAAAAAATTAGATGAAAACAAAAAGAACCAACCCAACCAACCAAACAAGAAAGCCCCACAATTATTGGTTGGAAAACACCAAGTGCTTTTCCCAGCCTTATCTGCTGATTTAGTTTCATCTAAAAGGAACCATCTTGCACACTCCAAGACTAGTCTGTGATGCAAACAATTTCAGTAAGTGGAGTCATTCATTTTAAAGATGTAGTCTCTGAAAAAAAGGCTAAGCACTTTTACTTTTCCTATGCTGAGAAAACAGTCACTGATTCTCTTGCCTTTGCATTCTATTGGAAAGTCATAATTTTACAGTTATAAAATATCAACATCATGTAGCATAGTAAGTGGCATCTCCAAAGGTTGGATTCCTTCACTTTAAATAAACATTATTATTTTCAAGCAGTTTATTTTGTAGGCCAGTTCAGGCAGATACTCATCTACTAACTAGTGCATACACCTTGGCCTGAATCCATAAAGTCGTTCCAGCAATTCTGAATGGCTAAATAAAAAACATTATCCATTTGGGGTTTTTTTTGTTTGTTTGGTGGTTTTTGTTGTTTTGGGTTTTTTTCCAAATTAAAACAAACAAACAAACAAGAAAAACTCACAAAATGTAAAGTGTCAAGAGGATTATACAGTGTTTCCCAGTGTTCTTTGATTTTTTTTGATTTTTTTATTTTTATTTATCCAGTCTCTGTAAGTATGTACCATGCAAACATTAACATATACATCTAGGGATCTCCATCTGAGTGTTATACAGGGTTTAATTTTTGACAAAAAGGTTAAAAGTTAAATGTTCCATTTTCATCCACAGTTTTATCCATTCTTTTGCACCATGTTCTCAACAAATGAAGCTAATTGTAAACAACATTCTCTTTCTAATTCTTTAAATGGTTTTCTCAGTTTGTCATTATAAAGGGATTTCTCCTGCAGTTTACACAGCACAAATATGCTTTCCAGAATATAGACAAGGCTCAGATAATCTGGTGATTTATTTCTTGTTCCTAGAAGTCTAGGAATAGATAAAGTTTGTTAATTAGAGGTGCTCTGCTACTAATAATCTTTCTGAATTGTAGCATATTAAGAATTATGGCAATGCAGCTAATAAAAAGCTTTGTAAGGAAAAAGTATTTATTCATTCAATAGAAGTTTCCAATATTAATAATAATCTGAAATTTTCTCAAGATAATGCTTCTATTGTCTATTTGATGTTTTGTTTGTGTACCAAAAAAACTTCAAAATAAGCATAGAATCACAGCTGATTGAAACGTAACTATCTAATACATCCGCTCTATCCTATTCAATAATTAAACTGACATATTCAGAAATGGGAATCCTGTTTGATGAAGAAACTGAAGATAACCTTACCAACCCTGTTGAGTCATATAGGCACTTTTATTACTTGTGACATTAAGATTCAGTGCTTACACTTCATATGTTTTCCTTTCCTCTTGGGTTCTAATGAGGCTTACTTAACAGTAATTGTTATTGTTTCAAATTAAATCAATGTAATTATTTTTGGGGAAGGAAGATTTCACACTAGTTTTTGAGAGCAATATATACTCTGTTCCAGTATCTTGACATTTTTCTAGAGTTATAATTTATAGAAGTTATCTGCAGAAAGATAGATGGATTACTTTTTAGCTACTAGGTGTTTTCATACACTTTCCATAACAAGATTAGTAATGAAAGACTTTTTAAAAAAATAAATTATATCTATATAAGCACTTCAGTATAATAGGAATGAAAAAAGGCTTAAGAAAGCAATTCATTCACTGCTGTCAAGTCAAACAAGCAAACAGATTTTAAAGTTCACTGCTAGCAATGGAAGAGAGATTGATTCAAACTGTATTTAGTACCGACTTTAAAAGAAACACTGTTATTGCTTTGTGCAGTTAAGCAAATCTGGTGATATGGTTCATGTCCATGCTACAAAGAGTGCAAACATTCTTTCTTTGTCTTTGTACATCTTTTCCTCTGATATAAAACTGTCCTAAGCTAATTCCCAGCAGAAAATGACAGGTACAATGCCTCAGCTGGCTGTTGTGTTTATTTACTACTCACGTACTTTATTATGTGTTCTCATTTAAGGATCACAGACAGTGATCCTAGGGGCAGTTTTGTTTCTCCAAACTCCAGAACTGTCACACAAGAAGTAGGAATTATTAGCAGAGATATCTTAGTCTGAACCCCAGCGCTTTCAAGATTTGTATCTACTGTTTATTTACACCTGAATAGAATTATAGAAGTTTTTAGGTTGGAAAGACCTAAGACCGTCAAATCCGACAATCCAGTAACTTCCAAGTTGTGGTGGGATAGACTACCCTGATATGCATATTATGCAAGCCATTATGCAAGTTCAACTGCTGGCACCAGGATACTGTGTTGGTGTTATATTAGGCTAAAATCATCCTGGTTCACCTGACTTGAATACACGTCCTGCTTTTTGAAGCAGGATTTGACAGATAAGTTGTCTGTGGGCTTGTAAATCTGTGACTACAAGTCTATCACTTTATAACCCTAAAAGCACAGTCCAACTTCCACATGTCAGATCCTACCACGTACTTCCTTGAAGTGTGGAGCTTCTTCTGTGAAGCAGGGATGCCTCTTCCTGATTACTCCACAGGCGTTAAAGGAGAGAGAGATGCCCACTATCTTGTATGATGAGTTATATCAATGTCTACTTAATGATTGTTTCTTTTGCTAGCTTTGGTACAATTGCTTTAATATAATTGTTTTGTTGCAGTGCACTACTCTGTTATGTAGCACTCTACTAGTAGATTTTTAGCTTTTGCTGTGTAGTAAATAATTCTAATTAAGATCTTTCATCTGTTCACCTGTTTGTTAATTTGTCACAATAAACAATTCACTTTATATCAATATATCTGTTTTTACATCATTAGAATCTGTGGGACAAAGTGATTTAATCACATCTCTTTAGTTCCTTAAATCTAAACAATTGACACAGTCTGAGGCTAAGATTGGATTCAGCCACACCTAAATCCCTCTCTAAGGAGTTTAGAAAACAAGGGGGTCCTTTCTACACCTCTTGACTCAACAGCAAGGCTTTTAATAACTTTGTGCAAGCCTTTCACTGTCCCGTAACAAAAGTGCACCACAAACATGTCTTTAAGTCCGCATCAACACATCTGTCAAATACTTCCAGAGATGGTGATTCCACCACTTCCATGGACAGCCTCTTCCAATGCTTGACAATCCTTTCCCTGAAGAAATTTTTTCGAACATCCAATCTGAAGGTCCCCTGGTGCAATTTGTGACCACTTACTCTTGTCCTGTTGCTTATTTAAAAGAAGAGACTGACCTTTCAGGTAGTTATAGAGAGTGATAAGGTCTCCCCTGAGCCTCCTTTTCTCCAGGCTAAACAAGACCAGCTCCCTCAGACACTCCTCATATGACTTACTCTCTAGACTCTTCAACAGTTCCATTGCCCTTCTCTGGACATGTTCCAGCAGCTTAATGTCTTTCTTGTAGTGAGTGGCACAGAAATGGACACGATACTCGAGGAGTGTCCTCACCAGTGCTGAGTACAGGGGATGAATCACTTCCCTAGTCCTGCTGGTCACATTATTTTTGATCCAAACTAGGATGCCATTGGCTTTCTTGGCCACCTGGGCATGCTGCTGGTTTGTGTTCATCTAGCTGTTGACCAGCACCCCCAGGTCCCTTTCCACTGAGTTACTTTTCAACCACTCTGTCCCAGGCCTATAGCACTGCATGGGGCTGTTGTGACCCAAGCGATGGACGTGGCACTTCACCTTCTTGAACCTTACACAATTGTCCTCAGTCCATCCATCCAGCCTGTCCAAATCCCTCTGCAGAACCCTCCAGTAGATCAACACTCCCACTTAACTTGGTGTTATCTTCAAATGGAGGGTGCACTTGATCCCCTCATCTAGATCAGTGACAAAGATATCAAATAGAACTGGCCCTAAAATTGAGCCCTGGGGAACACCACTTGTGACCAGCTGCCAAGTGGATTTTGTGAATTTTAACAAGAGCTGATGCAAAATAAACAACAACAAAAAAATTCTTGGAACTTTCATATGTGAAGTGAAAAGAATGCCTATATAATTATCACATCTAGTGGTTACACTCAATGTATTTAATTCTCTATATTAGTAAAATATTTCTACTGTGATCCTGTGTAAAAATTCGTATTGAAAATAAGTATTCACCCAGGAAAAATGGACAAAGGTATGTTGATAATTTATGTGAAGTCTATAGGACTTTTGTAAAACACTAGAAGTGCTTCATTGCCACTGTATTTCTAAAGCTAGTGAAACAATGTGAGAGGTATAATCATTTGTCTACTTATCATTGTCAAATATTATGTAATTTGCTGTAAAGACAGAAAGGAAGGTGAGAGAGGCATGCTTTGGCAGGTAATATTAAAGTACAGAATTATAATCCACTACATTCCATTAACAGTGAACAACCTTACTCATAACAGACTGTTAAATGCCAATTATTATAAGCTCTCTGCTTATTAATTGACATGTTTAGCAAGTATTTTTTTTTAAATATGGAGATTAATTTGGATTGGCATACTGATTCTTTCTCAGGACTGAATATGTGCTATGAAAACCTACTACCATTAAAAAAATTCAGTCCCAATGATGTTTATTGAAGCTCACTGTAAACTGCTGTAGTGAATATATATACTAACATTTGCCAGTGTGGCAAAAATGTGCAAATATAGACTAAAAAAAGTCTTCCAAAGGGTGCTCACTTCTGGATAGGTCTCTTCCTCCATATTGCTGCCCTGGGCAGAATTACTAGAATTATTTTTTTTTTATCTTTCAGTCATGAGCTCAGGTTCCCCACTTCGATAAGGCAGCTCTTATCTCAAAATCTTCCAGTCCAAGGCTAAATTAACCCTACAGCTTTATCTGTGTACTGTAGTTCCCTTTTGAGATAGAGACCTTCTTCGTGCTGTTCCATTCTGCTTGCCTCTGAACAGCCCAAATTTTATTGAAGTTTAAATGTTTTGCTTGAAATTTTTGAAGAAACATTCTCAAGTTTTTTTCTGCCTGAAGTATACTGTTTAATTTAGGAATTCACTACAAAATAATCAATCAATCAAATAAACAAAAAGAAAATGTAAAATTAAAGATAATATCCTGTTACCTTGCTCCTATTTTTTCATTAGATCCAGAGAAGAAATACCAGCTGAAGAAGCTGATAGATGTTATTGCTAAGCCACTCTCCATCACTTTTGAAAAGTAATGTCACTCTAGCCTTCAAAAAGGGTGAGCATGAGGACCCAGGGAACTACAGGTCAGTCAGCATCACGTAAATCCCTGGAAAGATCATGGAACAACTCATTCTTGATGTTCTTTCTAAGCATGTGGAAAAAAAAAGATGGTTATCAGGAGTAGGTAGCATGGATTTACTGAGAAATTTTGCTTGACCAGTCTGAGAGCCTTGTATGATGGCATGACTGGCTCAGTAGATGAGGGCAGAGCAGTGCGTGTTGTTTATCTTGACTTCACCAAGGCTTTTGACACTGTCTCCTATAGGACCCTCACAAATAAGATCAAGTGCAGGTTAGATGAGTGGACAGTGAGGTGGTTTGACAACTGTCTGTATGGCAGAGCTCAGAGGGTTGGAATCATTGGTGCAGAGTCTAGCTGGAGGCCTGTAGTCAGTGGTGTTCCCCAGGGTCAATAGCAGGGGACAGAGCACACCCTTGGCTAGTTTGCGGAAGACACAAAACTGGAAGGAGTGGCTGATACACTCTGTGCTGCCTCAGTGAGCCCTGGACAGACTGGAGAGCTGAGTGGAGAGGAACCTAAGGAAGTTCAACAAGAGCAATCGCAGGGTCCTGAACCCACGGAGGAATGACCCCACACACCAGTGCAGGCTGGCAACTGGCCCGCTAGAAAGCAGCCCTCTGAAGATGGACCTGGGAGTCCTGGTGGACAACAGTTAACCATGAGTCAACAGTGTGTGCTTTTGACTAAGAAGGCCAATGGTATCCTGGGTTATGTTAGGGAAAATGTGGCCAACAGGCTGAGGAAGATGATCCTGCCCATCCACTATGCCATGGAGAGGCCACATTTGGAGAACTGTGTCCAGTTCTGGGATCCTCAATGCAAGAAAGACAAGGAACTACTGGAGAGAGTACCATAAAGGACTATCAAGATGATTAGGGAACTGAATCATGTCTCTTGCAGGAAAAAGGCTGAGGAAGATTGAACTGTTTAGCCTGGAGAAGAGAGAACAGAGAGGGCATCTTATAAATGCACACAATTATTATTAGGATGAACATCGAGACAATGGGGCCAGACTCTTTTCAGTAGTTCCCAATGACAGAACAAGGGGCAACAGGTACAGATTTAAACCCAGGAATTTCCATTAGAATATAAGGAAAAACTTACTTCCTTTGAGGGTGACAAAGCAGGCTGCCCAGAGAGACTGTGGAGTCTCCTTCTCTGGAGATGTTTCCTGCACAGAGATCCTGTGCAATCTCTTCAAGATGAACCTGTTTTAACAGGGTGGGTTGGAATAAATGATCTGCAGATTCCTTCCAGCCTTAATCACTGTCTGATTCTGTGATTCATTCCCTGGAGAGAACCTGTCATATATAAAGCTGGTCTACTTACATGCAAAACATTAAGATCCGGATATTTCTACAAAAATCCATTAGATTAAACAGAAACTAATTTCTTCAGAAAAATTGTGTGAAATTTTCATGTGATTTGTAAAAATGGCTGCTGTTCATCCTAATTGTTAATAATGATGTTATTAATAAAAATGCCAACATATATAGCTTGGAAAATGAGCTTATACCAGAATTTACTCAAATGTATCTAATTAACAAAAGAATTTATGCTTGTTTCTACTGAAAAAGAAGCTCAATTAGTAGCAGAGTCAACAGAGTCACTGTTTACACAATAGTGA
This sequence comes from Acropternis orthonyx, assembly GCA_035583155.1. Taxonomy (NCBI): domain Eukaryota; kingdom Metazoa; phylum Chordata; class Aves; order Passeriformes; family Rhinocryptidae; genus Acropternis; species Acropternis orthonyx. The sequence continues at coordinate 17,124,496 of JAWWEU010000040.1, forward strand.
TTTTAGTTAGTTTTTTGTTGCTTCTTTGCTTCTAATAAACAGTATCACACATACAAGTTTTTTTTAAGCTCTCACATAGCCATCAAGATTTCCAGGTGCATTTACCATTTTGTATTCACTGTCTTCTGTTCTTCTGTCTACATTACCCTAAAAAATTTCAAACTCTTCATGTAGCTCAGCATTCTGTGTTAAGTAGCAAAAAGACAGAAAAAAATGGGTATCAGACTTTAGAAATTATTGTTATTACTAACAGTGTTTTAAGTATAGGGCATACTTACTACTACTATTCACTTTGACAAAAAATGTTTCTTTTAATGGAAAAGTGAGATGAAAAGTTCTAGAGGGAGCTCCCACGTGTTTCCAGACATTTCATGGAGTTAGAGGCAGGTTTTGACACGTAGCAATTGTATAGCTAGGGGGGCAATTCCAGTTTTGCATAAGAACATTGTAGCCTCCCTCAGGTGTATTGCTCATTTGTGTGCAAGTTGCAAAGACTGTAGCTACGATGAATTTTACTGTATGGATACTGATTCAGTAACACAGCTTTGATCTATTTATAGCAGTTTGCCTAGCCAGTGGCCATGGTAAATTGTTAAGTCACAAAAATGTAATTAGCCTCTCATGCTACATAGCATAAAAATTCAGTCAGTGATGCTATTATTTTATTCTAAACCCACGTTCATTTTATTTCAGAGTGATTATGGAGACAGCTGCAAAAAACACAGAGACCAAGACTTCAAGCATATACCCTGAAGCAATAACACTTAGTCCCTGAAGTTATTAGAAACCCTTTAAGTAGATGTAAAACAAAGGTGAAAATTCATCAACTGAGATTAGCTTTTTCTTGTTAACTAACAGCTATTATGCATGGCAGTCTGAGATTCATTCTCCAGTGTGTTACTGTACCTAAAATAAAGGCAGTTTGAGTGACTGACGGATAACAAAGCTAAGTTCAAGTTGACCAAAGTTTTCCCTGGAGAAATTTGAAAGTGTTTAATGCTTTATTTTCATGTCAATAAATTCTAAAACAGGAAAAATGGGAATTTTTTGTAAGGAAAGAAAAGAAATCAAATTCTGAATTAACAAAATATTGTAACATTTAATGGAAAAATATTATAACCTTTAATGAAAAAATATTACAATTTACCAGACGTTCTAAACAGTTCTAAACAATCAAGACCAGGGAATGAGCTATCTCAGATATATTGGAAATGGATGGAGGTCAGCAAGACAAAGAATTGAGTCCTATAGCTTGAACCTTACAGACTTATGTAATTTCTAAGAAACAGATGTGTAGGAATTTTGGAGAAAAACTGAAATTAAGCCATAAAATTAACTCAGAGCAACTAAGAAAAGCAATTGGGTTTCCTGTGAGAAATCATTCATGTCTTGCTCATTCCAACATTTTATATGTGGGCAGGAAAGCATAAAGTCTTTCTTCCTACTTGGTAAATGTAAATCATGACAAGTAGTGCACTGGGGGAAAAAAGGTGAAAGGGAAGGATTTTCTGGAGCCCTAATTTTGTGGATATTTTGAACACATTCTAATTTATATTATAAACATTTAACTCTTCATTTTGGTCCTAGGAAAAATTCCAAAGTATTTGAAATGGAATTATGCACACGATAGCATACCTATTATGAGTCACAAGAAGCTGAGGTATTATTGTAAGGATCAAAGCAGAAAAATCCAATATCATTTAAATACAGAGGAATTAAAATATCAAGAAAAGAAAATGTTCAGAAGTCAAAAAAAGTTAGACATGAAAACAGGTGTATATCAAATCTGATGATTAATAAGGTACTTGATGTGTAAATTTTCATAATTGCTTTTGATAAGTGCATTTTAAGTCCTTCAGGGTGGAATAATGTTTTTTTTCTAATGACAGTCCATTAATGCTCTGTTGTTATCAAGTTCATCAATGTTTGAATATAACTTTTCTGCTGCATGTTTATTCCTGTGATGTACTAGAAATATATAATTTTGAACCAAAGTGCTAAATGCAGTATTTTGATATTACTACCTATTATTATATTATTTCTTTTTCCAGACTGAGTGTCTCAGAAACCATAAGTAAATTTTCAAGAGAGAATCATAGAATCATTTTGGTTGGAAAAGACCTCCAAGATCATTGCATCCAACTGTTAAATGCAAAAGTACTACCTTTACTAAGATGAGGTGTCATAGCTGAAATAATCTAAGAACACCAAAACTTTTGACACTGTGAGCAGAAAAGGCCTGTGGCAGATTTTGGAATGATTAGGATGTTCTCCCAAGTTCCTCAAAATTATCATCCTGCTGCATGAGGATCAGCGTGGCCAAGTCAGATATGGCGATGCACTCTCTGAGCCCTTTCCCATAACCAA
>JAWWEU010000040.1:17126962-17138926 GCA_035583155.1 Acropternis orthonyx
AGTGGTCCACTCTGGCCTTTAATCGGGAGGCACGGAGACACACCATTCATAATGCTGCTGCTTCCTTTGAGAGCACATGCAGGATCAGTGTTGAAGAAAAAAGACAACACAGAAAGAACCGTGCCTTGCCAACACCACTTGAGGAGACTTTCCACTGTGCCTTTTGCAACCGGACTCACCTGTCTCACATTGGCCTTTTTCGCCATCAGCACGCTTGCAGCAAGTGTGGGTAGAGCCCTTCCCAAATCTTCGATTGTGAAGCCTAGCCATGATGATGATGATGACCTTTACTAAGATAAGGTGTCATAGCTGTAATAATCTAAGAACATTAATAAGCAAGTCAATTTTTCTTTTTGGACCTGACAGCTCTAATAAGGCACTAGATGCGTAACTACAGAACGTATATTAATTCTTCCCAAAGAATTTTTCATCGTTTGCTTTTCCTAAATTCACATAAGTGTTCACATATGTCCTCCTTTGCTGGAGTCAGTCCTTCAGACAGAATGGCAACAGGCACCTTGAGTTATGGCATAAACCAAGAGACCAGAGATGACAGATGAGTCTGAGTAGCTGAGGTGGCAAGATACATTAGTGCTTCTCAGTTGTGACTATGAGTCAGCAGAAAACCTGAAACTACCATACTGACATTTAAAAAACATCATCACAGTTACTGTCAGTAAGCCTGAAGGTTTCACCATCAGGTCTTCAGATGAATGCCTGAGGCATAAAAAAGTTAGGATAGGAACAATTTTTAAAGTAAATACATAAGTAAAAATTGGTGGGCATTTAAGAGTTCTGAAGCTCTAATTTTCTATTATGAATGATATAATAGTATCTAGTAAGTTTTTTAATTTAATTTTTCTGAAAATATTTTGCTGAAAATTTTCTCTGGAACTTCGGATTTTTCTTTTAGACCCTCACTGGCAGGATAATTAATTCAAAAAACTGAACACAGGCTTATAAGTATGCCAAAAGCCATCACTGAAACTAGTTCTTTTTCATTATATTTCTTATTATTTAAATGTATGTATGGTAGTAAATGGAAGAGCATAAATTACAACTCCATCCCTAGACAATACCATCTGCTGCCTTCCTGTGGTTCTTTCCATGCCTAACTCTTCTGTGAACATCATCAATGAGGCACAGGACATAGCCAGTAGTCATTCTTGCCTATGAGCAGCTGAGGTGGGACAGGAATATTTTTTAGATAGAGGAGATATCTCTACAGGGACAGGATGATGGATTTTACTCCTGATCCCATCATCAACTCACTTTCATTTGGGACACATCTATTCCTTAATTTCTTTCTTGGTAAAAGTAAAGATGCTACAATACATTTTTGGGTAAAAAGATGTGTTTATTATGGAAAAGCTTTTGAGCATCATAATGTTTCTTTTTCTAAAAACAGAATCTTGAATCAGAGCTCAATTCCATATGGTCAAAAAAAAAAAAAAAAACCTAAAATAGTTTTGTATGCAAAGACATTAAAAAAGGAAAAAAGAAAAAGTAAAATCAGGTTACAACATTTGCTTCAGCTAAATACATTCTTATAAAATACTAATTACTTGCCAGTGCTGTTCAACATTTTTTTTCAGGAATTATTTTGATCATAGGCAGATATTTTTTATATGTTTTGTATTAAAGTTTTACTCCTTGTGTCTACTCAGTATAGGTACTTGTGTTCCCAGTGGCAAATTCTTGATTCATAGAAAATGTAGAACTTAGAAAAATGCCAATTTTGATTAATTAATTGTAGTACAGATGGATAGCTTCTTTCATGGAAAGCTACAGGAATATCTTTGTGTTACATAATCTGAAAGCTCACATTATCCTAGAGAAATATGTGTCCATTTGTGCAGTCTGAAAAGACAAGGGAATGACTAAGTTTAGTCAGCTGATAAGGTGTAAATAAAAATACATTTGTGGAATAGAAAACTGACTAATAATCTTGAAAAAGCATAATCTCTATAGTTTTTTCTTAAATTTTCTAGAGAAATAAACTCAAATGGCTTGTGAAAGTCTCCTTTGTTTCCCTCCCTCACTGACCACTAAAAAATAATTGTACACAAATTAATACATATATTCATATAGATCTATGTATATATCAGTGCATGAAGAATTTGTTGCAATAAAATGTCATCCATACTGAATGATCCAGTGAACCTTTGCAAAATCACCATTTTTTTCAAAAGAAAAATGCCAAACATGCAAAATACATTTAGGTAAAATGTCAAATAACAATTTTTAAGCAAAATAAAATTACACAGAATCACAGAACATACAGAGTTGGGAGGGACCCACAAGGATCATTGAGTCCAACTCATGACCCTGCACAGGACCATCCCCAAGAGCCACACCATGTGCCAAGAGTATCGTCCAAATCTTTCCTGAACTCTGTCAGGCTTGGTGCTGTGACCACTTCCCTGGGGAGCCTGTTCCAGTGGACCCCTTGGGTCCTGTCACTGGCCACCACAGAGAAGAGATCAGTGCTTGCCCCTTCTCTTCCCCTCACAAGGAAGTTGTAACTGCAGTGAAGTCTCCCCTCAGTCTCCTCTTCCCCAGGTTGAACACACCAAGTGACCTCAGCCGCTCCTCATACGGCTTCCCCTCAAGGCTTTTCACCATCTTTGTTGCCCTCCTTTGTGCACTCTATAATAGATTAGTATATATATATATATATATATATATAAATAAGCACCAATCTTTTTTAATCTTCAAGAAAACGACCAATTTCATTGTTACAGTACTGCAAGTGTTTCCTAAAGACTAATTTAGGGAGGTTCAAATGTTCAGTCTGCTGATGCTGTTCTGAGTCTTTTGTGTGTCCCTGTATTGTATAAGGAAAACTGTGTTCGGTTTGTATTTACTAAGATGTGTTTTATAGATGTTCATCACATCAACAGCATATGATGTAATATGATCTAATCCAACTTTCTCATTAGTCACTAAAAATGGGTTAATGCTTCTATAGCAAAATTCGTCTCTCTTTTTTTTTTTTTAACATGCATTTGGATGAGACAAAATGATTGTTTTACTCCAGTGCCCATAAAGGACACTGTTTAGGTCATGTAGATGTCTGTTCTGTGAATATCTGTGGTTATGTAAGATGAATAAGAGCATTACTGATGAGGCAATGCAATAAACAGTGCCTAAGTACTTTTCTTGACCTAGACATTAGCCTCTGACACTGTCAGCACTGCCCAGCAGTTTGACACACAAAATTCTGTTGCCTGAAATACCTCCTTGCATTTTCTCAATATGATTCCATTAGTTTGATAATTATGGATATTTCTGGTTTGGGTAAAGTAGCATTTAAGTAAACAGGAAACAACTGAAAGCTGAAAGGGAGTAATTTATTATTTCTGTAAATGATGCATAATTTGTCTGTCTTTCCATAATATTTTGCTTCTGGGGGAAAAAAAAAAAAAAAAAAAAGAAGAGAAGCAACTATATGCAGCTAAAGACAGGTTATTGTTTCTAGCTTCTACTCCTTATTGGAATGTTTAAGCAAAAGAATATGGTGAGTTAGCACTGTGGAAACTGGGACATAGAAAAGTATATTGAAACTGTAGAAAACTAGTTCAATAATAAAGGATGATGGCTTTTTTCCAGCTTAGGAAGGTATGGATAATACCTTGGACTCAGAATCCTGTTTATTTCCAGAGTTTTCCCCTAAGGCGGGTGTGATAAATATAGGCAATTTTGTTTTTTCCACATGATCAGAACAACTATTTGAGTTTTAGTTTTGTTTGACAAGCTGACCCATCCATTCAATCTGTGTGATACAAGGCACTGTTACTGTAATGACTCAGAAGGAAGAAACCCAAAATGGAAGCAATGCAGTTGGTACAGATGGTTGTTATGCCATCTTTTGATCTTTTACAGTATGTCAAATAAGATGGACCAACAAAGTATGATCAAGTTCCTTATTGGCCTATAGTCTGGCAAGGTTCTTGCAGCTTCAGAAACATTTAGGGCTGATTGAGTATACATGCATTATTTAAATATACACTATTTCATTCCTATAAATTAATTAAAAGATTGACTTTTTTTCATGGTTATTAATTCTGGAATTATATTGGAAACTGAAATTTCTGAAAATGGACAGCTTGGGAGAACAATGGAAAACAATTCATAATACAGAGGTGACGTGCATAGGTTATTGTTTGTCTCCTCCTATGCTCTTCTTTGAAAATACACAAGTAGATTGAAACCCTTTATCTGCTATACTAGCCACCTATGCCAAGTGAATATCCTAAATCGCTGGTTTGGAGTTTGGTTTTTCAGAGGGGTGCAAGGTATGGCTATAACAAACAACATATTTTGTGTTAAGGTGAAAAATAATATTTCAATTATAAAGACTTTATATATGTTAATGAAGAACATGTTTTTCCTTTGAACTTAAAAACGTACTGAAATCCTCATCTTCTGAAAAGCTGGAGTGCAGTTAGAATGTCTTTGAGGAAGATATGCCTTAGTTAAATGTACCTAATTGGGCCTGGAGCACACAGTCACATTAGATGATCCAGTATCCACTTCTGGCATAAATGCCTACAAAAATGCAAAATAATAATATATTTATAAAATACTAGGTAAACCCACAGAGTACATGAGGATTAAGTCGCTAGTATAATGCTCACAAGATTCTAAAAGAAATGAAGGTTCCTCACAGTTTAGTATACTATTAGTGAAAATGTCTCCTTAATTACATGCCAACTGCATTAACTGAAAGATCAGCAAGTATGATTTTTTTTTTTTTTTTGAGAAAAATACAAGGCAAATTAGTTGACTTCTCTTCAAGAAACTTCCAAGTCAGTGTTTTCTTTTAAAATGTGATCTGAAGGGATTTCCTCATTCTAATCATTAAATCTGTAGTCATAAAATTCACCCAGAAGTTATTCATGCAAAGCAGGAAGGACAGTATTATAACTTCTATGTTTGGGATGTTAACTTCGTATAAGATACCCTGGTCCACACTTTCTCGGCCCTTATTTCTCTGATGGGATGGCTCTTGTGGGGATGGACAAACAGTAACTTCATCACAGATCTTTCAGGATATTTAAAATCATAGTTCTCACTAGATTTGCAAAAATGTTTGAGCAAAAATCTCTGAGGAATGCCACCAAGTTACCTTTTTGGTACAAGACAGTAAAATAGCTATATAAGTCTTGTGGAAATCAAGAAAGCCTATTACAAATGTCTTGGCAACAGTGAGAGAAAGGTAAAGGTGCAGAAAATGAGGAAAGCTGGAGAAAATTATTATGTCTGTATATGATAATAAAAGGATATTAGAAGGGTGAAAAACTTGAAAAGAGAGGAAGTAAATGTAAAAAAGAATGAGTTAGCATAAACACAGGGAGAAATGATGCCTGACTGACGCTGCTATAGAGGTAACATTTATTGCACAGCTATGTTATGTTATAGTTTAGTTGTATTTTGTAAAGATAGGCAACAATAATGTGGTATTCTGTGTGTCTGAGAATATAATATTATTTCAAGTACATATTTATTTTCCAGTAATTATTCACAATAAATATGATCTATGGTTAGTAAACTGATTTTATAAAAAACTTTGGTGATTTATAGCCAAGCAATCCATCAGTTAAGAAACTGACTCCCAAAATGTCATAGACTTTCACTGCTATTCATATTTTACAGTCTTGTATTTTTCTTCCTTCCCCTGCTCCCACCCTCCCCATGCCCATCCCTCTTTTTTTTTTTTTTTTTCTTCTTTTTTTTTTTTTTTCTTTTTTTTTTTCCCAGGAGAGAGTGGTTTTCTGTTGAAATGTATGTGCAAAAAAATATTCATGGCACAAGAGGCCAAGGCCATCTGTTCATTCTCTGTAGGGACATGGTACAAGCATTTTGATTTAGTTCCACCACTGGACTCTAAAATCAAAGACCAAAATATTCTCTTGATGAATGCAGTCATTTCTTGTAAACATGTTTCTAAGTGTTCCAATTATTGCTGTTTGGTTTTCCTTAGTGGGATGTTCTAGACCCTAGGGTATAAGCAGCTCTGCATCTCATTTGAATTTAGAATTCAGTTTTCACATATGTTGAGGGGCTTCTTTTTCCCTGAGGCAGAGATTTTAGGTTCTTATTGAGTCAGATTATATTGATCATTGAACCCTCAAATACCTCTTGTTCTACACTCATTACTCCAACACGGGGAACATTATTAATTGCTTCATAGATGTTTACAGTTCTCTCAGAGCCAGTATGAATTCTAGTCAGAAGGAGTAAAAATGATGATTTTTGATCAGCATTAGAAATTCTGTTCTCAGCATAAAACAAGACATATCACTGATTAATAGGTTCATGAGAATAATAGAACAGCATCTAAATACAATATAATAAAACATAAGTGCATGAGTTACCATTTAAAGTAAACTTTACAGTAATGGAGAAGGCACAGTGTTATAACTGAGTGTTCAGTTTCCAGCTGGACTTAAACCATGACACTGAGAAAATGCAAAGAAGAAAACAAAACACAAACTGAGATGCTGGAAACTGCAAAACTGTCAAAGAATTATGGGGAAGTGGCTTGGCCAAACAACTTATGATTTTTTATTTTTATTTTGAAAGGATCACCAGCTGTCTCTGAAAAAAAGCTAGCCAAAATTCATGAGTTTAACAAAATGTACTTATAAGTAATATTTCCATATATTTTATCTGCAGAAAAACAGTTGTAATAATCTTGTTATAAACTCTCTATCAGTCCTAAATATTGTCAGCTCACAGACTTCTCTCATACTAGCAACAGGATTTTTCTACTGTTGCAGGAAATTTTCATCTTTTTTGTAAAGTGTAATTCAGTTGTTGTCACAAAACTAATTTCACACAGCGATCATGAATTCCAGAAGATGGGCTAGGAGATTTTCTCATAAAAAATCCATGCTCTAGGAAACCCTGCTCAATCAGGGAGGTTGGACTAAAAAACCTGCAGTAGTTCCTTCCAACCTTACCCATTCTGTGATTCTCCTAAACTAATCAGTACACACTTTTTTCTTTTGGACTCCACACTAATATTTCCCTTGTTCCTACTGTTCCCGCTGTTCCCAATTCCTTACTGCCTGTTTAACAAGAAACTTAAGAATGCAAAAAAGGCTTGAAATCTATGTAAGGAAAGGGAGTTGCTGTTCCTGGATAGTACAATAGACCTTAATGTATACTGCTGTTGTGGAAAAGGGAACTACTGATCTGAGATGCACCTTAGCATGTGGCTAGCCACCATAGCAGGGGAAAGGTGACCACTGAAGTCAAGATAAATCTTGGTGTGGCATTTGCTAATACAAATATATTTGGTATTACATATATATGGACTGATTGAAATGTTGATTAAGCTTTAGTTATAGATAGTGGAGTTATCTGTGGACTACAACAACTGAACCAATGCAGTGCTGAGCTAACGTGGTAGGTAGAAAATATTAAAAAGTGGGATAATGTGGCTGTGTCAGATGCAGAAGGAAGAAATGGTCATTTCTGATTAGTTTTGAGGACCTGACTCCTCAGAGGATCATTCTCAGGAAGAAGATATGATGACCAAGGACACAGAAATCAATTATCTCCAAACTGAGAAATCAACTCAGCAAAGTAATGATCAGACTTCAAAACTGAGGAAATAAAGAACAGAGTAACATGATCAGCCTTTTGAGGGGATAAAAGGCAGCTTAAAAGACTGATCTGAAACTTTTGATGTCAGAAGGACCAGCACAGCAGATATCAGTAGCTAATAGTCAACTGTTGTGGAGGACATTTTCCAAGACACCTCCACAGTTCAGCAGATGCTGCTGATTCACCTCTACCATGGATGTAAACTCCAAGGTCCAAGATTTGGTAACTTAAGCTTATTGGAAGAACTCAAGGATTTGGGACTGAGGGTACCTGCCATGCCCATAACACTATTCTTCTGATATTTTAATGATAATATGATTTTAAGTTTGTAGCATTTATACAATTGCACTGACATAATCTAATTACTTATTTTATATGATCAATATGACTATATTTTCTACTGCTGTTTATTAACTATCTTATTGCCATGATTGCCAGTTATTATGTGCTGTTTTGTCACCAAGTTGAATGTTATTCAGTTTGTACTTATGTAGTTGTACTTATTATTACTGTGTTTGTGTTGGAATCCCCAGAAACTTTCAATCAACAAAAACTATTAAATATCATATATACTTCCTCACACAATTAGTCTCTTTTCTTGATGGATAAAAGCTGCATACTGCTGAAGACTGTCCTGCTAACAGTTTGCCTATTAAATTCCACTCCCCCTCCTCACACTTCTGCATTCAGACTGGCCTGCTTGTTGTGTTCTGACCTTCACTTGTGTCTTTCCATTAGTGCTCAAATGCTTTCTAATAAGAGCTTCATTTCTGGGCTCTACATCTAATCTTCCTTCTTCTTTTACCACATATTAATCCTTTTATTTTGCAGAGACCATCTCAGGACTGTGACAATATTGTGGTTTCTTATCAGGTTATACCCATGCATATTTACCTGGCCATTCCACACATCTCTATTTTCCCTTCATTTGTAATCATAGATTCCTGAACAGCTCTCCTGAAATTAGATACAAGAATCCTGCTCTTTTTTAATGTCTCAATTTACACCATGTTATGTGTTTTCTTTACAACTGGACCTCTTATGCCCTTCTAATCTCTGTCTAGTCATCTAGCTGTAAAAATGTTTTTTATCACTATTTAATTCGAATAGGATAGTTTGCACCCTCATCTCCTCTATCCAATTTCTCTTGCTGCTTGTCAACTGGTTGTTCGAGAGGAACAATCTTTCTGCTGCTGCTTATAGTTCTGAGGCATAGAGATACCATGATGCATGAATATCTGTTGAGACCTGGTCAGAACATGCCCAGTTCAGATGGAGTGCTTAGGGAATGGAGCTGTTGAAATTCAGATTTTCAATTGAATACAAACATGACAAAAATCCAGGTATCTTGACAAATTTCATCTCTAAAATTGAAAACATAGGGAAAAGGTCTTTTAAGATGTTTCTACACTTTTTAACATGGATAAAAACTCAGATATCCTCCATCAATCTGTTTCAGAGAAATATCTAGCATATTTGTACTTGCTTTTTTTCCCTTTTTCTTTTCTTTTGTGACTAGGCATACATATTTAGAAACTGAATTCTCATGTGAATACAGTTTAGCTAATTTCGGCTAAGTCATAAGGCCAGTAGAAAAAGGGTGTTATTCTTAGAAACAAAAGAAAACCATGTAGTAAGTAATGTTTTCACCCCTAATTGCTGTAATTAGTACAGTATTTAATTAGCTGTTGTTAGAATAGTTGTGTGGGTTAATAAAATCACATTTAAATAAGGTGTAAAATATCTTTCTTTCCTCTTGTAACATTTTATGTAGTAATATACTGGTCTTAATTTGATCTGAATTTCTAAGGGATGTGGCAATATTTCCATATAATAGTTCAGCCATAAGAGCTGGTAAAGACAGGATTTTTAATCAGTGTGGGTTTCTATTCAGAGAACTGTTCTATTCTTTGTTTCACATCAGAATGATTTGTCTGCACATTGCAAACACAGGGATTTCATTTCCCAGCAAGTAGTAGTATCGTTTTACCAAGATGACAACTGTTTTTGACAGAGAGAAATTACTTTAGAAATTGGTATCAGAGCCCTGGTACCTAATGTTCATTAAGATATCTCAAGATATTTTTATAAGGATAAGGATAAACTCATTTTGTTGGTAAAAATCTAGTCTGGATAAGTTGATTCTGTGTGAAACACCCCTATACTTCTCTCTGAAGAGGTTGTCAATCACTTCCGTTCTTAGCAGTCTTTTTTCCTTGGGGAGTGGTTGTTTGCTGTTTGCTGGAGTATTTTCAGAGGTTTTGTTACAGAGGATAACTACTATGTTACTCCCCAGTTCCACTTCACACAACAAGAACTAATGAAAGATTAAAAACTTAAAAGCAAAAAATTTAATGAAAATGGAGGTTTCTTACATGAAAAATAATGATATAAAGGGCTGTACAGATACAGTAAACCTCTGTGGTGTATACCTACAGAAAGACAAGAAAATTTATTAAAACAAGAACAATAGGTCATTTGTGGGATGACGTTTCAAGGTAGCTTCTTGGTAGTCAGCCAGTTTCAAAAAGTCTTTTGCAGATATGATTGAACTGATGCTGGCTCATGCTAAGGACAGCTCTTAACTCTTCACCCTTTCATGAATGAAGTTTGGAAATAAGTATTTTCCATTTTAATTTTAGGGAAAAAACCACTTTGAGAACAAAAAACCCCTCACAGTTATCTTTGATGAACATAATTATATCACCAAAACCAGGCTGTGCATATTGATGCTAGAATTAATATTTGGCTGTTATTTTGTTATCAGAATCTAAATTATCAAAGAGCTTCTAAAACTTAAATAGGGGAATGCGAGGAAGAGGAATCATCAGGATATATTTATGTCTACATGCCTGTATTTGCATGAGTAAATAAATAGAGGAAATATGCTAAAAGAGATGCACAAATACATTTCATATGCAAAAAACCCCATTCATACATGTTTATACATCAAAAATTAGCGGAGCCTCATTTGCACTTAACCCAATTTTAGATAGTCTCGTACTCTGACAAAGTATCAAATAAATTTAAATGGAGTAGCATTTGACAGAACTGACTTTGCTATGTTTTAGAAATTTTAACATTTTTTATGCAAAAGATGTCTTAAAAGTTATTGTATTTTAAAATAATTTATATGCCTTTTGGGGGCTGATGATTGTTATGGTTATTACCTGAATTGGCTGATACTTTCTTGTGCCTGTTGCTGTGTGTGTACTCACAAATGGAAATCAGTATTTCATCTCTTGAAAGCTATCAAGAATGTAAAGTTTTATATTGTTTCTAAGCAATTAGCTGAGAATCCCATTGTAGATAACTCCTATAAAATATAATCATGACACAGTGAAGTAACGCCTGAAAATTAATACTATCTAAGACTTATTGCTAAGCAGAACCTCAGCTGGTTTAATATGAAGGAAGGACAATGAAAATTTAGCAAGTCCTGGCCAAGCATCTGAGTTGCAAATGTAAGCAGAAGCAGGAACTGAAAACAGTTAACAGCAGAAAAGATGTACTTGCAATTCAAGAACATACTTCACCAGAAGTGGAAATTTAACTTGAAAGCATCTTAATTTTTGTGAAGGGGAAGGAGTAGTGGAGAATTATTTTACTGAGAATTTAGATACTTTGCCCATTTCCTTCATTTTCCCACATATGTTATCTTGGGTTTTGAGTTAGCACACTGGCTTCCAACTGAGGTGCACACTTAATGAATGGAAAGTTTCTATTAACTTTCTGACATACCGTTACTATTTTTAGTGACTATGGGTTGTCTGAATACTTGCCAAAAAATGATGAAAGTGAAGAAATGTTTTCCCGTGCTGCCAAATAGAAAGTGTTCCTGTCAGTTCTTCCCTGTTTGACATTTGATTTTGCCTCAGCCATGACAGAAACAACTATCTCTAGGTTTATACTTTGCTACCTACTGTAGATCTCTTTATGTGCATTTAATAAACTTTACTAATAACAGAGAAGGAACAGTCACTGCCGAACAATCTCTTAATTACAGACAATAATTATGTGGAACATCATGGAATGGTTATTGATCTCCGTTTTATTTGTGTGACCAATCCATAAATATCTGTGATGAAGAAGGCTCAGACAAGATAGGTGTGATTGATTAAGCTCTGTCAGCTACCAGATGCCCACCAAGCCACTATCACTCTCCCTGCTCAACACAACAGGAGAAGAAAATGTGAAGGAAATGTTCATGGGCTGAGATAAAGACAGGAAGATTGCTCAACAATTATCATTGCAACTATGACACAAGAAAGAGAATTTATTTTTCCAATAAAAACAGAGCAAGATGTGGGGGGAAACACAACACACCTCCGCCCCCCCGCCCCCCCC
>JAWWEU010000040.1:17147474-17180809 GCA_035583155.1 Acropternis orthonyx
CTGCAAATGATCCATTGTTAGCAGTTCCTGAGGGGGCCAGGTGGAACTCTTTTCTATGGGGCATGCAGTCTCTTTCCTGGTTCCACGGTTGAAGAGGAGAGGAGGTGATGCCTCTGAGGTGCAGGGTTGGTAGATGAAAGAAAAATTCCAAGATTTTAAATCCATAACAATTGAGGTTGCAAAACTGATACACAGAATGAAATAAATTTACTTTACTTTATCTTATGAAAATAATACCTGAGAAATTATAGTACCAGGAGATGATAATTCTGATTTTCACAGTGTATTTATGACCCATTAGAATGTAAAATAAACTCAAAAATTTGATGAAAGTGATTATTGTGATATTTAGAACATTAGACATGAACTCTAGTCACATTCTTCTCTTCTTTGTGCTGAAGAAAGTGCCTTATAAAATGGTTATAGTTGCTTGGAACTTCTTTAGAATTAATGAAATAAGCCTAATTCAACACAAGGCATGTATTTTCCTCGGCCTTTTCAAAGTGAATTAATAAATCTAAAATTTTTTGTGCATACTGTAACCCAGAACATAAAACATTTAGGTCTAGGTTGTTCCCTTCTGTGGAAAAATGTGACTGTAAAGTGGCAAAGTACCTTGATAAATTTCTCCAGACTTCTTTCAATGTGTTTTCAATCACTGAAGTGTAGGATATTATCTCCATTATCACCCTTGTCCTGCATGGAATCTTCTCAAAACTTGTCAATCTCAACAGAATCCAAAGGAATACCACATGCTTGCTTGAAGGCCTTTTGCATCTGGCTCTGCCCCAGGTTTCTAGGGCCCTCCAGCCTGAATAGCAGACCAACAAACTTCAAGAGTTTTAGCCATAATTGCCATACTCTGAAAAATCTAGAAAAAATAATCCACTATATCTGTTCATGGGATTCTGCAATAAACTTCTGGAAAGAAAGAGAGAAGCTAAAGAAAAAGGGAAGTAGAGACCTGCCTTCTGTGTTCATCAAGTAATATATACTTTTATGTTAGGCATTTTTCTTCTGGCATCAATTCAAGGGATATAAGAATCTAATAAATCCTGTGTATCATTTGTCTTTACATCCCATCTTCTTCAGCACTGTCCTTTCTTATGTTTTGCAATACTTGCAAAATTAGATTTTTAAAAAAAATCATTTGAGTAAGTAAATAAACACCATTCTAAATGTATGTTTGATCATTTAAGGTGCCTTATAATATCAGAAACACCTGCACAGGGCTGACAAGATACAAGTTAAGGCAGACACCTATATTGTCAACGTCAGCTTTAGGACTGGGATGACTATATTAGTTTTATAGAAATAATAAAGATGTATAAATCAGAATATGTGCTACTATAATGGTATATATAAACTTGTAACAAGAAATGTTTAACAGGAATTTTTAAATTGGTGAGGCTTCAGCAATTAGCTTGATGGGTTAGAAATTCTACAATAATACTTCAATCAGTTCTATAATTACAATTTCTTATCAAGATCATTCTTGTCCTCTGTGGAACATAATTTATGAGAATAATGTTTAGATTGTGATAATTAATGCTTTCAGCTACAAATATAATTTAATATAAAATATAGAATAAAATTGAACTTTCTGCTCTATAGCATCATTACATCCATGTTGGGGTAAATTCAGTGTTTTGAATCCATTAACTTTTCATTGTGTTGTGTTATCATCCACTGCTAAAGATTAGCTACTGACACATTTATCAAAGGATGATAAATGAGCTGTCCTTTCAGATGTCTGATTATCTGACCTTTATTCAGTTAAAAGCACAAGGGGCTGACAGTGTTAAGTGCTTTCTAGTTTAGAATGAAATTGAACTCTGGAAATGAATCTTTGATACTGTCTTCAATAATACAAATTTATTCCATCAATTTATTTTTAAATTAAAGAAACCAAAATTTATTGTTAAGCTCTGTAGAAACTCCCTATTTCCACACAAGTTTATTTTAACAAATTCATTATTTCATGAAGAATCCTTAATTATAAAATTTGCCTTTGAGAGAGAACTGTTTTATCACTATCTGCTGGACTGACTATAGTCAGCCAAAAAGCACATTGGGTTGCAGAATGCTTGCAAGTGTCTAGCAAAAAATGTTAACTTTTATCTATTTGCATGACATCCAGACAGCTTCTGCCATCTGGGTGACCACAATTTTAGAAATCCTCACCTAAAAGTTCAATTATCTAGTAAATCCACCAACTTCAGACAAATAATTTTAAATGTTCACTAAAATTTGTTTGCTCTTGCAAAAACAGTGAGCGAGGAATCTTTAATTATGCAAAGCTTAGATGCATCTTTTAGGTTGCATCAAGCAAGTACAGCATAAAAATCAGTGTTACATAAACAACCAAAAATTGTTTTTGACATTCAAAATGAAATAAACTTTGCTAGAAATTAGAGCTCCAAGCTTCCAGTTTAATGTGATTTTCCACATTTCCAGAGACCTTGGCAAGTAAATATTGCTCAGCTAAACTCTGTATTAAATACTGTTATTGGTGTGAGCCTGAAATAAATTACTGAGCCAGGAAATGTCAGTATAGCTTCTTACTAAAAAGTCTCATTTGGTTCAGCCATTTGTCTTGGCTGCTGCTCGTCTCTGAAGGAAAAGAATGGCTGGACCAAGTGGTTGTAATCTCCAGACTATGAGATTAATGCAGATGCATCCTTGGTATAAAAATTTTAAAATTAAAAATCAATATGTAGTGAGTTACTATGTTTACTATACTGAGCGTTATAGCTGGGTTTTCTTTTCTAGGCAAATCTTGGCAATTGTATTCTGCTTCCAAGTTGGCTGGACATGAACTGTCCTTAAACTAGTAGTCAAGATATTGAGATTTAGCATAAGAGTGAGCCAACATTCTTATCATCATTACTTACTACTACGAAGAAATCCCTTCAGAATTAGAGCAAGTTCATCTACTTTCACTGTTAGGAGTGTACACAAAGAAAGATCATATCTCTTTTAGAATATGCAGGTATACTGATATTTTTGCCAGATGTTTTTCTTATTTTGGCAATACAAGTTAGAACTTCACGAGACATGTAGCTAATGCTAATGGCTGAAGGCACGCTTGAAGTGTTACATATAGCAAATTCTTTGCCTGAGGACAGATCACTCCTAGGAATCATCTCCTTGAACTTTTAACATATGAATCACTGTTATCCAATCACCTTATCCAAACCTTCTTGCTAAAATGACCTTTTTTAGCTTAAATGTAGTTGAAGTTCACTACAGTCATTGGCAACATGATGGTGAAGATCAAATTAAACTCCCACCCTTTCCTTTCTTTGTTCCAGGTTAGCTATTCCTGTCTGGTTTTGCACTAGTCTTATAAAGTCATGACACTAGCTAAACTTTTAGATGTCAGTGTATATTTAACGTTGGTCAACTGAGTTTTTATTTCTCTGCAAATGTCTTGACAGAATGTTTTCCTCTTCTGTGATAGGTAGTGTTTCTCAGTACATGCCTACCTCCAAAATTTAGATATTAGAGATCAGGCTGAGTGCAAAATCTTCCAACCTTAGCTGTCTACACATGTCCACATCCCCACCATTGGTCAATACATTCCATGGATCTAGACAGAGATTCAACATCTGCCAGTTGTCCAGATAAATACTTCTGTAAAATCCCTCAGCTAGATTTCTACTGACTATAGATGCAAGCTTAGATCTCAAACATGTCTCTGGATACTTATACCTGGACCTATTCATCTAAATGTCTTCATATCAGATTACATCACCACCTCAGATATTTAATTGCATAGGCAGAGACACAGTAGGGTTTTTTTATATGTATCCATGTATTATTGCTGTCTTTCCAAAAAGGTATGGATTGCCTGTAGAGTTTCATTGTGCTTCATATCTGCCAGCTCTACATGTACTGTACAGAGTCATCAAGAGAACTGGAAATGAATGATTTAGTAAATGAATCACAAAACAACTGACTGTTTAGGTGACCAAATTGAGATAGGATGAAACACTTCTTTGCTTTCCAGTTATTGATTGTTTCAGCAGAATTAGTTCCCAACAATGGGAAGCAAGTTTTCACTGAGATTGGAGGAAAAAAGCCTTTGAATTTTATTTACAATCAGAACTCTCTTCTACAACTAGTTGTAAGCAAACTAATTTACATTTAGAAAGTAATTATTTTCCCCAGGAATCCTCCTTAGCATGTTATACACTAAACCTGTAAGGCATTATATCTGTTTTCTTTAACTTGTCCTCAGTGAAGAATACATACAGATTTTGGAGCAAGAACAGTACTGGAAGAAATAGCATTTTATTTATTTATCTATTTATTTGCTTGCTTGCTTATTTATTACTTTATTTGTCCTTGTCACAGTATTATTCAAGTTACTTTCTTCTCATCTATGTTCATTTTGTGACTGAAGTTAGCATCAAGCCTAATATCTTTTTATCTGTTTCCAAAACACAAACCACTTTCTCTTTAAAAACTCTTCAAAGTTGAACTTAATAGTCTTTGAGGCTGCTGTTATTTTTTTTTTTTTTTTTTTGGAGAGGGTTTACCATTGTCATTACAAAGACAGAGAGCCTAAATGGCTAGTTTACACCAAATATCTAACTTTAATGTTACTGAAGGTGAGATGAGCCCGACTCTGGGAACACTAATCAATAAACAGCAACAGCCTGTGCAAAATTCTGTCCAAACTAATAGAACAGAACAGAAAGTTTATTATGATAATATTATGAAAATACTTCTAAGTGACTAGGTTGTTTTATAAACCTTCAAAAATAAAGAAACTGAAAGGTGAAGAAAATTCCACGTGCAGTCCCTTGCTCTTATTAATCAACAATCATACTTCTATCAAGCAGAATATGCGAAACTGAACATCCTAATTTGATAACAACACTGACATATGCAGCACCAACATTTAGAAAGAGACTCTGTCCAACAGCTTAGTATGCAGAAAAATAGAGATATTCACCAAGTTAACTGCAAAACTCCCAGCAGCTGGGCATTTGCAAACCCAGGCCCATAACCTCTGCTGTCCCTGAAACTTGCTTTGCTGTCCTTTTCTTGTCTAGTATTAACCACTGACAGGCCACATTGCAGTTTCAATTCTTCAGCTTTATTTTAGCTTTTATGCATTATAAATACCATTCTCTTTCATCCATAAATGAGAAACAGAATTGCAGAGGTCATTTGCATTTCATAAAAGCAAGCTATTGGTATATTAGCAAGTCACCTTAATTTGATTGCTAGCCTCTGCTCTCCATAGGTTAATGGATAATCAAGAGTAGGATATCTTTGGAATTCTTATTGTACCTGAACAATGTTGAAATATTCAGAACTTTCAGATATGATCTCGTTATTTTATTAAAACATTTCTTTGCCCTTCATTCTCTCTATCATGTGATTTACATGGCTGAATCACACTTTCAAAATGCCTTCATTTCAGTGTTGCAGGTGCCTTTATAGGTTTGCAGGTGCCTTTATAGGTTTGCAAGGTCAGCATGGATACTATCTTTTCTCTTAACAGTCCGACTGACAGTGGTGCCATGAGTAATATGTCCTGGTGACAATCAGGTATATTAGTCTGTTTCCATTCCAGCAGACTAGTTGACAATCCATCATAATCTAGTAGGCTCCTGGGAAATACACAGGGATTATCTGTCAAAGTCCTGATAATATTTAAACACCTAATTACAGTTCTTAAATGTATTTATTGATTTGAATATTTTTTTGTTCAACTCTTCTTGAATTATCAAAACAGTCTTGAATCCTTGCCCCACTCCTTGTGGTTTTCAGTCTTACAATTTTAGAGAGGTAAAAGTCATCTACAAAACAAAAGGACTGCTTCTCAATTTCCTAGATTACTAGTGAAAATAATTGGCAGCTGTTGTCCAAGATAAACAATCATAAAATGTCACCTTACTCATCCTCATGTGGCAAAGAACTCTTTGATAATAGTATGGTATGTTTTTCAACCTAGTCTTTGTTTTTCAATCCATTTATGAATATGCATCCTACTATTTTCACTTAGTTTTCTAACAGATACCAAGTATGGCTTTGTCAAATAATTTCCCATGATCACAACATGCAATATTTCCTAATTCTCTCTCAACTCCCAGCCTTGCCAGTCTGCCACAGAACAAAATTAAATTGTATTGACATGAATTGTCTCTGATTAAACCATACTAGCTGGTACTGAATTTGTTTTCTGTGTATGGGCACATTTTTCCAATATATTTTTGAGTACTAAAAAAAAAAATCACAGTCTCCTTCCATTTTAGCAACAAGTACAATTTTCTAGGATTACATCCATTTTTCATCATTTCTTCAAAAGTAACTATTTACGTCTCTACTACAAGCACATTTTTATGTATTCAAGATTAATTTTGGTACATCTAGTTTGTTTGAAGCCACCTAAATTATGACATTATTTTATAATCTATTCTGTGATTGTTACTCTGTGTCTGGTGTCAATAGCACTAGATGCCTGAATGTCACAAGAATAATATTACTTTAACTATATTTTTGCTCAAAAAGTTTCTTTTTTTTTTTTCTAGCTTATACTTTACTTTGATTCAGTTAATATATTTTCTTCTTTTGAGACAGGGTTTTATTAGTCTCACAAAACATTCAGATATGAAGCACTTGCAATGAAAATAATTCTCAATGGAAAATAAAAAATAAAATCAGAGAAAAACTGATAATACAGAATCATAGAAAGACTAGGAAAAAACAGAGGCTCCAATGACTAATGTTAGAGCAAGATTTTGAAAATATTTGCTGCAGAAAATAATGCTATCAGAATGATTGTTACAGAATGCTATTCTGGGGTTTAAATATGAGGAATGGACTCCATTTAAATAATTAAGGAAATAGCCTTCAGAGTGTTAAGTGAACATAATAAAAGAAAATTTTTATTAGGAAGACAGAACAACATTGGGATTTTTGTTTTTTCACCATCTGGTACATTAGTGGGATTGAAACCAGGCAAATACAGGTTTAGCTGTGAAAAAAAAAGAAAAGTGAAAGTAGTATATGAAAGTAACTGATTAAGAGCTAGGAAGTCTGATATGACTAAAGTAATCTATATTTGTATAAGTTAATGCTATAGTTAAAAACTAATGAATGGACTATTCAATACAGAGGGGAAACTAGAATTCATTGTTGAAACTGAAAAAAGGTACAGGAACTGACACATGGAAGAATAACAAGGAAAGAAGATAGATATCAGGAAAATTCAAAAAGAAAAAAAGAGCAGAGGATTACACAGTGTTGAGGTGACTGATTTTAGTAAATTAAACCAGTAATGACTGAAAATTGCTTCTAGAATAACATGACTTAAGAGAGATTTGTCTAGGTGAAAGGATTGGCAGGGATAAGCTGTATTTGTTATAGGTGTCTTTGCTGCTGTGTCTCAGATTTTGTTATGGGGAAAAGGCATCTTCTGTGTGGAACTAAGAATTTATTGTTGATTAATATTTTAACAGTCTAACAGTTGAGTTACCTACTACAGAACAGTCTGATTAATTATAGAATCATGGGGTAGCTCAAACTGGAAGAAAGCCATAAGCATCATAGAGTCCAACTGCCTGCTCCTGCACCCTTGAGAGATGGTTCTTAAAAAGTGGCATCATTCATAGACAACAAGCACATTCCTAAAAGAATGTAGTAGCTAGCTCCTTCTGCAGTCCAAATTCTCCTCTCCCATATTTTCACCTATTGCGAATTATAAATTGCTACACAAACCTCGCTGGTATATACCTTTTCTATTTTCTAGTGCTGTGCTCATCCCTTTAGTGTCCCTCCAAGTCCAGAAAAGGACCAAGATGATTAAGGAACTGGATGTTGAGTCTAAGCTCAAACCTTGCCCCTGTCCAGTCAGGTCTAGAATTTATTTAAGGATGAAGACTTTACAGACCCATCTGGAAAACATATTCCCATCTTCAGCCACCTTCATAGAACCATAGAATGAGCCAGGTTGGAAAAGACCTCTGAGATCATCAAGTCCAACCCTTGATCCACTACCACTGTGGTTACTAGACCATGGCACTAAGTGCCACATCCAGTCTCATCCTAAAAACCTCCGGGAACAGAGAATCTACCATTTCTCTGGGCAGCCCATTCCAATGCCTAATTAGCCTCTCTGTAAAGAGTTTTTTTCCTAATATCTAACCCAAATATCCCCTGGCAGAGCTTAAGACCTTCATTGTGTCTTCTTGGTTTTTGTGTACTTGAGCTAGAGACAAAATTCAAATACAACAAATAATGGAAAACTGAATGATTTCTAATGCAAACATGCAATCATGTATTCTTCTTAATGCAGTTGGAATGTATATATGTTGACATATAGAGGATGATGATTAGTTTTTCCTGATGTTTTTCACTCTGGAGTAAGAAATTAGATGATCCTGTTGTTCCAGTAGTGGACTTTAATTCAAAGTGTCATAGACTTTTTTTCTCTTTTAGAAATACCTTGAGGAGGGAATAAGCTTTACTTTGCAAAGCAGACACCCATCCAGCTTCTGCAATGAAACCTCTTGGCGAAGACATAGCAATGAGAAGGCACGCTTTTCCCTTTGCTAATAAGTAACGCAGTATCTGTTTTTCCATGGCCATAGTTAGAACACAGGCAACTGTAGGACTAAGAAGTATTCACCTATCTTTGCTTGCAAGCAAAGGTTATGTAAATCTGATTGCAATGGACATAAGTGTATTATCCTAACACCTGTGCTGCTCTGAGGCACCCATCACCACTTTACTGTTTGCTCCATCCATCTGGTGTGTACACAGATGTCTTTCAGGGTGGCAATACTGAGTGCTCAAGCCCAGAGGTGTTATGCACCTCTGGATCATCACACAGTGAGGCTGCCCTCACGAGCTTTCTGCAATGGAGCAGGGGCCAGTCTGATCCTGAGGGCTCCTCCTGCAGCAGTAACTTATTGACAGGGCCCTGCCACTATATTGGCTGACTACAGAACATCTTAGCATAGAGATTGAAAGATTGAAAATAATTAAGTATTATTCACATAAAACCAGATTTTTTGCCAGTGTTCTTCAGGGCCTGTGAGAATATTTTGTTCTTCTAAGAAGTCTACTCATTTGACTTTATTCAAGATTTTAGTATTCATTAACTAAGACATAATATTATGCTATGGAAGGTTCCTTTATCATTCCAGTTGCCATCGGATAAAATAAAGTGTTTGTCCCTTAATACACAGTAACTATACAGGTGGGAATTAAAGTAGAAATTTATATGCAATTAAAATTATAGGTGGAACTTAAACAGTTCAGACATAATTGTCTGGGCTGGAGATTTTCCAAAATAAAGAATTTTGCTCTCAGTGAAATGTGCTTTGTATCTCTAAAGATCACTTTTGCTCATGCAATTTGTTTTAAACCTTACTGGACAGATGGTATTGCCAATAAAGTAAAATCCATTTAATCAGTTTAATAGATGGTCAACAGGGAGGGCTGTACTTCGTAATTCTGTGGTGTTTTTACCATAGTTGGCTATTAGGTGCCCACCAAGATGCTCTCTCCCTTTCCTCAGAGGGATGGGGAGAAAATAAGACTGGCCAAGATAAAGGCAATTCAATAAAGAAAAGCAAATACCTTGTACAGAAGCAGAGAAAACCAAAAATCTCTATTTTTTACTTCTCATCAGCAAGTAAATCCCATACACTTCTTCAGATGCAGCCTCGGTATGCATAGTTGTTGTTTCAGAAGACAAATGCCTTAATTAACATGTCACTTCCCCTTCGTCTTAGATTTTATTAGAGTAAAATATCATATGATATAAAATACCTTTTCTTCAGTTTGGGTCAGTTGTCCTGGCTATCTTACATCCCAGCTTCTTGCCCACACCAAGCCATTGAAGGAAGATGGAGACCAGAGAGACACCCTTAATGCTGTGTGTACAATGCTCAGCAGTATCCAAAATGCTGATATGTTATCAAAAATATTCTATCTATAAACAC
The DNA here is from genome assembly GCA_035583155.1 of Acropternis orthonyx. Classification (NCBI taxonomy): domain Eukaryota; kingdom Metazoa; phylum Chordata; class Aves; order Passeriformes; family Rhinocryptidae; genus Acropternis; species Acropternis orthonyx. The sequence goes on from JAWWEU010000040.1 coordinate 17,157,443, forward strand.
AAAGCCCAACACTATGAGGGCTGATATAAGGAAAGTAAACTCCATGCCTTCCAAGCCGAATGCAAATGCTCAGGACTGACTTAATTTGAACATGGTACTCACCAAATTAAAAATATAGGGTTTTTTAAATATAATTTGCAAAATACTGTCACTCTTGAAATCCTATCATTAGTGTTAGTTACACACTTCAACTCCCTGCCTAACAGGTATGGTTAGATAAAAGAGTTCTGTGCAGTTCTTTCATTAAGTTTAATTTAAATGCTATAGTGGAAACTGACAGAGACTATTCTTGCTAATCCCAGAGTTTAGTTAAAGTAGAATATCTTTGTATTAAGATACTGGTTTTATTTGAGACCTAGGAAAAGCAATCACTTCTAATTAGTAAAGATGACAAATTAGCCGGAACTTTTCTCCTTTGCATTTGTGTGGGACCTTTCAATACAACTTAGCTCATTAAACTGTGGAAGGTTGCTGATGCAAGTGGTCTACTGGAGGTAATTAATGGAGTTTTGTTCAATAAAGTGTGACCTCAAACTTTGTCATTTAAGACTTTAGACACCTCTGGGGACACAGAAGACAAGCCTGTAAACAAGACTGCACACATACAAACAACGCAGAGCAGTAGCAATGTGGTGCAGAAAGATAGTAAGCATATCTGATGGCCTGAATAACGATCAATTCTGGCTCAGGCAGGTAGGAAGATAAGATACTTACATTTAAAATGGTAGAAGTTAGGAAAATTGCTTCAAAATAAACTTTGCTTTATCTTTTTCCTGTTTTCAGTCTTGTTAATTAGCTAAGATTTAATCCCAAATTAAAATAAGTTAAAAAAAAGTGGCATTTGGTAAATATTAGGGAAAACACAGAAAATAAAATTCTGCATTTTTAATAAAACCTAGAGAAATCAGTAGCACTCATGGCAAAGTTATAAAGAGTCTGAGGACATATATTACTGGTGGAATGTCTAAGCCATTAAGGATAGTAAATATAATATGAGAACTGCCTTAACAGATAGCTACTGAACAACAGAGAAAATAAATACAGTTCAGCATTTGTTTTATTACTATAGTGACTGATGTAACAGAGAGCAACATTAAAGTATATTCCCAATGATAATTCTGGAATTACTCAATATTATTTCCATTTCTAATACCGCCATAAGACAGTTATTGAGCTTATTAGATAACAACTCATTTAGTAAAGCAGAAATTAAACAAGCCAGTATACTTTATTTAGGGAACATGATGAGAAAGCAAGCCTTACACTAGTTGGTATGCTCTCCTATATAATAATAATAATAATAATAATAATGTTGTCATTGGAGAATAATGGAATAAGGTCTCTCTTGTACAGTTGCTGCATGAATACAGTATTGGAACATGTCTAGAGTTTTCTTAGGTTTAGTGTCTTAGGTTCACTAAAGTTCACCAAACTGACAAGGTTTAGTCATTAGGATGTGGTCAAGATCACAATTGATGACATCATATAGCCAATTTAAAGAGATAAAATAATATTTTAGAGTTGCATTGATAGAGGATAAGATTCTAAATCTTATAACATTAAGCTTACCACACAACTGAGATTCAGGAGCTCTTCAGAAGTTTTAACATGGTTGTGTGCCCCAGTGTTACCTCAGCTTTGCAATGAGATGAGAAACAGAGGCTCCCCTTAGTAGTCACAGCCACAATTCTAAATTAATGTAACAAATAAACTAATATTGACATTCAGAATCTTGGAGTAATTAGAAACTTATTAAAGAATTCAGGATGGAAAATAATTGCATGCTTATCCAGGTGAGATGTTGTACAAAAACAAAAGAATAAACTGCCTTTGAAAAAAAAAAAAATATTATGACATTTTGAAAAATGGACATCAATATGTTGGGGATAAGTTGCCTGAAAGACATGCAGTTAGTGAAAGTGTGTAAATCCTGAAAAATAATGAAGGAATAAGGAAACACAAAAGAGCAGGGTTACATTGGTCTGCCTATACCACAGAGTGAAGACTAACAGTCTCTGAGCTTCAGATACATCTGTCGTTGAACTACTTTACTTAATTTAAGAAGTTCATTATTGGACTTAGATAAATAAGAAAAATAATTATCAAAGAGCTGAAGAAAGTATCAGCAGAGATACTATTTGAAATATTATGATTGATTTTACATGAAATATACAAGGTTGTATATCATGTCTGTAGTTGGAATTCAGTAATTGGTTGTTACGGATCAAGGAAGTAAAAGTTCCTTCATCAATGAAAAAAAAAAAAAAAAGGAAAAAACAAAAAGCTAATTGAAATTCGCACTGGTTAAATCAGCCTGTGTCTGAAATTAGAGCATCCTAGCCCCTAACACCCACATTAGAACTTGTCTGTGCTTGGGGCTGCAACCAAAAAACTACATGATTGCTGCTAACACCAGTGAGGTCTTGCAATATGACATAAGGAAAAAGAAATTTTTACCAAGTCTTTGCAGGTCAAATCATAGTTGCACAGACTTTTTGCGCTTATGACTAGAGAAAAATGAAAATTATTTTACTGACTTCTTACTCTCCTAAGGTCATATATTCTTTTTGGTTTATAGATGTACTGAACTTGATATTATAGGGTTTAACATTAAAGAAGCAATGCAACTTGGCTGATGGGAGGTCATATTATAAAAAAACAACCATACTTCTCTATAGTAATCCAGACATGGAAAATCACTATAGAGGATACTGGATGCTTGTTCCAATATTTATGTTCACATTAAAATGATGTCCCTAATTTTGAATTTGAAGGTTTGTGGTGTAAGATTCAAGCCAACTGACAGACAGATAAATTCTGCCTTCTAGAAAGAACTTGAGACAGTTGTTGCAATGACACAAAACTTACCAAAGTGAGTTTTAAGCAATTCTGTTGTAATACTTACACAAACACCATAAAAATAAATAGAAAATAATGTAATAAACTTATAAATAAGTGTGTATGTATATATATATATATATATATATATATTATAATATTATCAACTTAACAAAGAAAGGAATCCTACTATGGAAAATGTGTAAGCTCTTAATTTTGAAAGATATTTTCTGTGGAGTAGCCATGATAACTCGAAACCTTGCCCAATTTTCATTTAAATTCCTCTATTGCATCTACAAATAGGAATTTCAACATGAATGAGATTCTAGTGTGAAAGGGAAAACATCTCAAATCATAATTTTAAGGAGTTTTATTAGAATTTTAGTTAATCTCTAATATAAATCTGTAACAATACAAATATGCAAGGAACATTTTTTCAGGTATATGAGACTGAGTATTATCCTTATACAAGAAGGCTTTTGGTTTCTTGTATTATCTTGATTATTCGTACTGCCGCTAGGTTACTTAGGGTATCAGAGTGTTCCAGAAGCTTTTCAAATGACATAATTTTTGATATCACTATAATCATATTGCTGCAATTGGAAATACCAAACTGTGACACTGCTTTGGTACCCTCACCCATTCACTCAGAGCTTATTGGTGTATGCCTTCACTTCACAGTATTGTATCATACAGATGTGTTGTAATTGTCCTGCTAAGCACAACTCATGATTTTGCTGTGACTGGATACAATTCTTCCCTTATTTTACTTAAGAGCTTTGATCTATTTTCCTGTTTCTGTAGCAAAGATCAGTAAAACCTAACTAAATATACATGAGGTGAACTTTCTTTCCATTTCATTAGTATTTGGTAAGTAGCTATATATCAATCTTTATATTTCATAGTTAGTACTAAGATGCTCTAGAAATACAAATCAAATTAAGTTCTGATAATTGCAATGGTTTCCAGTGTTGGCTTTTTTAAAACAAAACAAAACAAAACAAAACAAAACCTTAAAAAACTCAGCTGGCCTTTCAAATATTACTTATCAGTCTTTTTGCTAGTTTTATTTGAATGGATTATGATTGCTTGTCCAGAGCTGAATTATTCTCTCACTTGTTTATACTGCAGCTACTGTGACCATGAAAAATTTTAAAAAAAAAAAATCAAATCACAGATAATATGTTCCTATTAAAACAGATTTACATTGTTTTAGAGCAGATGGCTATATTAACACTTAGTGAGAAAAATTATCTTTTAGAATTCATTTTGAATTCTGTCAGTAATCCTGAAGTGTAACATTCACAGCCATTGCTGCTTTTGCAGAACATTAAGCTTTTATGAAAGTAAAAGTTAATTACATATGATGACTAAACTCCAGGGATCATAATTAGCTGAACTGAATGGCTGCACATCAGTAATTAAATGTCATTCCACTTCATTGTACTGAGTCTTAAACCCAAGCTATTGGAATCTGTTGTATCCATAGGACCATTTCTTCAGTAAATCTAGATGGAACACTGTACAGAAAATACTAAGTGGAAACCATGATTTTGTGTTGGTTCCAGCATTTCTGCATTAAGCAGGTTAACCTCTTTCAGAGTTAGTCTATCAAGAAGAGATTGTGCTTTAGTCAGATCTTCTTTCCATGGCTTTAATGTGGGTGTGGGAAGGGGAATCTTTAGATTTTTCTTTTCTGTGTACAAGACTTTTTTTCCCCCCCCACTGCCTGTCAAAGTGTGACGCTTCCCTGCACATTACTTAGATTGTAGAATATACAAAAATAAATGGCCACATCAGTGGCTGGGTAGGGTTTGTTTTGACTGATGGCATATCAAAATGAAGATTTTATATGAAGAAAGACCATTTATCTTACCTTGAGTAGAACAAAGCACAGTGCGTCACCACAAAGAGATGTTCTTGATCTGCATTGCTGTGAAGAAAGTGTTAGCTTTACAGGGCATGGGAGGTAAAACTCTTTTTCTGCAATTTTACTACGCTACCTGTCTGTTTTATTTGTTTGAAAGGCCTATTTCCATATCCTCTTCCCAAAAAGTGTGGGTAGCCAAAAAAGTACAGATTTAAAAACAACTGCACCTTTTTGTGAGAACATAAGAATACTTAACATTAATTTCCCAATTTTTTGCTTTAAAGAGTATGCAGAGTATTTTGAAGCACATAAGGAAGGCACCTGTAAATGAATTTAGGTGTTCCAAATATCCTTTTTGAGGTACCTCTGTTGACCAACAAGGGAAACTTTTTATGATCTTTATTAGACCTACATTCAGCACCTAAACTGATGGCATAAACGCTTTTCTTACTCCCCTAAGTCAGGATGCAGGCTAAAAAATTATTTTTATCTGTTTTTAGCCTAAAGACATTGAACTAATTTTTACTAAGTCCTTAAAAAATGTAAGTCGCTAAAATCTTTAAAATGCCATTCTGTATGTTCAGTGCATAAAATATAAACTCTAATTGTTTTTATGTAGTACATTTTAGTTTTTCTCGGCTGGATTAAGCATCTCACTACCATATGTCACCATTTCTTCTCTTCTATTCACCACCTGAGACAATACTGGCCATTGCCAGTATCAGAGGAATCCAGGTCCAGCACAAACAGATGGTCAAATTGTAGGAAAGCCAAATCTGGAGGACTCGTCGAAAGTGGATTCTTTGGGATTTTTTAGTTCATAGAAATACTTTGACATTCAAAGGTCTCATAAAATTCTGTAGAAATGTCATATGGTTGAAAATACTGATGTGTATCTTATGAAAAATCAAAATAGATATGTTTGCATTCTCCATTATCCTGTCTAAACTGCCTTGGAAAAGTGCACAAATAAAATTTCACTGTGTTTGTTCTTATAACAACCTCCTTTCTTTCTAATATGGCAAATTTTGATTATACTATCTAAATATAAGATAGGACTCAAATACTTGTAAAATTGTTTTTGCTCAATAGGTCACCACTTATCTGTTGTAATACATATTTGTATTTCTTGGTGTGTTGTATATGTAAAGTAAGAAACACCACTAAATAGCAAATACCAAAAGGTTTATTGGTAGGCAAAGTCACATTATTTTCCATTACTACAGGTGAAAAATACACATTAGCCAATGATTTATTATTGAGTAACTTGTTAAGCCACAGTAATACATCTGATGGGTTTTTTCCCTTCTATATTTCTGTTGCAAATGCAATATATTTCTGTATACATTAAGTAAATAAGTATTTGTAGCAATGTAGATAGATAATTATGTACCTTTTTGGTATGGAAAATAAAATTTAAATAGAATAATAGCTTTGAAAAGGCTCCATTTTTCTGGTTTTCTTTGCTTCATTCTCAAAACAATGAACTCTGCCTAAAAGGCTGATGAAGATATTCCTTAAGGGAATGATATGAAGACATGCCTTAGGAGTGTGACATTGATTGAGTCACGACAATTACAACTGAGTCTCAGAAGAAGAGTACTGATACCAGGACAAGAAATAGAGGTATTTTTCCTTTCATGATAAAAAAGGGATAGCTTAGTTTAGCTTATCAGTGTAAGATATCAGACTGATCAGATTTGCATACACAGTTCTGAAGAAAAGATACATATTTGCATTTAGTTTTGGGGCTCTTTATATTGTCTGTATAAGCAATCTAAAGACTATTCCACCTATGCTGTCAGTAACAGGCATCTGCAACAAACTGTGCCAGAATTCTATATGTTTAAAATATCAAAGTTACATTACTAAGTAACTGCACATTTTAAATTTAAGTTTATACCTCTATAATCATTCTGTGATTTGGTTTTGTTGGTTTTTTTTTTTTTTTTCTAATTATCGACTTGCAATTTTGCTACCTCTGTTTTTCTTCAAAGTTATTGGAATGTGTCTTCACGATTATGGTGGCATAACTAGTGTTTCACCAATACAACTCAGCTACCCTTGAGTCCCTTTTGACTTTGCAAAAATAGGAATCACTTAATAAAAAATTGACCACAAGAAAAGACTGAAAGATATGAGAGAAGGAATACCTGTTTTCATAACTGATTATGTTTATTACTATTTATTTCTTATACTAATATAATTTATATCAAAAGCATTTTGTAAGAAATTACTAGGTGGCCCTAAACTCTTAATGTTTGTGTTTAGTGAGAGAAAATTACAACATCCTGTTGGCAGACCTAAACCCTGCTCTTGACTCCTTAGGCCTTGTATAACTGCATAATTGTTGATTTGTAGGAATTGAAAGATTTTTGAATCCATGACTCCAGGTCCAGTTGTCAATGCAAATTAGAATGATACAAGTATTCTTGCCATTCTTAATATAAAATTTCAATCTATATTGCCTTTGCATGTCCCTCAGGCTTCTGAGATCAGTAAAAAACATAAGAAAGATGAAAGATGAGTGTACCAGTTACTATAAAGGTACTGTAGGCAGAATTTGGGCATAGGTAACTGGGGGAGTAATTCTACATGAACTCCTCTATCTAAAATATATGTGTAGAAGAATCTTTGCTGAGCTGACCCCCATGAAATCAACCTTTAGTTTAATATTTTTGCAATATTTACTATGCAAAGATTACCCCACTCCAATTCTAGTGTAGTCAATTCAAAATATATCAGTGTTCAAAACCTCGTATATTTTTCTGGGTTCAAGTTAAATTTTGTTTTTAAAGATCTCTCTTTCCCACTTCTCCTCCTCCTTTCTCTCTCCCCTGTTCCTATGTCTCTCTGTCTTTGAGCGTTTTAATCAATATTCAGTAGAGTATATAAAAAGAGTATAAAAAGTAGAGTTTTGCAGATGTTTAAAATAGGTAGGATGTTTCCTGAGATGCTGAAGTGCTGAAACAGTGTGATGACTCGCTACAATTGTAATAGCTGAGAAATGAGCTCATTATTTGAAATCACTGTGACTAGAATTAGCCATCTTATCCCCGAGATTTTCGCACATACTCCCCATGTTTTTATTGCTTTCCTAGAATACCAAGATGTTGAAGTTGCCCTTCAGATAAAGTCAGAATCCTAAAATACAATGCCCCAGTCAAATGGTCTCATCCTCTTAGATGCCCTAAGGTTTTTATTCTGACACTTGGAATGATTTCTCCTATCCTGAGAATGGGAAAACAAAAAGCTATCAGAATGAAATTAAAAATTAAAAAAAAAAATCAATACCTTATATTGATATATATGGTAGAAGAATCAGTAATTTAGCTTTCTTTCTTCTAAGACACAGGCCCAATATTACATTTTAAAAATTAAATAGCTTAATTTTCTTTGAGCATTGCTGATGATTAAAGGAATTTCTTCCTGAACAAAGATAAAAAAGTACAATACAAAAGTAAATAATTGAAGTTAAATAGGCTGGATGGCCCTTATAACCTTATACAAGAAAGAGCATTGCACCTCTAGGTCATTCACAACTGCACCAGATCAGTAGTGACAGAAACTGTTACCCTCTGACAGCTTCTCAATGCCCTGTGTGAAATGAGTTTCCGAGTTTAGTCTCAGTTCTTATGGACTGGTATCCACATTGTAAATGACATTAATTGGTTTCTTTGTGTAGTAATACAACCAGAGAAGTCAAGGCCTAAATTTTCTTGAAGACTTAAAAAGAGGTATGTCCTCTGTGGAGATGGTCAGTCTGTTGTTCTTAAGACCTATTGGCAGAAAATGAGAGTCAGAGACATGGGGGTTTTTTGGGAGACATGCACTCAAGTTAAAGAAAAAATTTGAAGTTTTCATCATTACCATCCCATGTGTCTATGTATTTCCATGAGTTCTTAACAAAACACACTTCAGATGCAGAAAGATTCACACATAGAGAATGACCCCATATCTAACACAGTGACATTGTGAGGCTCCCAGAAAAGTATTGAGAAAAATAAATCTCTTCAGTAATTTTTCTGCAGAATTCATCTCTCTGTCCATTGATCTTTTTAATAGTCTTTCACAGAATCACAGAATGGTTGGGGTTGGAAGGACTCATGGAGATCATTTACTCCAACCTTCCCTGCTAAAGCTGGTTCACCTACAGGAGGTTGCACAGGACTGTATCCAGGCGAATTTTGAGTATCTCCAGAGAAGGAGACCTCACAGTCTCTCTGGGCAACATGTTCTGGAGCTCTGTCACTCTCAAAGTTCTTCATTATATTCACATGGATCTTTTTGTGTTTCAGTTTGTGCCAGTAGGTCCTTGACCTGTCAGTGGGTGTTGGAAGGGACCACTGCCAGCAATGGAAGAATTGCCTTGGCAGAGCAGATCTGTGAATGCTTGAACCCTGGATGCTGCATATGGCCAGAGAACTGCTTATAACTTAAGAATTTCACTCTGTTTAAGAACTCTATAATGTTATATATTTTTTCCCTTTGTTCTCTCATGTGCCTGGTTGGAATTTTCCACTCACATCGCCTGCAACCCCCTCCTTACTGCCTCCTGCTGGCAGCAGTGTTACAGCCCCTATATGGCAGGTTCATGCCCCTTTTCCCTTGGTTTTGGGGATTCATACCTTCTTTGGCACAGACCCTTCCTCAAAACCTCCCAGGTTGCATCCCATTCAAGGACCCTGCCCCCTTGACCCTATATAAGTGGTAACCATTTTGAATAAATTCTCTTGCTTCCACATGACTCCCAGAAGTGTGTGTCCCATCTCTCCATCCCCCCTTTACCCCTCAGGATCACAACTGGGCACTGCTGAAAGGAGCCTGGCTCCATTTTCTTGACACTTGCCCTTCAAATATTTGTGTACAGCAATAAGATCCCCTCACAGTCTTCCTTTCTCCAGGCTAAATAGATCCAGCTCCCTCAGCCTTTCATGATAACATAGATGTTCCAGTTCCCTAATCATCTTCATAATCCTTAGCCAGACCCTCTCCAGTAGTTCCTTGCCTTTCTTGCACTGGGGATGCAAGCACTCCAAGGTGTAGTAGAGGGGCACCCTTGACCTGCTGTCCACACTCTTTCTATGCACCCCAGGATACCACTGACCTTCTTGGCCTCAAGAGCACATTGCTGGCTCATGGACAAGTGAAACAAAGAAGGCATTCACTAACTTTGCCTTCTCTGTATCCTCTATCACCAGGGCACCCACTTCATTCAGCATCTGGGCCCACATTCTCCCTAGTCTTCCTTTTGCTGCTGGTGTACTTGAAGAAGCCCTTCTTACTATCCTTGACATCTTTGGCTGAATTTAATTTCAAGTGGACTTCAGCCTTCCTTGACACATCCCTGCATAATTTGAAACATTCTCATATTCCTCCCAAGTGTCCTGTCCCTTTTCCCATATTCAATAAACTTCCTTCTTACATTGGAGTTTTTCCAGAAGCTCCTCACTCATGAATGCAGGTATCCTGCCCACATTACTCAATTTCTTTCTCACAGGGATGTGCCTGAATTTTATCATCAAAAAAATAAAAAAATTTTACTTTTATAAATAGCTCTCTATTTTCAGACAGTACAATTCTCTTCAAGTAAATTTTTGTCTATTGCCAGTATCCAGTACTCTTTGGACTTTACTTGTTAAGTGGTCAACCTGTATCCTGATATGTAGTTTAGCAGTTGTTAGAGATAAATCAGGCATATTTGACAGATGCCACATCTAATTAGACTGTAAAACAGTTAAACATATTCCTCAGTGATGGTCCATTAGAAACATGGTTATGAAGAAATTACTGATCCATAAAGAACTGTCTGTAGGAAGCCACATATTTTTATATCACTTGTCTTTTTCAACTGAGAATTATTGTCTGGTTTCTTTTAATGAATGGATATTCAGCTTACAAGTAGCACTATAGACTATAAAATAAAACTTTCATTAAACCATTTTATCTTTTTTATTGTACTGACTGGATCTTTTAAAGGAAGCATTAAAAACAGCTTCCAACATAAAGAAAATGAAAGCCTCTTTAAAACACCTTTAGATTTACAGTTCTAACATTAGAAGAGAATCCAAACAACAAAAAACATGAACACGTGCTTAAGAGGCAAGTCATGGTGAGAATAAACTTGCCTTTTTGAAAGATGTTTCTTCAACAAAACCTATTAAAATTTTACCTACATTGTTTCCAAAACTCCCCACAAATGAACTTTAAATTGTTCCCTGTAAAGTGCAGAAGTGGATGTATTTATTTTGAAAGAAATAAATTCATTGTCAAGTACAAGATCTGTCATTCTGGATTGACTAAATACTTTCAGCCTTAAAGCAGTACCTGTGTTTTCCTTTTATGCACTAATTCAAAAGTTTGAATCTGCTTACTTTTCTGTGAGACAGGAGTTGTAAAAAGGACCCAAACCGGACCTTAACTGTGTTACATCTCAAACAACTTTAATGAGTGTTGCAAGCACTAATGTATCTGACCAAAAAGCATCAATATTGGTTTAGGGGTACCTCTGGAAACCATTAGAAAAGTGCAGGATTAATTTTCTTGATTTAAATTATGCATTTTTAAGTTTTGAAAAAAAACAGTTTCTATTTGGACTGCTTTTTAATTCCTTCCCCCCCCTCCCCAATTTTACTTGTGTATAAAAAACTAATGTGTCTAATTCAGAGGAGATTTTAATGGGCTTTGCCTTAGCTTAGACTTGAATGTCTTTCTGACAAAGACCTTCAGTTATTTTGATAATGAAACTCAAAATTTCTTAGTACCTAAATTATCACTTATTGCATCACATAGCAGGAAACATACATATAAATACTTAGAGAATGTGTGTATTTTTAAACTGTTCAATATCAGATTCTTTAATTGATTTTAACGGAATATTAGAATATTCATTTGTTGTCTAAGTAAAGGAAACAGAATTTAATGCGGAGAGATATATTTGTATGAAAGGTTGGCTAGAAAGACTGTACAGAGGTTCTGATCACGACCTACACCTTATGTGTTGGGTTTGTAATTCTTATGAAAATATAACTTGACAATTGAAAGAAAAACTTACCTTTCTATGAAACCTTGCTCAGAGTATTTTAGTACATGAATACAGTCAGGTTTTTAAAAAAAGAGTTTGCATGTCTTCCTAAGTAATATTATTTAGAGATATTTCTTTTAGTTCATTAATATTCTGCTCTATATTAGAAATAATGAAAACCATAATGAGGAAGCAAATCAAAACTTAAAAAATGGATGTACTTATAAAATTATTTTTATGGCATTTTTCAAGATAGCTAAAATTTTATATTTCACCATCACTCCTTCATGTAATCTCAGTCTTTAAAATTGTTAGAGAAAACAAATAGTATTAAATCATTTCTAGCTAATGGTCTGAAATACCTAAATGACTGTTTGTAGAATATAATGTGTTTTTGCAATAATAGCTTTACAGTACTTATGGAGGTATTTTTTCACTTGTATTCCTTGTTTATTAAGAAAAAAGAGCAATTTATCTTATTTCTCTTTTTGTGAATACATTGTGAGTATGCATTTTAAGAAGGCTGTGTTTGTGTGTTAAAACACTTATGAAAATGCATTTGAATTATGAAGTACCCTGCAATCTTGTCTTAGAAATAAAATTACTACATATTAAAAATATGTTTTGGCTAAGCTTTTTCAATCAGTATGGTTCAAGAGATACACTTTAAAGATATTTTATTTCATATTTTAAATGTTCAGGTGAAGATAACGGGTGCTTTAAACCAGAAATTTCCTGTTGAGTTTTGTATATTTAAACACATTTAAAACTTTATGAAATATACAGCTTTGAATAAGGCTGAAGGAGCAAGTTGTGATCTGTCAATTCTTGTTATATCAGTTACTTATCATTAGTTGGAAAGTACATTGGATTTTTTTTTTTTTTTTAATGAAAATTCTCCTAGGGAGAGGAAAGCATTCTGTTCATAAATTATGGTATCTTGGACAACTAGCAAGATTCTTTCAAAACACCTGTGCTTAATTGTCTGTTTTAATTTATTGAGAGACTCCACATAGTGGTATTCAAAACACACCAGTTATTTGAGCATGCACTGCTCTTGTGCTGAATTACTATTTTTGCCATAGTGACATTAAAATGTCATGGTTTAAGAATGGACCCCCAATAAGTTGAGTAATATTTTGCTCTCTGCTGTCAGTTTTACAAGTGAAATGGATCTGATCCTCAGTTATCTCTTACTGGCCACTGTAAGCTCCATATCCTGGAACTAGAGAAAGACTTATCTGATATGTACAAAAATATTTTTGTGGGTGTGTGTATATGGTAGCATAAAGCCAAAAATTGTGATACTATTCAACACTCTAAATAATTTCTTCACATTTCATATCTTAGAATTAGACACCTCATATCTGTAAATCTATCTGAGCATAAAAAAATTCATTTAAATGATCACAAACAAGTTTGTTTTTATTCCCATCACTCTTGGAGAAGTATTTCAAGTTTTGCTCTTGTAATTTAATACAAATTATTTGCTTCCAGGAAAATATTGTAAAGAATATATCTTTAACCTCTCAGTTTTACACTTCCAGATTTATACTTGTGGTACTTATAAAAAGTAGCTCTTACTTCGTTACAGAAGTTACCCGTTTTACACTCAATCCAGATAGAATCCTTTAGAGTGCTAAAATCGATGATTTCAATCCGGTGGTGATGGTGGTGGGGGCAAGAATGAGTTATAGTGTGTGCTGCTAGAACTCAGAGTCTTTCACCAAAAGGAATATGATGTTCATGTTGATGGTTTTTAATTCCTCCTTCAGAGAACTGCTCCAGATAGTTTTTATATGTTTCCTAACACTCCTTTAAACCTTTGCTCTTCTTCTTTGGTATCAAACTCCATTTGCATTCAAACTTACTATATATAGCACTTTTTATGTATGTTGGATATTCTTTTTTATCTCTAGAATAAGCTTTGTCCTGCTTCAGTTCTTTATTGTTTATTGCTTCAGGGTCTCCAGTATCAACCCTGTGCCCTATGTCATCATCCTATGCCTCATCTCTCACTCTACCCTACATACTGTGAATCTCTGTTGTTAAGTGCAAGCAACAGGCTGAGACAGTATTCTTTCTTGAACCTGTTCCATGAAGAATTGTAAATTATTTCTCTTTATCCTTCAGAACTGTAAACATTTCAGCCTTGAGTTTGTCACAAGTTTCAGATCAGTATCAGATCCCAGACAATAGATATTGACCATATATGAAGAATGTAGACAAAGATCACAATGCAACACAAGAACTTTAAAAACATTTTATATGCATCCCAACAATGCCCAATTATGTTATAATTAATCTTAAAGAGTTTTTCTTTCTTTTTCTCTCTCTCTTTTTTTTTTTTTAAATGGGGAACATTAAGTGCATCTTAGATTTAATCTAAGGAGTAAGTGCTATCAACACAAGTAGTATGCAGAACTGACTTATGTATTGAGATGTACACAGAAAATAGCAATTAAAAATGCACCCTAGGAATTTTGTTTCTGTAGTAAACATTTTATGCAAGCTGCTGCAATTATAAAAGTCCTTATAAAACTGTAAGGAAGGATGAAAAACTTTTGCAATTACATTTTTAACCAAATCTTTTACTTCATGCTCTTATACATAGCTCACATAGCTAAGGAACAAAATAAAGCTTTAGTCTTACATACACTAAGTCTGGCATCCCAGGAATGTTCAACTTTGTAGAAGGCTAACTTCATTAGGTACAATCCCACTGAGCTGGATGCTTGCTGGCTGGGTAGCTATAATCACTCAGAAATATCCAGTGGCAAAGCAATGTTCTTTTTAAAAACTGTTTTACCATCCACATGGCGAATCCTGAGGGAAAACTTGCAGAGTTAGTAGAGTCCTTAAAGCATTCTGGGAGGAAGTCAAGGAGAGCAAGTAGCTCCTCCATAGAAACTGGACTACTACACAGCAAGAAATAAAAGAAATAGGAGACAAGAAAGAAAGTATTCTATCTATATGACCTAATGCTTTGACAGCTTTCATGGAGTGTATATTAACCCCTCTCTTCAAGCATACTCGTTTGGAATGCAGAGTCCCAGTTGAGAGGTATCTGTCCGTAAAGCTATTTTGCAAAAGGTGAAGAAACCAAAATAATTAACTTTTCTTGGTGAGCAATGTTATCCAGATTAATTTCAGAAGTGAAATGAGAGGATGAGATGCTCTATAAGTGTAGTTTCTTTGAAGTGTAGTTTCTTTGTACACCATTCTGGCTGCTCATAGAATCAGCATACTCAAATCTCTTTGGCAGTATATATGTGACTTTAGGTGATCTGTAAAGGAATTAATACATCATCTGTTCTTAGACTGGAGTCTGAAATCTAGTGAGGCATGACAGTCTTTGCCCAAGAATTTTATGTGTATAGTAGAAGAAAATGAATGTAGAATTTTGATATTGGCATTTCATTGTGATCTAGGTGTCATCCATTCAGGAAACAGAGGAATATCACATAATTCATCTGCCAAATAAATAAAAATAACTGCATCTTCCAGGGCTGAACACTCATAAAAAACTGCCTGTGGATGAAGCAAAGAATAAGAATCATTTGTGGGAATTATTCAGCAAATAAATTCAAATAAGGGATGCATTTGAGAACATCATAATACTTTCACTGACAACTGGCAAACAAAAACAGAGGCAAAAGTTGTCAGATAAATGGCATATTATGAATTATTCACTCAGTTTTGCAACATGTTGATGATACTCTGTAATCAAATACTGTGCAGCTCATTTAATCAGTGGGACTGAGATCTGGAAAAGATCTGGTTTCACAGTTCACTATCAAGACAGGGATGAGGATAGTTTGTAAAACATCTGGCTCCACAGTTTTAACCCTTCTGAACATTTGTTTCCATAATCTGGCTCATTGGACAAGTCACAATGGCCATCATAAAGACTACTTTTCTTGTTTTAGCTGGACTGTATTTCTCTTTAAGTACTGTACATTAGCATTTATTTGAGTTTAGCTGGACATCATTTAACATGTTAAAGTAGCAGTTTGTCAGGGGACTTCTGTTCTCATCTAGTTTACATGAAAAGATGTTCCATAAATTTCTGGAGATAAATGTATTTGGTGCTAATAATGATACATTATAGGATAAATGTACATTTATTCTTCAAATACTATTTGAATATCGGTGTGATCATTCAGAGTCAGCAAGAAGAAAGTAAGCACAGATGAATATAGGGAAACTACATATGGTAAGGTAAAAGCAAGAAATTGACATAGGACAAAGACACAAAACAATGCTCCATAAAATGTATCCAGAAAATTTGACAGATGGGAGGCACACACCCTTGTAAAATGATTTGAGCTTCACCTCTGTCCCTGAATAACAATCAGAGTCACTCCAGGTCTAAAGCAGGAATACAAATAGACTATCAAATTGCTTTGAGCTGCACAGTGTGACAAATAGCATGATAAAGTAGGCACTGAAAGAAGGTTCTGCTGCTCTTCAAATATAGATCAAAATTTAAAAGGTCTGGAAAGTGGTTTGCTGCAAATATAACATCAGTTCATTCCCCATGGCAGGAATAAGAGAATTCCAGTTTAAAATGTCCCATAGTGGATTGTGTTGGGTTAAGAAAAGCATTAACAATTCAATGAGGGAATCTTACCCACCTTCTTCAACATACTAATATAGAGCCCATGATTATCCTCTACTTCACCACTCAGAGGTATCACAAAATGCAGAACACACCTCTTCCTACACAGACTTTTAAGTCTATTATCATACTACATATCCTGAAGCCGTCACTGTTAAAACCCTTAGTGCCATTCATTGTAGGATCACTGGTATTCACTAGATTTTTTTTTTTTAGACGTGAAACACCTGACTTTCTCTAAACGTACTGCAATATTTTTAACTGTCTCAGTATTGCCATATGTTCTGAGTCTTGAAAGCACAGGAAAACAGACAAAAGTTTTGCAGTTAATTTAAGAGCATAAGTTTGTGCTCAAGGGACTGACACCAGTTTATGGGTGTAGTCCTCATGCAACAGAAATAGTTTTAGTAGTCATAATTGTAACAGAATCTCAAACCTGACAAAGGAGCTTATTGTTTCCAATTTCCACTGTGGGCAGCAGGAACTGAGATAGAGGTACACATGACTATAACATTCAGTATAGAAAGTGTCTACAATCAACAAAGAACAAATACAGTAAAAAATATGGCTTATTTTCACTGAACTTTGTTGAAATGAATCCTGAAATTGTATAACAGCTTTGGCTGAATAAAAATCTTTCTGCTGAGGGACTTTGGGGGCCTTTGGAAACTGTCCGCTTTGATAAGACTAAATAATTTACTCCCATGAAAAAGCATAGGGAAACTATATCTGTCTCTGCTCCATTTCATGACATCTGCTACAGAGGAAAGTTACAGGTTGTCTTCTATCTTACAAAATGTCCAACGAACTTTCAGGCTACAGGGAGGTACCAAATAAATTCAAGTTCCCAGGGGCTGAAGAAATCTTGATGCCTGAAGTGACCATATTGCCATTTCTTTGAATTCTTATGTCCCAGTTTAAATAATGGTAAGACAAACTGTATCCCATTCCAACATCCAATGGTGAGTTTGAGATCAGTCTAATATCCTAAGAAATATAAAGCAAAGAAAAAAAGTCTTGAGGATACTCATTCATACACAAGTGACAAAATGAATTTGATGGGCACATGACAACCAGCCACAGTCAACCCAGCACAGTACTTAAAAAGGCAAATACTCAACAAGAGACGAGAATGTATAGAGGGATCTGTGAACATTATGAGAAGCAGCAGTGCCATTACCAGAGTGTGCTGGGGGACATATCTTCTTGTTCCTGGTCATTTTGTGAGGAGTTAACAAACAGTCACTCAGAAATAGGAATATTTGTCAGCACACTAACTGTGGGGCTATCCAAGTACCTTGGTGAAATGTCCTGAATAAAAATATTGTGCTGTGAGTCAAATAGTATGTGTGAATGAAGCACCCCAAACTGGCGCTTTGGAGATGGTGCATGCCCCAGAAATTATATATATATATATGTGTGTGTATAATGGAGAGATAGGGGACTACAAATATCATCTAGATTAAATGATTACCAAGAGGCTGACAAGAGAATTTGAAACAAAGGAGCAATATGAAAGGAACATGAAGACCTGTAATGGAGGAGACCACAGAGAGAACACAGGGCAGTGGGAGCAGCCCTGGGGCTGGAGCACCCTCTTCTGACCCAGGGCTGCAAAACCAAGAGGGAATGGGGAGAGTGGGGTACCTCTGTCTGCTACAGGACTTTGGGATTATTCGGTAAAGTATGTTTCAGAATGTGTAGGTGCTCAGTATTGTGCCTCATCTGTTTTATTACTGATATTGATACTGAACTTATAGTTCACTGGTTATGTTGTTATTCAATAAACTGCTTCAATCACGTTTTGATTTAAACCATGTGAAGTGAGCAGTTTTTGCCTGAGAAAATTTACATAATTTTAGACTGACAAGTCAAACATTCACTATATACTATAACATTCTAGATCTTTGGGAGAAGAAAATGAAGGCATGTGTCATCTACTCTACTTCTAGTTGATAAGGAAAATGATTGAAGGCAGTGTCAGAAATGCAAATTGGCTGTGAAAAGCAAGCATTCCCAAAATGTGTAAAAAGTTTATCTCAGTACATCAAGGACATGTTGTTGCTCACCTATTCATTCTATGTCTTAATAGTTTTAGTTTAGAAATAATTATAAAATTTTGATAATGAAATATTGTAAGACTTTTTTAACAGCATTAATATTCCTTTGATAGATATTTTACCTTTTTAATTATTTTCTGTGGAATAATTATTTTTCTCCTAGAGTAACTTTTACATGACACTGTAGGGATCAGAGATGAGAGCTCAAATATCAGAGATGTTACAATTATGGCAATAATAATTTTACCAGCTGAAATCACAAGAGTAAATTTTCCACTGGGAGTAGCTGTTGGATATTTGTTCCGTAATAATTTAGTCTTACATTAAAAATAAATTTAGAATTCCAGATTAAGTCAGAACATGTTGTTTTACTGGATTCAGTTAGATGATAAAAACTATTTTATATGAGAATTCAAAATATAAGAATTCCCATGCAACTGTCAACATTCTGCTCTTCTAATTAATTTAATTAACTGAAAATGGTTCTTACACTGTTTAGCTTAAAGAAAAAGGTGTTGGTAATCATTTCTTCACTTCTTGTAATCAAATTATGTTATTTCTTTGAAATCAGGATCTGTTCCATTAAAATTCTTAATTTATCTAAATATTGGAGTTTTACCCAATTTACAGAATTAATACAGATTAAGTCATAATTTCATTTTATTATTTAATAAATTTTAATTTAGAAGATAGCTTTACTAGGAGTAACTTCAGATAAAAATGTTCTCATTTTGGAAGATACAATGATGTCATGGGAATGGGAGCAGGTCTTTTAAGTCTGATTTTATTATGTTGTTCTTAAGCTATTCAACCAAAGACTCAAATATTTGTGTTTCTTAATTTGGTCTTATTTGGTAAAGTTCAAAGCAATGCAGACAATCTGTTCTTAACAGCATTTTTAAACGTTAAACCGGTGTTACTTTTTTACTCCTAAGTGGCAGCAGACAGTAAATATTTACTGCTTTTGACCTCTGAGGATGCCAAGATCCTGGAAACTAATCCACAGATGACAAATGCACAGGCCTAATGCCTCTTCAGGTTCTTTTGATGATAATTTAGATGTTGCTCAAAACCAGTACCAATAATCTAGTTAGCCTGGACATTTGCTTTCCAAAATTCTGGTCTGCTCAAACTCTTTTAAGCTATAAAAAAAATTCATATTAGTAAAATAAGTGTATTTATATTCAGTCTTAATTTTAAAACATTAGTGAAAAGTTCTTTCTAAATTATTAAAAGTACTTTTTAAACTTGAAAGGCAGTTTTTTCACTGAGTATCAGTGGATTAAATAAATTCTTTCCCCCCAAAACCTTTGAGTTACCCCAGAGACACTTTTCCTTGAAATATTGATGTTTAGTAGTGCCTGGTTTAGCTTTTGTAGAAGGGAATAATGAAACAAAAATAAAGTCAGACATTGCCTAAATTTATACGTTAAAAGTTGCTTTTCTACATGTTTAAAAATATAGTGGTTTTCTACATCAATGACATTCCACCAATTCTGGTATTAAGGCAGGTCAAAGTGGGGAAGAAAACTGTTGTGCTCAGGAGCAAGACATGTTGAAAACATGTCAGGCAGTAAAAGACCAAAACTTATATCGCTTCCTTTTGAAATTTCCAGAAAGAGTCCTTTAGGGAAAGGGGGGATATAGGAGTCTATTTTAACAATATCACAAGTAAGTTTAAATAATATGTCCTACCGGTGGGGATAAATGCTTAATTTTTGTATGGTGGAAATTAACACTGTTTGGCTAAGCTGTTATATCTCAACACAGGAAATTTCTCTAAAACTGTACTGAACAATGTTGTATTGACGTAGCATTGGCAACTTGACAGACTCACACCAGGCCCGTAGTACATCTTACCACACTCAACTCATGCTAAGTACAGTACTGTTCCTACGTCTGTCAATACCTGTAGGTGCGATAAATGCTCTGATACCTTATACCACAAAATAGTAAAAGGCTACGCTATATTACATAGGGCAATTCATCAAATGTTCGCTGATTAGTGTTTACTTCAGAGAAAATTTATGTCGGCTCTAAAATTGATACAAGCTTGCAGGAAAGCAATACTCCGCTTTATCTGACCGCTTATTTTCACAAAACTTTCATAAACTCCATTTCTTTCAGGCACCTTTGCTGAATTTGGGAGAGATTATCTGACAAAACTACAGGTTATTAGGGACAGAAGTACACTTAGCTGAACACTCACTCATAAACACTATGCTCATATAATTTCCTCAGATATTTAGGATAAGGGAAAAAAACTCATTATTTCAGGTTTCTCATCCATCCATTTCCTGCTATTGAAGCCAATTTAAAAAAAAAAAACAAAACAAAACAAAACAAGAAAAAAAAAAAAACAAAAACCAAAAAACACCAAAAAACCAACTAACCAAAACACACAACCAAAGAAACAAAAAAAATCCAAAACCACAACACAATCTTGATTTTTTCCTGTTATTTGATTTGTTTGGGGCTTTTTTAAGTTCAAGAATTTTGATGATTACGTACAAGTATCAATGAATGTTTTGTCAGAGGAAAAATGTGCTTAAGTGAAAATACTTCAACCTGATATATTTAAAATAAATGTTTGGTGTTTTTAATTCCAAATTACTTTAATTTCCTATCTAGTTTCCTGGACTAAATAACTGAGTTTCAAAATGTTCAAATTACAAATGGAAAACTGTTTTTTTTTTCTTTTTTGAATAAATATATTTTGCAAATATTATTATCAAGAAACCCATACATTTAATCATATACAGGATGTTCCAACTAAGAAAAATTATCCTTGTTACAATACTTCTGATTAGAGTCACCTGTCAAATGAAAGGAACAAATTCAGAACACAGCTAACAGAGAAAATACAATATACCCAGATACAAATCCACAAGTAGCTAGAACACAACACTAACAACGATGAAAATAAATGCCTTTCTATATGCATTCCAAACTGTGGCAGAATTTTTTTTCTTCCTCAAATTTTAAGTTTTTATTTAATTCATTTCCATGACACATTATATTCTGTATCCCATGTGGGGCCAATATTCCTCCAGGATATTTCACGTCTGTCAATAGACTACAGCTGCAAAGTACCAAATGTATCTCAACAAGCCTGGAGAACCCCTGCTTTTAGACAGGTGGTGTGTTTTTCTTTGCAGTTATGACACTCAATACAGCCATTTATGCCTGAGATGAAGATTTAAATTTGTGACTGCTATCTGTGGGCAAATATGTTCTACAAGGAAATATGGAAATATGTTGTACAATATTTTTTCTTTATCTTAATTTTTGAATGTATTTTTGAATAATAAAATTCAAGAAAGTTCACAGGAACAGGAATCTGAATATGTACCCAAGTTTACAAGAGAAATTTCAATCTATGAGCTTTACAGTAAGGACATACATGTGAACTATGTAACCATACATGAAACAAAAGCACCCCAGACATCACTGGTCACAAATGCAACATTTTGGAAATACGATCGAGTTCAACAGTCATTCACATAAAGGTGTTAAAGACTTTCGGTAAATGCAGGAGAGAAAATTGGTAAAAAAAGGTGATAAGAAATGAAAAAATTATCTTTGCTCATGAAAAAATATCTAATCACTGTTACATGTTTGCATAGTTTGTTTTCAGACTCCCTCATTTTTTATTATAACAATGTCTCAAAGATTCTTGTCACCTTTCCAAATTATTCTTTTTCCCTGTTTTATACAGCAATACTGGTACAACCTTTTTATTTCCTTCCCAATACAATCTCTGTATCTTCCCCATACTGCTCCACAATTCTGAGTTTTTCTTAGGTCTGTAGGGCAGGATCTCACAACAACTTCCATCTAATTCACTGTACCTCTTACACGGTTTAAATAACAACATTAAAAAAGGGAACTGCAAATGCTCTTCCCTGTTAACGTTCCTGAATATTTTCTTTTCCTAGAGGCATATAATTGCTAAATTATTCTAAAGAAAGCTGACACAATCCCATTAAAGCCCAACCACCAATTAGTGCCATGTCTGGATTTCTTATTGATCCCTTGCTTTTTGCCCATTTACCCAGTAAATTTCTAAAGGCATAGCTAATGTCTTTTATAGCTCATGTTGCAGTTGCCATAGGATAGTATTTACCAGGCAATCATAAAAAAAAGAAAAATCGCTAATGACCTCTCCCCTGATAAACATATTGTAATAGCTGCCAGAGAAAAATATTAACTGAACAAACCCATATCTGCAGGAAGCTTCTTTTTTGTGTATATGCAGAAGCTGTGAGTTATAACTGAAGCTATTCTGTGATTGCTGTCTCCAGTTGATTTAGACTGTAGACTTAATTTTTCTCTTCACTGCAGAAAGATTTTAGGGTACCTGTATGTAATGTTATTATTTGTAAGTGCTTCAAGTCCTGAAATTATCATCTTTTCCAGCTTACTGTCACTGATAATCCAATATTCTTTTTCCATCTTTGCATCTCGAGCAGGTAAATATGTCATATTTCTTTTGCTGTAAATCAGTAGATGTTGTTTCTTGACACTTTTTATATGATTAGTGTTTTGAGAGGAAAAGAGATTATCACTCCTTTTCATGCTTTTACTTCTTTTCAGTACCTTCACACTGAATAAATATCCCACACTGTGATAATTCCTGCTTGCTGTCAACAGCCTGCACCTGATTCTTTAAAGGGTCATTAACTTCACTTCAAACATTAATTGCAGAAAACATACTGTACTCATAAAAATCAGCCCTAAGTAACAGAAGACTAACAATATTTAAAAAAAACCCAACTGGTATACTCATTCCCTTTCATAGTCTGAAGTTGGAAAAAGGATAATAGTATGAAAATGAGAAGTATTTTGTCACACAGCAACAATTATTCCACTCACTATGTTGCCGTAAGCCTTAATATAGCTGTAGATTTTTATATAGTTTTATAGTCTTATAGTCTTTTGCATTTGAAAAATA
>JAWWEU010000040.1:17180909-17223334 GCA_035583155.1 Acropternis orthonyx
TTTCAAAGGGGCGTGTAAGGGGGGTGGTTTGGGATAGTTTGTAGGATGGGCTAATTAGACATTGGCTATGTTCTACAGATAAGATAATTAAGTAGAGTTATAAAATTGTAGAATGCTGTATGCCTGGGGCGCGCGCGTCATTGATTGTTAAAGCTTTAGCTGAACTTTCAGTAAAAGACCTTTTTCTGCCTTCACCCTGTCGTGGAAGTTTTCTTCCCTTAGATTTACGGCAACAACGAAATCCTATACTTTCAAACTGTAAAAAAAAATATTTTATCAAAGTGGATTGTTGTCTGAAGTTGCTGGAACTTCGGGGATAAAAAATCACCTAGGAATAAGAAAGGTCTTCTTCAAGTGGTATGCATATAAAAAGAAAGTATGGTCATCTCTAGAAAAGATGTTGTCAAATTGTCATAGCCATGTTTATCTATGTACTCATCCATTAAAGATGGACAGTGCTTCCTGCCACTGACATTTAATATGGTGGTCCACTTTTGGATTAGACTCTGTTTTTTGCTGTCACATTTTTATTCCAGATGAAATTGCAGTCAGAGAGAAAGGAAATCTGAATATATCCTGTTTGATTGTTTGCTTCTTTTGTGGGTTTTGTTTGATTTTTTTTCTTTTATTCTTTTATTATTTTAACTAGGAGAAAATATTATAGGGCTCTTACTTTGGGTAGAAAAGGATCTTCACATTTGACAGAAACTTGATCGTTCTGCTCATGTTGGTTGTTACAAATCTATGCTTCATATACCTGTAACACAGAGTAATACCTGTACCATACATCATCCCTGAAGTGATAAGAGCAGAGAACTCTCTGTTGTTATATTGACATTTAAATTTTCTAATTTTGTATGCAGCTATTTACTACCATGTTCCCACTGACGAGAATTAAATTCTTGTAACTGATTTTAATGGCATCAGAATTTTGTTTTATATGTAGGTGCAATGTATCTTTCTAGCACTGTTAAGAAAAATATTTAGCTGGTTGCTTCACAGACCCCTGTCTCTATATAAACACTTCTCATAGAAGCATTCTCCTTAACTGTCTACCTACCTTCCATACTCATGACAAGACTTTCAAAGGAATGTCTTCCTCTTCTTATTCTTTCATAGGTTCTGTAAGAAGGCAATAGTAGAGATCATAATTATACCATAATAATGTCCAATATCCAATATTTTAAAAGTTATAAACTAGGATAAGCATATTCTTTCCCATACAGTACTCAAGTTTCACACTCACAGGAAGTCTCTAAGCATCATTTCAAATAGAAAGCATGAAACAGTGCCACAGTTTATATTATAATCTTTACATTGACAGGTCATTTATAAAGCAACCTCATTATACAAATTCCACAAAATTATGACATTTATGTTATTCTCAGACAGATGAAATAGAACAAAGAAGATACTAACCCTGGATATTATGAATAGACAGCATATATCATGCATTCATCAGCACAGCTAGGTGACTAAGCGGGATTCAGTTTGTATTTCTTACACTGAGACAGTGCAAAGAGACATAAGTAGGATAAGAACTCTACCTGCGGCTTTTTTGCATCAAAAAGCAATGAGTTTGCAAAAGAGAATTCATTCTGTGGGACAACTCTATTCGAACTCTACAACTCCTTGTAGAATATCAGACTTGAGAACTCAGGTGTCAATCTAATTTCATTATTTTAAACACAGATATGCTATTAGTTGATCTCATATCATAAAAAATAATCTCAAAATGTAATAAAAGTATTGAAATTCCCTTTGTGGCATTTTGTGGCCAAAATTTTAGATTTTATAAACTTAATATAGGTATGAGGACATGAGAAAAATCCTAGCAACATAAAACCATTGAGAACATATATACAAGCAGATTTATTTGTACAATTTGTTGTCTATTTTATTTAGTCCCAACTGTATTCATTTAAGAAAACTCTTAAATTCATGTAAAGTTTTTTACAATGAAGTTCTACCTGGCAATATATATGTTAATTACCTTTGCACAAAATGTAATGTTATAAAGAACATGTTATTTTTTTTTTTTAATAATTAGTTCCTCAGATTTAGAAATGTCATCTTTAGGAGTTGTTTGCCACTAAAAGTCATTAAAACCCTTTCTGAATTTAAATGTAACCTTTCACTTGCAGCAGATCAGTTTACTGAAAAGATGTCCTCAAGAACTGTTAGTTTCGTCATGGTATGAGTTCTCTTACCCAGTCCATTTTATTCAATAAAACATAATATGTTGAGATGTTTTTCTGATGCTAAAATAGGAAGGAATTAATTTTTTCAATGACTTCTCAATACTCACAGCATTAAAAACCTAAAAAACATTCCCTTTTGATTATTCCTGAATTATTTTTGCATGTCATTATTAATAAAAATCTAAAATTATTAACACTGCAAAATTAAAGTTTATTTCAAAAACTTTAAATAGCTTTTGAAAACTTTCAACATCTGTGATGAAAACTGTACCAAACTAATTTTGACAGAATTATTTCTTAAATTATTCTGTGATATAGATTTTCCTAATTATACATTTTTGGAATATTTGGAAAAACAAAACATTAAGACAGCTTGCAGCAAGTTCCAGTTCTTCCATGTCATTCACAGTCCTTTTAGATGTAATGTCAGTTATGTTTATGTTGCCATTTGAAATAGCTTTCCAGGTTCACGGGAAGCCATTCCCTTAGGAATAATTTTTCCAACCAGTTGTCATATTTTCAGGTAGATAACAGCTTTTGAATTCTTAAAAGAAGTGCGATTTTGGAAATTTGAAAACAGTTGGTTCTCAGATAAAACGCTGATAAACAGTGAAATAAAGTAAATTTCAGGCAAACAAAGTTTGGTCAAAGTTACCTAGCTCAAGAAGGCAAGGAGAGTCTAGCAACATTTATTGTAGCATGAAAAAAATGAAACAAACAAAAACTCTGCAAACAAAGTAGCAGGTCTTGTCTTTTCCAGAGGAAAAGCTTTTATTTTTTATTATTTTTTTAAACTGTTGTATACATCTCCCATACTTCCATGACTTTTTTTTTTTTCTTTTTTTGCATGAATCTTATCCTTTATTCTTTTGTGATATTACATTCTGGACTTGTGTGGATGGGAAAGAAATTCTGGAATTAATTTATATTTCTTTCTGAAAATTGAAGCAATCAAAAAACAAAAATCTAAGACAACAAAAACATAAAGCCCCATCCTCCCCAAAATTTCTTTTTGTTGTTATTTCACATTGTATTATATTTATACAGTGGTTATTCTAGAAATTCTTTTAGGACCAACTAATTCTATTTAGAGAAGATGTATAATGTCTTTGCAACCATAGGGGTTTGCTAAGATGGACATCTCATCTTGTCCTGTGCATGAGACCCTCCATGATTTATCTTCTATTTTGAGCCTTTTTTCTGGTACGACTACAATTCTTTTGACCCTGAAGGATCTTTTTACCTCATGGAAATGTACACAAAATATCTGCTCTGGCCCTTATTCAGTAACAGCCACACTCCTCTTGTAAGATGTTCATCCCGTGTTATATCATGTCTGTGGATGAACTGAAACCCCTTTTTCTTGTATATTCTACAATTTCTACTTCTAACTAGAAGAAAACTTCCCTTTACTACTCTCAATTAATTTAAAAAACCCCAACTTTAAAACAAATTCATAACAACCTTGAGACTTTGGCTGAATATATATGAATAATGATGAAGAAAATATTTCTTTCTAATTACATTTTCAGTTGTTTTTATTTGCAATGCATTTCAATGTTTGTTTATATAGACACACTCAACTAAAGGTGTATGCGTTCTTTTAAATAAAGAACTGTAACATCTATTCAAGTTAGGAAAGCTTCTCTTCATGTGCTACCATGATATATAATAACTGTTGAGAAAATTGGTTCTATCTCCTTTCATTTTTAAACAGTAATTTAGTTAAGAGAAGTTGTGCTAATTATCTCTGCACAAGCTGTTCAAGTTATACTAGGTAACAAGTCTGCAATTTAGCCCTGACTAACTATATTGATTTCTCCCTTTCCAGCTATAATCAGATAAATAAATCAATAAACAACACTTGTTCTTATCATTTTTGAAGTTCAACAATACTCAGCTTCATTTACTGCTTTCTGGCAAACATCCCTGCAGAACCTACAGAACCTTTTCACATCTAACTGGCATATGAGTTATCTGCTCATACCTGATACATCATTTTCCTAATAGCAGAAAAGTAAAGCAAAGTGAATCCCTAATGATCATAAGCCTGCTTTGGGAGTCACATTCCACTGCTTTAGTATTGCTTTAAATCAATGTTTGCATTGTTTTGGGTTCTAACATCCTAATTTGCTGGTAATAGCAGCTGTTCTCTTAGCTTATGCATGGATACACTTATTTACTTTTCTCTCAGCTGCAAGCAGTACTGTATTTTTGAGAGACTAATTGCAAATTATTTCAACATCCTTGAATTTTATTCTGCTATTTTTGATTTCTGTTTCTGTTGGAAAGCAGGGAACTTTTCCTGTCTTTCTCGGTGATAGAGAACTGACACTGCTGACAAGTACTTTATACATGAACATATGTCTCAGTTTAAAAGAAACTAAGATGTCTATCTGGACTAGGAAGGGGGTCTCTTCCCTAAAACCACCACAACCTTTTTAAGATATTTTAATCAGAAAAATGTTTAGAAAAGGATAACAATTCTTTACTACAAATATATATATATATATAACCAAAACCAGAATGGAACAAACAGCAACACCATTACCAAAACTTTCAAACAAATCAAGTCCTCTCTCTGCTTCTTTGGTGCAGTTATAGTTACAGCGGGAGGTGATCCCGTGCCTCAGGAGGCAGCGGCCTCGATGAGTCACTCACGGGCTCTGGTGAGACCAAGATGGGGACCAGGGAGAGGTGTTGGCTCTGAAACTCAAGTTGCAATGGCAGCCTCAGGGGTGGGGTGAAACCTTTCCCGTGGGCAGTGCACAGACCCTCCCATACCATCCTTTGTCCGAAAAAATATTGGGGGTGTGGAGCGGGCATCAGCTCCTCTGCAGGTGGTGTCGGCCCCTTGGGGATTCTGGCGTTAATTCAGGCAGAGGCAACTGTTCTCTCCGAAGAATGGCACAGGGCGCATGCAATCAGGGGGGGGGAGTCAGAAAAAGAACTCTTCACAATGTTTCCACCAGCCCAGAAAAACGGCGGCCAGCACCCACGCAGACTGAGGAGAGAAGTGTGGCCAGTACCAGGAAAAAGCTCTCGCTCCACTCCTCACCACCCCCAAGTCCTCCCCCAGCCATTCAGTTGGAATGCAAAGACATCCCTTTGTTTAGGCTTTTAGAAGGTTAGCTGGTTCTGGGAGCAGGTCACTACCTGCTAGGCTTCAGCAATCCATCTCCTCCTGGATCTTCAACTCCCAAACCACTGTGTTGGTAAGGGAGAGAAAAAATTCCATGAAAAATTTTGAAACTAAAACAACATATTACCAGGCCAACCTTTTGAAAAGGTAGACCCCAGATCAGTATCAGGCATGGAAATTTGTTTTAATATTTGGTCCTTTTCTGAGTGTGAGCTCATTTGGAAGAGATTTATATTAGCTGTGGACTAAGACTCAAGAGTAGCACCTTTCTCTTGGATCTTTGTCACTTGAGGTAGGCAATTATTCATCGAGTGAGAAAGTCTAACTCTGTAGCTGAGATATTGAAAACATACTTTAAATTTTATACTTTATTTAATGTGTATGAGAGGTGAAAACCTGGATCTTCTATATCTAGGTGGATTGTTACACCTGAATGTGTTCTCTCCACCTTAGACATTTAACTAAGGAACACACACTAGGAAGAGTAAGACATTATGCAACAGTAATTCTGAAATGTCTTAAACACATCTAGGTATCTTTATTCCACAATATTAAAGGTAATTGATTTTTTTTAAGATAAAGGATGCTGAGACCTCTACATCTATTTCAGAGGGAATGAAAACAACTATCAAGATCTAGAATTTTTTTTCTCAGAAATAAAACAGGTGCTACTTTCTACCCACTCCTATGTATTTTGCAAATGAATTGAACTTCACCCTAGTGAACACAACCATAGGAAAAGTACATGATTGTATTGGTTTTTAGTAAACTTTCTTTTATATTTTTTTAATCTGATATTAAAAGAAGTATTATTTACCAATATTCATTATGTGACTGCAAAGTGAGATTGCAATGAGTTAACTGGAATGGCTTTGGAATCTGCAGGTGAAGATTTCAATCTTGTAAATTTTCAGCCTCTTCCTAAACTTGCCATCTGAATTTCAGTCTTCCAGAGTTCTTTTAGTTATGTTATTACAGTATCCCTATTAATACTAATTTTTTCAAGGATTTATACTCAACCTTAATTTCACTGCAATATGTTTGTATGTTTCTACCTCAGGATTTGCATTACAGTTACACAAGATATATAGGTGTTTCTATATAAAGTAGGAAGAAGGTCTACAAATTCAAGATCTAAGTCCAAATAGAATAGAAGTTGTGACACACAGATAATATAGAAATACCATAAATAATTATTCTCCATTCTCTGTCAGCTCTCCTGCCAGAAGTTCTCACAAGAGCTTTCTGCTGGAGTTTTCTGCCAGAAGATCCTGATATTGTTCATCTGAACAGGTCTACGTGCCAAACAACCACATATACCCTCTTTTTGAACACCATAAAATTGAGAAGAAACTTTGGAAAATCAGGAAGTGAGAAAAGAGAGAGAGAACTGGTTACCGTAACCAAAACTCTCTCCTTACCTCCCCCTCACCTCTTCTCCACTCACTTCTTCACTACCGCCTTCTACCTGCTTGCCACCAGAGACTGAAACTCTCTCAGCCTGGAAAAAACTGAGACCCACCATGCCACATGTGTGAGTTATATCTTATCCTTCTACCCTTACAGTGTTTTTGAAGGACAGAGGTATTGTTAGATCAGGACCCTGCATAGCTATCGACACAGCTCCTTGTGAGTGACAAAAACTACACATCCAGGCTGCATTCCAGAGAACTAAAGCTGCTAAAACCTCCCACTGCTAGAAGAGATAACATCAAAAAAGCATCAGAGAAAAAAAAAGGCAGAAACCGCTTCTCTTCCCCCCCTCGGCAAAAGGTAGTTTCTGGTCGTAACTTTGCTTCTCAAAGCAATCTTAGCTTTTTCCAGCCTTTTCTTATTTCTTCTCTTGCATCTCTTAGCAATTAATAAAATCAGGTTTTGGTATCAACTGATAACTTGGGTGAGTTTTAATTTTGCTCAGGGAAGGTATTTGAATCGGAAGTTCTTTCTGCAACATTTAAGCAGACTGTAACAGAAGTAATGTTAGTTTTGGGGTCTTTTTAAACATTCACATGTGACAATAATGGTTAGAATCATAGTTTGAAATTCGCTTATGCAAGGTTTTTATACCTTCAGCTATAACAACCGTGTGAGAAGAAGATGTTAAGGTAACCAAAGAAATTACAAAATGTCCAGGGAAATATATAACATGGATTGTTTTGTGACAATGAAAAATTCACAGTTTGCACTATGGACCAATGTATGTGAACAGTCACTTTGGAAGTGAGATCAAAGTGGAGCGTAATAGTTCTGTCAAAGTATCCTGTACAATAGTATCTAATGGTGTGTCGCGCTGGGAGGATTTATTTTTTAAAATGTGGTGATGTCTCTAACCTGTTGCATTTGCCTACCATATATGTTATGAAAGTTCTCATATCTATTATCCATATAGGCCATAAGATGTAATGTAGCGAATGTCATGAGGATTTATTTTAAAACTTACTGGCTTTATTGAAAAAAAAAAAATCCTATTGTTCTCCTGTTTAACTATTTCAGTGTTAACTGAATATTGCACCCTTGTTCCACTCAACAGAAACACTTTGCAAGTTGCAAGGGGCAGTATCTCACATTAAAATTCAGTGTAAATTTTCTGGGATCATTTCCCTTTACAAGAATTTTGAGATTTCCTAAGTCCAAAATTCCTCTATGCCTCACTGTATCAGTTTCTCTAATACAGACATTATCCACCTGGTCTGTACTACTGTTCCTGCTGTAATTGCTAAATCATTGACATGTGCCCTTGCAGTTGTAGCATGACCCCTGTACCCATTAATGGGTCTGTGCTCTCCTTTTGCAACTGAGTTAACTAGCAGTCTCATTGCAAATCTAAAAATGTTATAGAGGGTGGCATTTGTGTTATAATAACCTTTGCAACCCTCTGACAGCTCCTCCAACCTGAAGCTCTGAACAAGGTTTAATATTTCAGACAAATGACTGTAACTTTCCCAAAGCAAAATATGTGCTTATATGGATTTTTAATTAAGATCTGCCCTAGATGTCCCAGAACACCAAGGTAGCAAAATACCATTAAATTACACATCAGGATTGGGCCCTTACTGCATAAAAGTGGGAAAACTGAAATTGCTTTGCTCATTTGCACAGCAGTCAAATTCTTTTAACAAATGAAATAGTCCCATAAGTGAAATGTGTTCTCTCTCTCTTCATAATGTTAATAAACTTTAGACAAATAACAAAAGATTCTTTCACTTTTCATACTCAGTCAAGAAATTTTTACAGCTTCCTTTAAATCATTTTTGTCTTCTTTGACATAAAACAGTCCTTTGAACTCTGCTTATTCTATGTCAATATCTCAAGCTCTAAGTCACTGTGATTCATGTTCCGGTATTATCTGCCATGCTTCTATACTGGCATTATTGATACTGCTGCAGCACTCTAAAGCATAACTAAATGACATGCTATAACTCTAACGGAATTTATGGGATCAACATAAAAAATTACTGTATTAATTTCTTGGCCTAATGTAAGAAACAAAAATTTGTAGATAATAAATTCTTCTCATTGGCCCTAAAATCATGAAAATAGTGAGAATAACTTTATATAATTTCATCCAATCATTGCCACTGCTGACGTTTGTACATCAAAGTTGAAATTACTCTATTAATATGCATATAGAATACAGACCAGATTTTCAAAAGAAATTATCTTTTGCTTCAGCAATTACAAAGAATCTGGATTTTCATAAAACCCAAGTACCCAGCATGCCAAGTATCTCACACAATCTGGTTGCTAATTTTTGTAAACTGTTTTAAAAGTACAGTGCTATTAAAACTGATTGCAGTTTTTATGGTTGTACAAACATATTTTCTGCATTGTGTTTCTTAGAGGAAGAGAAATAAATTGGGATATTCACCATGCTTACTGGTAATTTTAAAGATCTGCATTTGTACTAGATTCTTTAAAGTCAATACACAGGAATAAGCATAGTAAGGGCATGAACACCAGACTGGTTTTGAACACCACAGATAGGTTGTGCCGAGCAGAACTGGTGAGGAATACCTGATTTGGTCTAGGTATCTCAAGGACTAACTTCACTGCAGCTTTATATGTCTGATCAGATGAATCATTTTCTAATTGTCCCTACACTATGTATGTAGGAATTCAGGAGGAAGGAAATGGATAAAACAAAATATTTATTTCCATACACTATTTTATTTGTAACAATCTTACAATGATAGTAATTTTTGGGCAAAAGTGTGGTGAGTTAATTGTTGCTACCGCTAACTCCGGGAAGTCCTGCAGTGCTCACAGTGCCCAAGACTTGGGGGAGTAGCCTGTGTTTGTCTTTGCCCCTGATTTAATTTTCAACACTGAGCAAGGAAGTCTTCCTGTGCTTATAGTTTTTGTTCTGAATGTATTGACTAACATTTTTTTTCCTGTTTAAATGGAAGGTGCCCCTGGCCATGGCAGAGGGGTTGGAGGCATGGGGTTAGAGCTTGATGAGCTTTTATGTCCCTTTCAACCCAAACTATTTTATAGTTCTATGATTTTTTTCTGGGGTACTGTCAGGAGGAACACGTTCATCTTTTGGGATACTTAATTGTGACAGAGATGGAGACAAATCAGTACTGAAACTCTAATATTTTGCTTGGTTTTGATGATTATATTTTCTTCAGAAACCACATCTCCTAGAAAGATTGCTAAAAATATAACATATTTTTCGCATCTAATTCTCTAAATTCTATTTGAGTTATGTTTTCATTAGGTTCATTACTTTCTATTTCTAACTTTCCCTCAGATCAGAACTTAAAACAATGATTTCC
This sequence comes from Acropternis orthonyx, assembly GCA_035583155.1. NCBI lineage: Eukaryota > Metazoa > Chordata > Aves > Passeriformes > Rhinocryptidae > Acropternis > Acropternis orthonyx. The sequence goes on from JAWWEU010000040.1 coordinate 17,191,031, forward strand.
ATTTCTTTTCTCATTGTAGCTAACCAGCTACCAGTTCTGATGGTTTTTGCTGTCTTACAGACATTCAGGTCACTAGTTTTGAACTTGTGCCCTCAAGTAAGCTCACTGCCATCACTCTTTCTGACATTAAAACTACCTATATATTTTTCCAAAGCAATAATCCAACATCACTAAACAGATTGTTCAGTTAAAGACTGTGTCAGGGTCCCAAATGGCCTAAGATGCCTTGCAACATCTTCCTACTCTCCTTGGGTGCTTGGTTGCCAGTGTTCAAGATGAGCTCTGATTTTCGTTAGCTGTATGACCTGGGATCAAACTACTAACACATGGGTGAGCTGCGAGAACGAGCTGCAGTCTCTGTCCCCTGTGTTTAGGAGTTGTATTCAAGGTCAGGCCCTTGCTCTAAGTCCTTGTGTGACTGCTGCTGCATCAGTGCCTCTGCCCAGCACTGCTCCTGCTGTCCCTGAGCTGGACTCACTGACTTTGCTTCCTGGCCTGACCTCTGACTTGCATGGACATGGCAGGCAATCACAGGGCTGTTGTCTGGTCTCTGCCCCAAAACCTCTGCTCTTCTTGCATACTTACTGTGGGACAATGTCCTTCAATGGTGGGATCACTGCCCTGCCACCATTCTCAGTCCTCTTCCCTTCCAGTGTGGACTGCCCTTGCTGAAGTAACACATTCTGTGACATCACACGAGGAAATGCAGTGGCTATAAGATGATGTATATAGTACTCTAAAATGTAACTATTAGCAGAGTCCATGCTGAATCTGGGATTCCCATTTCTGAATCTGGGAAAGTGGCTTCAGATAAGGACTAACCTTTACTACAGGAAATTCATGGTACTAGCTTAATCCTTGAGTGCACAGATGCATAATGTGGTACTCTTTTAATAGAAGTTACTTCTTTTATTTTGCTCTGAAGTAGTTTTCCACTGTACACTGAATTTGGGGATAGGGGAAGGGAAACCTTAAATAATAACAGAAATGACAAATTGTGGATGTTAATGTGAAAAACTGCTAGACTTGAAGACAAAAATTAACTATGTGAGATAATGCAGAAAAACAGCTTTTGACACCTGACAAGGTGAAACCAGTTGTATCGTAAGGCACTGGTGTTTGTAAATACATGGAGAAGTGCCTTGTTGCAGTACCACAGTGCCCTAATAAGGTTTCAAATTAAAACAGCTAGAACCAAACACAAATCTTTCTGGTACAAAACTACTGTTTATTTGCTAAAAGAATTAACATTTGGAACACTTGTTCCTTAATATATAGCAATGCAAATAAACAGTACACATGTTCATTATGAAGAGGCTATTTGTAAATTGCAGAAAATCTTCCTAGAGGCAGCATTTTCGAGAATGAAAAACAGTATTTAGGCTCTTGGATCACAAGTGGATGAACTGGGCAAAGATATGCAAACAGCTGACAGATCTTTAGGAACTGTTGAAAGTAGCTGCTTCAGGCTTAAACCTTCATTTATATTTAATATGAATATTTGAGAGCTCTGATAGTGAAAATCTCTTTTTGGTAGATCAGTTTGCAGTAGAATAAAAATATAAACTCTTATGTTTATTTCAGGAAACAAGCTTTCTTCCCCCATCTTCTTGCTTTGTCATCTCTCTTCCACTTGTGTAGGATCATATAGATTTGTAATTTGTGTTTAAAACTTGAATTTATTAAAGTGTTCCCTGTCAAATTTGCTGTTAAAGATGGACAGCTACAAAAGTGGAAAGAAAATCCCATCCATATTAACACAAATAAACCTGATGAATCCTTCTGATACTGTTTGGTAACATTAATTGGTCAAGGGAAAAAAAGATATTACCAATTCAAAGTGTATCTCCACTAGAGGGCTTTGCCAATATAGCTATTTCCAAAAGCTTCTCTACTTCAGATTAAATTTTTAAGTAAATTAATTAAAGTTCCAGTTAATCAGCATCCCCTCCTTTCCCTCTGTTCAGAAAAGCCCAGTCTGGAAGCACTTTCCTGTTGTGCAGCTGAGCAAAGAGGTCGGATGGGTGCCAGGAGGGGGAAGAGAGACTGTGCTCTATAGTCAGCGATGCTCAGAGGAGGTGAGAGCTTCTGAGTTCTGCTTCTGAAACTGGTTGGGAATTTTACAGTAAGTAGGCACTGGAAGAAAAGTAGAAAAAAATTTTAAAAGAAATGCCTGTTATTGCCTTCCTTCACAGAAAAAAATTCCACTTGCCATGAAATTACATAATCTGTCTTTCTCTCTCTGGATCCATGAATTTTTCTGCAAGAGTATTTTACCAAGAGAGATAAAAAGTGCTCCTTTTTTCCATCTCTTCACCAAGTCTGATCTAGCTTCACTGTTGCAACAACTTTTTGAGGAACAGAAGTTGTGACTTTAGGTGGTGTGGCTGTGGGGAAGAATAGGAAAGTCAATAGACCAGAGGCATTCGTACATCAGAGTATATAAGCTAGGAAAACACAGCCATGAGCTGTAATGGGGAAACTGGATAGGTGAAAACACTGAGCTCTAGAGAAATCAAGAAGATCTTACTTTCTTTATATGTAAACAGTTATGTTAGAACCAGACTCTCATTTCTACAAAATGTTGTTTCTATATTTCAGATGGAAAGTAGTACTATTCTTTGTCTGCCCACTGATTTCACTTCTTCTTATGAAGTGAGTTTCTCTTCCTAGAGTTCAAAATTCTGTTAAAGTTGGAAAGCAGAAATGTAATATTTTAAGCTTTGAACACATGCTGGAATTCACTGAATTTGTAGCTAACAGAGAAAATTGTGGTATGTCCTGGAGGAGACATACATGCTCTCATATACTCTGGGAATGGATATAAGAAAAAGGTCAGAACTGATGCACCATGGCAAGGAAATTACTCTAGGTGCTTCAAAAGGTAATTGCTTTCCTTAGGGAGATAAATCCATGGTTTAAATACTGTTGAATTTAGTCTCAGCTCTGATCATTATTCATGCACTCTTCATCTATTCACACAGGGTTTAAATAAAGCTATCCTGGATAAATCAAAATATTTGAACATATATATCTGTTGTTTAACTTGAACATATTCAGACAGAACTGCACAAAGAGACCTATCATACCATGATCAGGACCTAAACTTGATAACAATATGTTTACTTTAATGCATCAGTTTCTTCAATTGGTTCTGTAGAACTGTCCACATGGTTTAAAATAAACATTTTTTGTCTTTTCCCTCTGTGACTATGACTAAAGTCATGCAAAAACTACACCTAAGTGAGTGGGCAAAATATTATAAACTCTCTGGTACTTGACTGTAATATAAAGTTTGTACATGAAAACTTTAAGTCAATTTAGAAATGCCTGCAAAGGTTTGAATCTGATTTATTTCTCAATCCAAGTCAGATTATTTTAATTGAATTGATGATGTTTTAAGGTTTTTTTCTTCGAAGATATAATAGTAATGAAATGCAAATACTTGAAAAGCATACATTAAGAAGTGTTGTCACCAGTAGTGTAAAAGTGATGTTCTTCAAAGTCCCTGAGTATAATACTGGCTTCTCTGAGGTCAAGTTGATCCTAGTGGAGCTAAGATTTCACAGACACAGAAGACACACACCCACACATGAGTTAGGGTTTTGTAAAGAACATCACTGACCTTCAAAAACAAAACAAAGAAATGAATACTACTACTACCAATTCCCAGTTCCTCTTTGGTTTTCATCAGCAAACACAAAGCAGTTGATAGAAGTTGCAGAAAAAAATGCAAAAGTCTAAAATTTTTTTGAAACTTGGTTTCATAATGAAAGTATCACATCATCTGATAAGGAAGAGATTAAGTAGTTCTTCAGAAAACTTGTCAAAACAGATGACCTAATAAAGAAATCTAAGTATTCACATAGATGTATCTTAACATAAGTCACTATAGTTATGAAGCAGAATGACACGGACAGTAAATTCTGGCTCATTTTCCACCTTTAAATATTTTAAGGTGTTATCCAAGTTTCCTGGCTAGCTCAAAAATTCTCTAGCTAAACTGTGAGTATATATTAACCTTTAGAGTTTGTTGGGTTTAATTAGTTTCCTGGGCAGCAATGACAGTGAGGGGATGCAAAAAGTATTAAAGCACACAGTATCTTAGGATATTCTAATAATTTTCCTTGACCAGTACCTTTTTGTACCATTTTATAATATTGCCAATAGGCCCACCATTCTTCTTGTGAAAGCAAGAAGTTTTTAAAGTATTTTTATTGTATGTGAAATACAGCAAAGTATGGCATTGTTTTATTGCTGTTAGAATAAAAAAAGTTGCTAAAAGGGGAGACAAAGAGAGGTATATACAGGGGAAAAAAAGCACCAGAATATATATAACAAAAGGAATAAAAAATAAGAAGCTAAGAATAGAGACAAATAAAAGGAAGTGGAAAATAGGCAATAGCAATGGGTGTATAGAAAGAGAATTACAAAGTCAAAGGAAGTCAGACTGGAAATAAAGAAATATGACACATGAAAAAAGGGAGGAAATTTTAAAAGGAAATGCAAACAGAAGTATGGGGGGAAAAAAGAAACTATCCAATTTAGGTATTTGTTAGATGGCAAAGAAATGGAAGATGCATATATACATAGAAGAATGCCAAGGGAAAAAACATTTTTTTTAACACAATTTCCAGGCAAAACCCAAATTCCAGGCAGCCTCCCAAAATTTAGAGTACTTAAAACATGTATTTGGCAACAAAGCATGTAGGAAATTGTCTATTCATCATATCAACAATGGAAAAGGCGTGTAAACATACATGGTGGGCCACTGAATACTTCTTGAAATCTTAATTTTATGCCATTCATTTATTCTGTAATGTAGAAAAGCAGTGCATATTTTCTTACTTTGCTACAGTTGTTGTTTTCTGAGATGGAATAGAAATAAACTAGAAATGTGTGCTGATTCTAGGAGTGATGAGATAAAGAATGCCAATGGGTGTTTCCTGCCTGTAGTAAAACCTAGAGGTTATTTTGAGATGCTGTTTTCCTTTTCCCCCAACACAGCAATCTGGGATGCAAGCTTGCAATGTTGCACAGTATAACCTGTGTTGCTCTTAATGGGGATTAGCATCATTTTAGAAAATCTTAAGTCCATTAGTAACAAAAATCTGCAAAGTCATCTAGAAGGTGTCTATCTGACTACCATGATGACTGCCCCCACCTGATTAATACAGTCAACTTAGACTACTGAGATGTAAAGTGAAGCAGTTTTTATACATTCTGCTTTATCCACAGGCTATCATTTTCTAAGTAATTTCTGGCATCTAATACAACACAGAAATTGAAAAAGTTGGAGCCAACAATTTTTCATTTTGAAATGTCTTTTTTTTTTAAAGTTGGAAGATGCATATTTAATAGCACACCTGAACCTCGGATATTCTATTTTATGTTGCAACAGTAACTAATTTATTGTGACATTTTAGACTTAGGATACAAGAGAGTACTTCTGGTTAGAAAGAAAACTTTTCAACTTGACATAGTATTGCCATAAATTACATTCTCATGTCTAATTATGGCTCAAAATTTCAGCATATTTAAGTTGATGTGAAGAATATAAGTTTTTAATATTTGTAATAAATGTCATATCTATTTTTAGTATTTGTGATTAATTGCTCTTTTGATTAAAAGTCTATACTTTACAGTATTAAATTAGGTGGATCTCAGTAAAACATTATTTACTTTTTACTTTTCATTTTTCAAATTAGAGTTAGTAAATTGTGATTAATGAAGAATTAGGGATACACACAAAGATCAGAAGCTCCTACAGTAATCTCTATGCGGAATGAAAAGGCTGAAGTGTATAAAATGGGAAAATGCTGTGTTTGTGATTGCATCAGTACATACCACCACCCTTGATACAAATAACCCAAATCTCTGGTTTCAGACATGAAAACAATGTTTTAATTGTACTTCATATATGCATGTTTCCAGAGAAAAACATGTAAACTCTGTTTCCTCATGGATAATCCCCTTGCTTTCCTGTCGTTTACACCCAACATGTGCAGATTAAGGAAACAGTCTTTTGTGGTTTCAAAGTATTCTACGTACATGGCAATACCTCATGACCTCTGCAGACTGCCTTTTCATCTCAATGGTGATAAATGATCAAGGGAATTTTCAAAGGTGTTAATCGCCAAGTGTCACAAAATTCAAGTTCACTACCTCTTAGAATCTGATCACAATTATGCAATTTTAAGGATATTTCCTTCAAGAAATGTTTTATGACTTCTAATTAAAAAATTAATCTGTCCAATTTCTGTACAATGATGAGTTATGTATTTTTCTGTAGTGTCCAGCTCATTCTTCTCTTCTAAGATGTTGCTGGTTGGTTTGTTTGTTTTTTCATTGATCTCTTTATTTTCCTGGTACCCAGACTTCCCACTGCTGGCTGAGACACTAGCTGCTATTTATGACAGAGCACTTTTCAATTTTAACACATGCAATCATTAAGTGCAGAAGGTACAGTATGAAATATTATCCTGGTACAATCAAAATATAATGACTATCATTGGCTGTGGTTCAAAACCAATATAAAAATGTCAACCTACTAGAAGTTAAGATGACTATAGGAACAATCCATAAGAAAGTTTATCTTTCTGTGGACTCCTGCAAATTTGACAAAAAGTAATTGAGTAAAAATATGATATAAAGATATATGACTGAAAAAAACATTGTACATGAAGATTAATGTGCATATGGACCAGATCATAGGATTCACTGTACAGCATAAAGTCACTGGAGTAACAACAAATGTAAATATATGGACTGGGAAATTATAATGACAAAATCTATATGTTTAAATATGAAAGAAAACTGATAGAAGAAAGTAATGTTTTGTACTGTAAAATAATATAAGATACTTTCAGTTAGTGGGGGTCTAGCTTCATAGTACAATGGTAAGGCATACAAATAAATGAGTAGACCTAATATTTAACTCCTAGGATCATATTTGTATATTGTGTTATATATTTTATATATCTGTTTGTTCAAATATTTTATATTCGTAATAGGTGGTGGTTAGATAAAAATGAACAACTTAAAAAAAATAGATGTACTTGCTAGGAGGGAGGATCAGAAATTGGGAGTTCAATAAAACATTTTGAGACTAAGGTCTTTAACAGTTGTGTGGTATGGTACTTCTTCAGAGGAGAAGACTAGCTTATTACAGGGCAGAGCCGGAAGGCACTTATTGGCTGCACTTTTGCAGTTAGGGAATTCTTTGTCAAATTTAGGGATTAAAGATTCATTAGACCTGAACATTAAGAAAAAGGCTACTTACTGAAAATATATTGTAGCAAATTTTGTCTCTCTTTTATCTTTTCAACAGTGTACTCTTATCTATCTATTCTCTTGCACAGAGTACTTTCTATTTCACTCACTAAAAAGTAAAAATAAAAATGTGTTGGACAGCAAAATATCATGTGAACAAGTTAGGCAATATGGACATTCCTGGTTCAGTATCATTGCTCATTAAATTAAGAAGGAAAACATCTATGTATCTAACATTTTTTACAGAGCATTGAATCTTTCTGCATACAAAATTTAGCCACATTTTAGTGCTCAGAGCAGTTTTTATAGAACAGGGTAAATTTATTCCAACTGAATAAAAGATTTCTCAAAAATATAAGCAGGTTCACTATAAAAATGTACAAATAACAGTATAAAACCAAATTCATGATTTAGTGTGTCATGTACATCATATGACATTGGAGATTACCTTGAGAATTAAACTTCCTTAATGTTTGTAGCTGTTGTGAATTATACTAATAGGATCTCTTAACAGCATACTGAAAAGGTTGCATGCATTACTCCGGTAAAGATTTGTATTTAGGGGAAATAAAACTACAGCTACATAGACTACAAAAATGGATTTCTGACAATTAAATTGCCAAGGCCAGGGGAATACTATACATTTCTGTTACAGGCAAAACACTGAGAGAAAGCATATGTCAGCTTGAATAATACTTGAGGCTTGAGGAAGGCAAAAAAAACTTTGCCATCAACTTAATAAAGGACACAAAGAAAAATTACTCCATGCCAAGATTTGATCTTAATCTGAATAACTATAAAATTATAATTTGGTCTTAAAAAACCTGGAGTTACACTGTGCATGCTACCTTCAGGAGATAAGAAGCATGACCTGTTGTACTGAATAACTAAACATTAAAAATAACCTTCTGGCCTATTTTAAAATAACAGTGTTTACAAAGTACAAAGTCTGCTTGCTTCTCTACTTTCTAAGCCAGAATCAGAATTAAATTTCTAACAGAGTAAAATCCCCAAAATTTCAGATGTGAGTTTGGTGAATTGTTCTCAGAAAAATTCAGTGTCATTGCACTTTTATGGAAATCAGGTGCTGAGGGATGGAGAGAAGAACTGCATATATGTGTGCATACATCTATATCAATGTTTCTCAGTATGTCAGAAGATCCACAAGGGAAGAAGAGCATTTATGGAGCTATAACTCATATTTTTTGTATCAATGATTTTTACAGCTAAACAATTCTTTTCATGCAGTGCTCTCTATACATATTGTAGAGTTAAAGAAATTAGGATCAGGAAATATTTGTTAAGTCATTGCTTCATATTTTTTTGCCATAGGACATGACTCTTTATAGTACAAGTGCCTGTGACGACAATCTTGGGACTAAAGTCATTGTCTAGTTGGCACTGCTTTTTATCAGACCAGCAAACTGACCACTGGAGGATGCTCAGGCCAACCAAAGTGCCATGAGCAATGTTCATGTGCAGTGCCACTACCTCATACTTAAGGTGTTAAGGAAGAAAGGTTCCTGCAGTAATGCTTTTCTCAGGAAACTCTTTACAATCTTCTTCAGGATGTCTAATAGTAATAGTGTGCTTTTAGAACACTGATAATAACAGGTTTGGGGTTCTACTCCATGATCCAAGATCCTAAATAATGTGTACTGTAAACTTGAGCTCCTGAACTTTCAAAGTTGTTGTTTGGTTTTGTTGTTGTTGTTGTTGGTTGGTTGGTTGGTTTGGTTTTTTATATGAAGCCATACCTCTGTATTAGTATATTTTCCTCTGAATCGTTTAAGATGCCTAGGTATGTTTAGTAATGCTAATAAATGGACATATTTTTCAGATTCAGACTGGGTATTTATTTCTCATTCATTCCATTCATGCTGGTCTTTTTATGTTTTTCAACTACAAATTGCAATATTTAAGTATTCTAGGAATATTCTAGGAATGCTCTCTATTCTTAAGAGTTAACTTTTACAATTCAATATTCTTGCAGTAATGGCTTTGGTTTATATTGCACCATCTCTCTCTTTGAGCCAAAAAACATGGGAGTACAGAGGATGGAAATTACAAACTATTGCACAGTAAAAGTATAGTTCAAGCCTTTTCTGCATTTACAGGAAGTTGTTAAATTGTGAAGTGTCTTATAGTTTGTTGACCAGCACAGAAGGATAACTACACTTTTTTTTCCGGATTTACTTAAGGAAATACCTGGAGGTGTGCACTTATTCTAGGTGTCACAATTTATGAATCTCCAGTCTGTGCAGGAATCACAGTGTAATACCCGTCACATTAAGTGGAATTTCAGACATTATAGTCAGTTCTACCTTATAGAGGCATTGTGCTCACCGTGGAATATCACATATATTTGATTTCAGTTTTCTGTGGGTGACCATATCTGAATGCCAAAGGAAGCTGATTCATTCTAGATGCCTTCCCAGAGGTTTCTGAATGCTTAGTGATCCTCTGACATATCTGCCAGTTCTATGAACACCGTCTTTGGCTTTACCAGAAAAATATAGTTCTTACTCCAGTGAACTAATAGAAGTTCATATCCTGATGTGAAGCAAAAATATTTTTTAGAAAAAGCATGAATGCTCCAACTTTTAAAATTTATTTATAGCAAATAAATGTCAAACTTTTCTACATCTCTATGCATTCACTTTGGATTAAGATATTTACAAATAGTTTCCCATGTTTTTATATCCAAATAATTTTCCTTTATGATACTTTTCTGAAATCCTCTTCAGTGAGTATTTTCCTATAAAATTCTCTTTGGCCTTCAAATCTGCCAAATATGCAATGTGATTATCAATGTTACTTGATAAGCCCTGCATTATATTTCAAAACAATTTTTTCAAAGAAATTATGAGCCTCTGACTATAGGAAAAAGAATCTCAAACAAACAAACAAACCAAAAACCAACCAGACAAACAAACTCTTGGAGATTTTTTTTTTTACATTCCTAGTAAAGGAATGCTTTGATAACTTGAATGAAAGGCAGACTAAAGCTTGAATGCTAATGTATGTCACTTGTATTGAAAGCTGTATGGAGGCAAAGCATTATGGCAGATGGTAAGCTTTTAATTGGATCTTGATCAGAAAACATAAACATTGAGCATCTGTGGTGCAGTGACTAGTTATATAATTGTCAGTGAACTGGACACCTAAAATAAAACTACAAGTTTCTTCCAAATGAACACTGTCAGTTTTACTTTTGAAAATAACTTTTCTTTTATCAGAATAGACTCTTCTATAAATTGTGCTTCCTGACATAGATTTTTTTTATAATATATACCTCATTCACAGCTGTCATGTTTTAGTGACAGATGGCAACTAAGCCCTGCGTAGCCACTCGCTTACTGCCCCAAAGTAGAATGGGAGAAAGAATCCAAAGAATAAAAGTGAGGAAACTCATGGGTGGAGATAAAGTCATTCATCACTTCTCATGGACAGGCAGGTGTTCAGTCAGCCCCAGGAAAGAAAGGTTCCATCACATGTGACAGTGATAAGAAGACAAATGCCATCACTCAGAACATCCCTCCCCTTCCTCCTTCCCAAGATTTTATAAGCTAAGCATGACATGTGTATGGGACATCCCTTGGGTCAGTTGAAGTCCCAACTTCTTGTGCACCTGCAGCCTAGTCACTAGTGAAGTGGTGCCAGGGGCAGAAAAAGCCTTGACACTATGTAAGAACTGCTCACCAATAGCTAAAACAGTTATCAACACAGTTTTCAGCACAAATCCCAAGCATCCCCCCATACTAGTTACTATGAAGAAAATTAATCCTAACCCTTTGCACTGGAGCTCAGCTGCAAGAAAATATATAAAAAATTCTGCCTGAATAGCATGATTTAGGTTGAATCTTTTCTTCAAACAAAAAATATGCAAATACCATAACCTACAACCCTACAATATTCATTTGCTCACCTTCTAAAAGTGTTCCTACTTCTAGTGTTGATACTTTTTAAACTGGAATCTTAAGATACCATATTTTTTGATTAAAATATTTATATTTTCACTGGTAGGCAGCAGCAGGGGCCAGGCTGTCCTGCAAGATGAACAAGCCAAGTGCCATGAGTGATCTCAGTCTTGGCTGTGCCCTCACTGATGGGTGCCATTCTATAGATACTCTGAGATTCAATGGAGCCAAGGTAGTGAAGACAGGATTCAGCAGTAAAGGAGGGATGGATGGAGGGATAAACAAGGAAAGCAAAGTAGAGAGAGGTAAAATAGCAAACTGACCAGGAGAAATAGAAGTTTATCCATAGATTACAACTAATGTCAAGACACAGAGTTACTATGACAATAACTGCAGTGGGATGAGTATGGTGGTGATTACATTGAAGAAGTAAAAGAATAAAATAAAAAAATCTGTAAATCCATGAAATACTGATTCTAACCAAGGAAATGGAAAGATTAAAAACATGCAAAATGGAAACTTGTCTGTTGTTAAGAAAATGTGGAAAACTACAGATTTCCCTGAAAAGAAAGTATGCATAGGATTTTAGTTGTGATGCCTTTAAATGTAAAGTTTTTCAAAATAAGACTTTCTGGGAAATTGTGTTTTGCTATCATGTCCTCTGGGAAATGATAGAGCAGAATTCAGCCATCAGTTGGGACACATGGCTTTTATTTCACATTTAAATTGTAGAGACTATGCAAATGATCATTAATTGCTCTCTGGAGAGCAGTCTGCCCCCTTTTTGATTTATATATTTATACTGTTCATTCTTCTGAGAGTATAGAGACATTGGAGGAACTGCACAGCATGCAGTTTGAACAAAGGTTTGTTTTAAAAGAGAAGGTGCACAGGAATAAAGTGTCTCTCAAATTTCAGTTTCTCTGGTTTTTATATATGGATATATAATACAACTTGAGGAAAGGTTATGCTATGTTTTTAACTGCACAACACAACAGTTACTTTTGATTACATATTTTTTTACTTACACTGGCAAAATATTTACAAGTTATTATTTCTCAATTGGTATACTCAGTAAAATGTCTTCTGAATCTTGAATCTGTTACTAAAATTTTCAAAAATAAATCATGCTTCTATTGTATTTCAATCATTGAAAGCCACAGGCAAGAAACAATAATTTTAAAAAAGAGTTGTAAACATTAGAATTCTGTTTGGTATCCTCAGAGTATAAAAAAGTGTTTAGCATCTCACATTCTCCTCCAACATTAAAACTACTGTTGTGACCTCAGGCTCACTTAGGAAAAATGTATGGCAGGAAACTTTAAATCTATGAATCTACATAAAAATGCTAGCCTATCTTTCTGTTTTCAAATGTAGGGGTAAGATTGTATCATTATTCAGAGTGTTATTATTATCTGTTCTTTCTATGTCTGTCCATTGTTAAAATACATCCATTAACTTTTCTTCTATATAAAAAATCTCTTGTGCAATACTCTACTGTTCAAAGCATAGGTAGTTTGTCCATGGTGATCTATAAAACAATAGAAAAGAGATTATCTTGCCCCTGTAGACACAAAGATATCAACCAAATTAATGATTTATACTTTAGCAACTTAATGCCTTTCTCTCAGATATGAAGAATTTAACTTACAAAACAGTCAGTCTTTAAAATATATGCACCTTCACAGCTGCTAGTGTAAAATAATTATGAAAATAACACTACCCTAAAGGAAAAAGACAATTACTTCGCACATGATCATGTAATTTAATTAAGCCCTTCAGCTTCAATATCATTCTAAAAATACATTTATAGTAAGAAATAATCCAGGATTGAAAAAAGCTGATAATTAGAAAAAAAATTCTTCTCTCTTACAGAAGATAGGAAGTATGCTAGTGTACAAGAAGAAAATTTGACTCTGAAGCAGTATTAACTTTATTAAACTTGCAAATGTAATATTTGTCAGCTCATGTTATTGTAACAGATCCTCAACTGGTGTAAATTAGTACAATCTCATTAAAGACAACAGAAATATATTAATTTACATGTGCCTAGAATCTGTCCTTAGGGTTTTTTTCCCTTGTACTCATCTATTCATGGAGCTGTAAATAACACTTTATTAATAATAACAAGGAATAAATTTCACCAACAATTTCAGTCACCTACAATTTTGAAAGGTCATTTCTGAAACATATTATTTGAAGAGACAGAGACATAGCTCCTATGACCATTTTCCTATTTGGGCCATTCTTTAGGAAATTCCAGTAAAAAAAACATTCTGACTACCTTTATCCTTCTTGTGCTCTCAAAAATGATACAAAAAAAGTGTCCATCATGAAGATATCCTTCAAGCATATATTTCATCTGCCTTTTTCTTATTGTGAAGACTCACTTCAGTGACTCAAAGACAAAATTCTGGACAAAGAATTAACTGGCCACATCAAGGTAATTGTTATAGCATGATTGTCCCTGTCCCCTTCCCTTTTAAATGTGAGAACTGGGGGTGTGGTAGTGGAGTTGGTTTGTTTTGTATGTGTGTATTTTTCTGCTTATCCTGCCAAGTCTGTTAGCACAAGAGATAGATCAGTACAGGTTGCCTGTAAGCAAGAAAACAGGAAAACGAAAGCATCTAACAGAGAACTCTCACAGGGGCTGTGCTAGGAAGAACTGCAGAATGAACGTGCCAAAGTTATATTCACCTTGCAAGGTTAACTGAAACCTCATTGGTTCCTCACTTGTGTTATGACAGTGAGTGCCAGGGTTGACATTCCTTCCAGCTGGTGTTGCAAGTCCAGGAATGTAATTTAATGTCAGCACATTTCACTGCTCACCAGTGTAGCTTCACTCCTCTCTTAGCACACCTGATATGATAATCACATGCATGCTCCTTGTGCATTGGCTCTCCATCAGCTTTCCTGTACTGTGAACAGCCTGACATTGTGAAAAAAAACCAAAACAACTTTGCATAAAGCAGAAAAAATTCAGTACATGTAACTGCTAAATGTGGTTTAGAGCAAGAAAAGAAAATAAAGGAAAGGAATGGAAAAGAAGAAAGGAAAAGAGGAAAGGAAAAATAAAAGAGGGTCAGCTCAGAGAAGAATAAAAGATTAGCTGAGATTAACTCACTTGCTTAGAGTATGGTGCTAATAATGCCAAAGCCATGCATTTGATCCCTCTACAGACCATTCTCTTAAGAGTTGGACAAGATCCTTGTGGGTCCCTTCCAACTAAGAATATTCTAGGAAAGGGAAGAAATAAAACCATATCTTTACATGAAATATTGTTTACTATTAAGGTGTCAACTTGCTTATGCAGGACCAAGCCCTGAAGCTTGTAAAAACATACTTCATGAGCAATGTTGCTAAAAACAAATAAATAAGAAAAATACACAAAATATTGATAATACCATTAAGAGTTCCAAATATTTTTTAAAAAGAAGAGATAGACAAGGATTTGTTTAAGGAAGCAGTTTGTCTCTAAGAGCTTAAAACTAAGGAGAGTCCTTTAACAAATAGACATACATGAAGCAAGTCAACATTCTAAATGTCACAGAAATCTGAACTCTGACCTTCATCTGGTTTAGAAACTGATCACTGAAATAAACAAGAAGCTCTCAAAAAGGTAAGGGACATAGAAAATTGCAGTGTAAAATATAGATATAGTATCAATGGCTCCTAATTTAGGTTTTGTTGTTTGGTTGGGGTTGTTTTTAAGGTCTTTAGACAAATCAAGAAACAAACAAGAAAAGATTTTTATGGTCTTCTGTGTATATTATTGGACAGATCTCATATATGAGTTCTCTCCAACCCAAAACTACCTATAACGGAGGTTATACTATATATATATATATTCAGTAGCAAAAAGGCTTGGCACTTCTCACTGGAATCTGGAAAGGAAAGAACTTTGCTTCTTAGTTTTTCCTAGCAAAGAGGAAAGCCTGAGCATTTTTAAATTTGATTGTGGTTTTTTGCTTTGCTTTATTTTGTGTTGGTTTTTGGGTTGGGTTTCTTTGTTTTTTCTTTTTTTTTTTGTTTGTTTGTTTGTTTGGTTGGTTGGTTGGGTTTTTTTGGTAACACGTCTTAAAAACAACGGTGAGGTAGACATAATTATTAACATTTGGATAGAATTACAAAATCACAGAATATGCCAAGTTAGAAAGGACCCACAAGGATAGTCACGTTCAACTCCTGGCCCTGCACAGGACCCTCCCCAAGAATCACACCATGTGCCTGAGAGTATCATCCAAACACTCCTCGAACTCTGTCAAGCTTGGTGCTGTGACCCTGGAGATGCTGTTCCAGTGCCTAATAACCCTCTGGGGGTAGGACCTTTTTCTAATATTAAATGTAAACCTTCCCTGACACAACTTCAGGTCATTGTATTGGCTCCTCTCACTGGTCACCACAGCGAAGAGGTCGGTGCCTCCTCCTCCTCTTCCTGTCACAAGGAAGTTGTACCTGCAATGACGTCTCCCCTCAGTCTCCTCTTCTCCAGGCTGAACAGGCCAAGTGCCCTCAGCCGCTCCTCATATGGCTTCCCCTCAATGCCCTTCACCATCTTTGTTGCCCTCCTTTGGAGACTCTCTAAGAACTATTGCAGTGACTGAAATAGTTCACAATAAGAATGTCCCACCCACATCACTCTAATAACCACCCCTCCATTCAAAGTTTTCCACTATTCTTCTGACATGTTAAAGCAAAAATTCAGGGAAATTGAAGACAAAAATAGAAAACTGTAATTATTTGGGGGCTTATTAACCTCACATCCACAATATATATTGCCTGCAGAAGTAGACACAGAGTTCCCATTTTCCCTGATCCTTTAAGCATATTCCTTTTGTCTTTCTCTCCATTTTAGTTACGTTTACCACACAGGAGAAAATGACATTGCCTCCTCAGACAGAAAGTCTACTGAAAAATTCTTAAAATTAGTCTGCAACACACCTGGAAAGAATATACAATAAATAACTGGGTGGGGACCATTTCTAATCCTGTCATTTATAAAAGCTAAGAATATAGACATTATTTAAAATACAACTTTATATCTTGATAAACTTAAGGAAGTATATCTACATTTTTTATTTTATGGCATATCTCAGTGAAGATGATAATTTTGAGAAGTTTGATTTTTAGGACAGGGCCAGCATCCCTGGAGGAAGAAGTGATTATGATCATTTGTACCATACATGCTGGTAGCAGAATATAACAGTATTTGGCAGCATTACATGTTTTAAGGTTATGAGCTGAAATATTCTGTTTGGTACATTTGATAGTAAAGTGGAATGTAATGTTTTACAGTATATGTTTAAGAAGCTATATTTGGTTTACTGCTAATAGTTACTAGCAAAAGATATCAGAAAATGAAAACTAAGTATAAAGAGGGGGGGAAATTACATTTTCCTTGAAGGAAAATTAAAGACAGGCTGCCTGGGACATCCAGCACAGAAACATTAACGTATCTTTTCATTCAATATAGTTCTGCAGAGGTCAGATGTGAACACTCTTTATTTTTGACATTACTAATAAGTAACTTTTACATATTCAGTAATCTAATTTCTATTTCTACATTTCAAGAACTGAACAAAGTATTCATGAAGTATAATCCATGAAATTCCAGCTACATTTCATGAAGCATTATAAAGATTAAAATGTCTTACTGAACAGTATTTTACTTTATAGTACAAGTTTCCTTCTTTCAAATATTTATAAACATACAAGTTAAAATTCCTGTTTTAATTGTAGAGATTTATTTTTTCACCTCAGGCATCACCCCTTCGTTAAAAAAGATTATCTCTACTCCCAGGTCCATGTCAGTTTTTTTGATCTTAAATATCACAGAAAAGATGGCATATTTTTTTAAAAAACTGAGTTCTTCACTGCAAAAATTGTAAAATTATCTTACTTAATTTCCTTCCTTACAATTTAAGAAGATAAATTATACTTTATAATAAAGTATATATATTTGTAGGTAAGGCATACATTTCAATATATTCAATAACTTTTGAAGGATATCCAGGGAACTCATTAAAGGCCATGACCTTGAGTAAAGTTTATTTAGCCTGGAGGTTACTCGAATAATGTCATGTTTTTTAGAGGGGGTAGTACGACTGCAGAATACTAAAAACTTTTGAAAAAATACTGTCTTGCCAAAATAATTCAAAATGAAATTCACCTCTCTTTTTTACTGCAGATAATTTTAATTCACTAGTGAAGGAGATACAATGAATCCACAGAGAATGTTCCTCCCTGAACTGGTGCGGTTTCACCTTGAATATTGTGTGCAGTTTTAGTTACCAGAGTATAAGAAAGATACTAAGCTCTTAGAGAGTGTCCAAAGGAGGGGAATAAAGACAGTGAAGGGCCTTGAGGGGAAGCCGTATGAGGAGCAGCTGAGGTCACTTGGTCTATTCAGTCTGGAGGAGGGAAGACTGAGGGGAGACCTCATTGCAGTTACAACTTCCTCGTGAGGGGAAGAGGAGCAGCAGGCACCGATCTCTTCTCTGTGGTCACCGGTAACAGGACCTGAGGGAATGACCTGAAGTTGTGTCAGGGGAGGTTTAGGCTGGATATTAGAAAAAAGTTCTTCACCCAAAGGGTCGTTGGGCACTGGAACAGGCTGCCCAGGGAAGTGGTCACAGCACCAAGCCTGACAGAGTCCGAGAAGTGTTTGGATGATACTCTCAGGCACATGGTGTGACTTTTGGGGAGGGTCCTGTACAGGGCCAGCAGCTGGACTCTATTTTCCTTGTGGGTCCCTTCCAACTCAGCATATTGTGTGATTCTGTGAATACCAAAGACACTGTTGTTCATATTAGGCTGACACCCCCTATGCTCTGTGTGCAATTACTGCCATTTACACACTCATGAATTCAGTAAGATATAAAGGAATTATATAATGAAAAAGAAAGCTTTAAGATGGAGTCAGATTTGGAGGAGCTTGAACAAGCTGAAGAACTGAGGAGGCAGATGATGTCTTCTCCTAAAAATTGGTCTAGGAAACCCCATGTGTTCTGCATAGTCACACCATGTAGTGTTTTGTAGAGCCCTTTAACAAAGTAGTCTGAACCTCTTCTATCTTGTTTGTCCTCTATTTTCACTGTTTGGTGCATAAAAGATCTATTTACAATAATGGATTTTCAAGTTAATGGTTTTGTCTTTTTTTTTTCCGTGGGTTTTTTTTTTTTTTTTTTTTTATCCCTCAAAAAGAATTTTCATGTGTTGCTTAGTCAGTTTTCCATAATGTTTGAAAAAACCAAACTTCTGTATTGTCATAGAATATAACTTTTCTGGACCATTCTATAGAGTGATCTCAATGAATATAGGCAGAAATTTTAGCCCAAAAATTTCCCAGTGTTCATACATTTTTTTTGGAAGCCATGCTCTACAGTTCCTATGTCGAGGTCTCTGACATTCTTCCCTGTCACTATTTTTCTTTCAGTGCAGCTTCAAAAATGAGGTCTAACACCATTTCCAGGAAGAAAATAAAATTTGGGATAAACTCTGCAGAATTTGTCAGTGTTAAGTAGTTATTCTACTTTTTTTTTTTTTTTTCAGACTACAGATTGAGCAAATTGAGTTCACTTTTACTCTCTGAAGGTGCAAAGGACTAACTGATTGGAATGACTCTTCGTTTATAAGAGCTGAATTTCAGCTTAGAAGAAATTAGTAAGTCTTCAATTCTGATTAGTGAATTTCTGATAATTCCCCTTGTGATGAGAGTTACGTGAGCTGAGAACCATCTTTCAGTCTTATTTATTGATGAACACATTAAAATTTTCAATAATATAGGGTACTTTGACTCTTTGACCATTTATGCTGGCTTTTAAAGGCCTCATGAGTCACCCAGGAAGCTTCTATATAGAAAACACACATTTGCATTGATTACTCACTTTCGTATGGCCCTTATAAGGAAATCTAAATAGGTTACGTGGCCAAAAGATCTATGACTCTTGCACATGGTGCTAATGAAGAGCTGGATTGTCTCTAGGACTGACACAGCTGCTCTCAGGAGTGGGAGGGAACGATGTTTTCCGCTTGTCCATCCCTTAAGAGCTTTGTGGCTCTGGACATCAGTGATAAATTAATCAAAGACTTAATGAACCATATTCTTCCACCACCAGCAGATGGATGGAGGACATGTGAATGGCTCTACATAACAAACAGGGTTCTCCAGGTGAAATTCAAGGAGTGATCTACAATCTCTGAAAGGGTTTAAACGATCTAAACAACCTTTTCTTTCCCAAATATCTGCCAGAGCTGGAGTGGGATTGTGGAGGGAAAGAACAAAAAAGCAAAAGCAAAACCAAAACAAATAACCAAACACCTCCTCCACACACCTCTACTAAAAAAAAAAAAAACAAACCCAACACAAACCCCCCCAAACCCAGCAAAAACCCACAAAAATCCTCACTCCTCCCCCCACAAACCAAACCAAACAAACAAACAAAAAACCCCAAACAAAACTCAAACCAAAACAAAAAACCCAAACAAACAAACAAACCTCCCCATCAACTTTAAAAATTGAATTCTACTATTGCATATCTTGTTTAAATTATGGTAGTCTTTATCTCTTCTTGTTTACTCAATACATATCATAACTCGACATGGGAAAATTGTTGATGATTTTTGATTTGTCGGAGGAACTGCAGCCTCTTAAGTTCACATTTATTTTCCCAATAGATCCTTGAGGGTTATTATTTGGCTTGAAACTGCATTTTTAAAGCCTTGAATAGCATGTGGGTATGTAGACATGGAAACCACTAAAGGCTACTCCAAATATCTAAGACAAGGCATAACATCCTTAAAGAAAACATTCCAATTAAGAACTTGGTTAACTAGTAATACAGGACTGAAATTTTCAGTATTTGGATTTCCACTGAGAATTTATGTTTTGGTAAAGATGCAATTTTATCTAAAAAAAAGCAAAAATTTTTCTTCAGCAAATTTTATTGAATTACCTTTATATTGCAAAGGAGGAGTTCTAGACTTCTTCACATTACTGTACTTCTAATTTCCTACCTTCTAACATGTCACAAGATCACCATCAGAGACTGCTGTCTTGTTTACCAATTAAGATTCATTTGAGTAAAGCATCCATCTTAATATTTTTTTTTATTCTGTTTTGCTCTATGTAATTTTGATACTATTATCCATTACACTGGGACTTAAAAGATGGTAAATCTCTGTTCCTATACAGGTTAGTAGCTAGTCATGTCTCAAAAAGCTTGGTAAAGCCGAAACAAGTTTAACAATGAGAAAACTAATGGATTAAAAGTACACTCAAGTGTAAGGAACATGACAAATGTCATAGACATCATCTTGGGGAAAAGAGAACACTTTTTAATATATAGAAATAAACTAAATTATGTAAAATGGGTAAGAGGAACACAATCACTGAAGGGAGGCAGTGTAAGTATCTAGGGTGTAAAAGGGGCAAGTGTACAAAGAGACTGGGATACCAAGAATATTAACCTTCTTCTTTATTAAAAACATAATGCTCTTGATGTTTATGAGTATTTAACATTGGTATCAGAGACAAAAAAAAATTTTTTTTAAATGTTTGATCCTTCTTCAGCTACAGTAATCTCCTTGATCACTGTAGTGCCAGAACTCTGGTGCTGTCAGGTTTATTCCAAGCAAGGAAGCAGTTCAAAACTTTGACTCACAGCCTGTGTCAAATGTTGAGCAGCAGCAAAAAGTTATTTATGAGTGAGTTCAGGCTCAAAAATTATGCAGGCATTATTTCACATATAAATAACAAAAGTATCCAAGAAAATTGCAATTAATTTACTGATTAGCACGATTTACAAACAGAACAGGAAAGCAAATCTTCTCATACACTTTTGGGGGTTTTTTAACTATACAATGTGCTCAATTTACAACGTATACCAAAGCAGTCTATCTAAAACAAAATTCTTATGAGTTGATCATGAAATATAACTGCCTCATATTTTCTTTTTCTTCTTTGGAAGCACTGTTGATGTGTAACATAGCAACATTTTGTTTCAGAACACTCTGTTATGTAAAAATTTAAGACTGTAACTGAGGAGGGAATGATCGCTTTATTCCATGGATTTGAGTGAAGACATCTGTCATCTTTGTACGCAAGGCAAATTATTCAATTAAGATAACATTGGAATCACAGTGAGGATTTCTTTATTTTTTTTTTCACAGATCACCTAGTTTTCCATTTTGGTCTTCTTTTCCCAATCAGCCATATGGATTCAACATGCTTCATCAGTGATTCATCAGTGTACTGAGCCTCTGTGAAAAAGGACATGAAACAAAACAGTTATGCTGTAATATTTTTTCAGACGCAGTTCTAAATTCTCACCTAATATAGCATGCCATACTGCTGAAAGTAATACTACCTTTTAAAACAAATATTTTTTTCAAGAATGTTTACTTCTTATGAACAAAAAATAATTTTTCCCAAAATTAGAATGACAGTTGTCTTTCTCCTTATTCTTTCATTAGTAAGGTGAGTCAAAATACTTGGATTATTTGGATTAATTGCATATGTACAGCACTGAAACACAGTGAAAGTAGCTTCTAGAGTTCTGGGTTTACCTCACCTGTACCATGGGCTGCATCAAAAGAAGCAGGTGAAGGGAGGTGATGGTGTGCCTATTCTCTTATCTCATGAAACACATTGTTTATGTACTCAGGAGAAGCTATAAAACTCATTGTAAACTATTTTTGAATTGTTGTTTGAATAACTATATAATTTGTTATTTTTGTCCTTTTGAATTTTCAATTGTATTTTAGAGATAGCATGTATTTCCAATAGACATCTTGTAATTAAAGGGAAGGCAGTTTTAGAGCCAGAAGTGGAATATCCCTTTCCAAACCCTTTGGGGACTAGATTTAATAAAATTTAGCTGCCTAACATGAGGAGCAAACATAGGGACCAAAACTGTATCTCTGAGAATCCCTGTCTACACATTTCATAGGCTCAGAGGCCACAGAACAAACCAAGTAACTTTTTTTTTGATTGGAAAGGTTTCTACAACTCAGCAGTGGGACTCTTAACTCCAGTTTATGCCACACAATGAGCCAGAACTCAGGAATTTCTCTCTCTCCACAGTAAACAGTAAGCACTTTCAGAGCATCTCTACCAGGCATGGATTTCCAAGGCAGCTGCTGCTCAGAGACTTTGCAACAGTTGTCTTGTGGATGGTGGTGACTGTCTGACTTTGCACACCTTTATCTTCCCTCTGCCTTTTCCCTTCAGCTAATAAACTGTTTATATTGACACATGACTTTTTTCACTTTTGCATTTCCTATTCTCTCTTCATGTGAGGATGGAGGAGGAGTGAGTGACTGAGTGAGTAACTGACTGACTGGATGTTTAGCTGATGGCTGGAGCCAGTCCACGACACTGACGTACCACAATTATTGGACCCAAAAAGCAAACCCATCCAGCTGTCTGGTATACACCACTGTGGAGAAAAGATCATGGGGCCCTTGCTGTCTGAGACTTCATGCAAAGCAAATTGAAACCCATAGTATTAATGATGTTTTGTCCTGCAGAAGGTAGAAACGAAGCAGTAAATTTGCGTACATGTGTGCCTATATTAAACTTATATAGAAGTTTAAGTTGCACAAACATGGAGTCATGTGAGCTGTGGTCAGATAAAACTGCTACTTCCCTATTTCATTGTCTGGTCAAGGTGTCTTCACTGATATGCTTTGATACTTAGTGACTTCCAAAAGTTTTTTTTGCAGCTGTTAGTGGGAAAAAATCATATTTATATTTCCCACCCTATTCAACTTAGGTCTTCCATGAACTCTCATAACACCTCCTGGAATGTTTGGAATTTGCCTTGTTTAGTTATTCATTATGCTACAATTGTCTTTTCCCCTTATGATTGAGACTTCTGTACATCTGCTGTAGTTTGTAAGAAAAAAATATCTTCTTATTCTCTAAATTGGAGAGAGATGTATTTGATGAGTGGACTGTTAGATTGATAAGCAAATAGTTGGATGGTCCCATCCAAAGTGTAGTGGTCAATGGCTCAGAGTCCTGATGGACATCAGTGACAAGTGGTGTTCCTCAGAGATCTGTACTGGGACCACTGCTATTTAATGTCTTCACTAAGGACATAGATAAAGGGATCAAATGCACCCTCAGCAAGTTTGCAGATGACACCAAGCTGAGCAGTATGATTTACACACCTGAATAATGGGATGTCATCCAGAGGGACCTGGAAAACCTGGCGAAGTGGGTCCATAGGAATATCATGTGGTTTAATAAGACCAAGTGCAAAGTGCTGCACCTGGTTTGGGGCAACTTCTAATATCAACCCAGACTGAGGGATGAACAGATTGAGAGCAGCCCTGACAAGAGCGACATGGGCATGCTAATGGATGCGAAGTTGGACATGACCTGGTCATGTGCACTCATGGCCCAGAAAGGTAGCTGTGTTCTGGGTTGCATCAAGAGAAGCATGGCCAGAAGGTTGAGGCAGGTGATCCTGTCTCTCCTCTCCATTCTTGTGAGATCCCACCTGGAGAGCTGCATCCAGCTCTGGGATCCTCAGCACAAGAACAGCATTGACTGGGGAATGAGACACTTGAAAGCAGTGGCACAGAAAGGGACCTGGGTGCCCTGGTCAGTGGGAAGCTGAATATGAGTCAGCAGTGCCCTGACAGCCAGGAGGGCCAACTGTGTCCTGGGTGGGCATCAGACAAAGCATCGCCAGCTGGTCAAGGAAGGGGATTGTCCCGCTCTGCTCTGCGCTGGGGCGGCCTCACTTTGAATATTGTGTGCAGTGTTGGGTGCCACAAAATAAGAAAGATATTAACCCATTAGAGAGTGTGTGAAGCAGGACAACGAAAATGGTGAAGGGCCTTGAGGGGAAGCCATGTGAGGAGTGGCTGAGGACACTTGGTTTGTCTACCCTGGAGAAGAGGAGATTGACCTGATTGCAGTCTACAATTTCCTTGTGAGAGGAAGAGGAGAGACAGGCACTGATGTATTCTCTGTGGTGACCAGTGACAGAACCTGAGGGAATGGTCAGAAGTTGTGTCAGGGGAGGTTTAGGTCGGATATCAGAAAAAGGTTCTTCACCCAGAGGGGTTTTTGTGCACCAGAACAGGCTCCCCAGGGAAGTGGTCACAGCACCAAACCTGGCAGAGTTCAAGAACAATTTGAATGATACTCTCTGACACATGGTGTGACTCTTGGGGATGGTCCTGTGCAGGGCCAGGAGTTGGACTCAATGATCCTTGTGGGTCCCTTCAAACTCAGTGTGTTCTTTGATTCTGTGTGACCTGTTAGAGCAAATCCACAGGACTCCCACCAAGGTGATTATATATAGAGATGGAACATATCTTCTTTTAAGGAAAAGCTGAGAGAATTGTTTGTTTAGCCTGGAAAAGAGAAGGATTAGGAGTGACTTAATTGCAGTCTTTCCATACCTGAAGAGAGCTGTCAAAAAAGATAGAGAGGAACTTCTGACAAGGGCATGTAGTGACAGAACAAATGTACTGAGAGTTAGATTTAGATTAGATATTATGTAAAAAATTATTTACTGTGAAGGCAGTGATACACTGGAACAGTGAAGCCATGGATGCACCATCCCTGGAAGTGTTTCAGACCAGGTTGAATGAAGTTCTGAGCAACCTGGTGTAGTAAAAGGTGTTCCTGTCCATGGCAGGGGAGTTGGAACTGGATCAGTCAACTTCTAGAAATATATCCCTCCATGAGATTAGCAAGCCTCCAGACTCTGAGGCTCTGACTGGCTATACTGATCTACCCCTACCCAAAGGGGGTACGTCTTTAGCAACTGAAAAATTCCTACTCTGTCATTTTTATGCTTATTGAGTCCATTTATTAACAATGTAAAGAAGAAAACATAACCTATAGAGGAAGAATTATAAGACCAGAAGACATTACGAATAGAATAGCTGTTTTCAGATTTAGAACCTAACCTTTACATCAAACGCCAAAACATGTTGAACCTTTTAGTTACCTTCTCTCTAGTCATTAATACAGACTTTGCAATTTTTGTCTCTAGAGCAGTGAACAGATGGCACTTGAATCCAGCCTAAGCTTGTTTAACTAATTTCTGCCAATCAGGAGGGCCCATTTCCTTCAGTTACGATAAGCAGTAATGATAAGAAGGTAACCTTATAATTGACTGTGACATACAGACATCCTAATACTTTTATCTCTTCCTGCTCAGAGATTTTTTTTTCAAGACACGTTTCTTCTGGTTTTATTCGGCACAGAAAGAACAATGAATGCACTTAATTATTTGTCTAATTAATTATTTAGAGTGTGACTGTAGATTAACTCTATTTTTTTCTGAAAATAAGACTTTTTACTCCTACCCTTACCTTTCCAGTTTCAGCTGTGTGCAATCTCTGGAACAGAAGTGGGTGTATGAGTAAGCAGTCTTCCACTGCCTGGTGGTTGTGGCATTCATGTAAACATGGACATCTCCTGGGGTAAACTTCTGCTCCCACTACCATGGATTTTGTGTGTGGTTGTGTTTCCTCAGTGACTATGTCACTTAAAATACACAAGAGAATCTGACGGCAGGGGTCAGAGGTAAGGTTTTCCTCTTCCCATACCAAACCCCTCTAGTTTAACATGTAACACTCACTAGTTGACTTTCTGGCCAGTTAAATTCTGAATGTATGTATTCAGAGTTATAAATACAAGTAGACAGATGGGGAACAACCTTCCAAACACAACCACTTTGGTGCTCCATGCTTTATGTCACAGAAAAACCACTGAGCTCTTCAGTCCTATCAAAAAAAGTGGTGCTGGAGAACAACCAGAACTTCAGACCTGAGACATCAACTAAATTTGTGCTTGTAGGACACGTAATGGCTGGGTTGGAAGATTTTTCAAAACAGGATTTTGTTCACAGGCACTCAAGCCCTTTTTTGCATCTCACCCTTGTTCTGCATGAAATGCATAATTGAATCATCAAGGAATATATCCTAAATTTGAAAAATTTTTTTATCAGCTGCAAGATGGTGAGTGACTTAGAGTTTTTTACAAAGTTTAAAGGTAAATGAAACACACTGGTTTTGAGTATGATCCTTTGAAAATGCCAACTTCTTCTAATGAAGTCTTCAAGAAAGCAAATCTCAATTGAACATGTTCTTCGAAAACACATATTTTTCTTGTGTATTTTTCTAAATTCACTATTTTTGTCAGCTTTGAATTGCCTTTTACACTGTTCTGATTTGCCAATGAAACTCTGTTTATAGTACTTACCAACATCAAAATTTGGTTTTATACATTTACAAAAATTACCTCTGCAAACTTGTATTATTTGACCCTTTCCTACTGTGCTACCTACATTATGCTGTTTTTTATTTTATAAATTAAAAATAAAAGGTTATTTTGAGCTACAACTTTAGTTATCAATAATGAAACACCTACCAAACCAATTTTTTAGGCCTGCTGTGTGCATTCTTCCTTTTCAGAATGGACACAGTAAGATGCATCTTATCTGTGTATGATTGTATCCATGCAGTGATGGATTTTATTACTTCCTCCTGTGGAATTGAGCCATTATGAGCATCCTGATCTTAAAAGATGTTCAATAACCAGAGCTCTCAAGGGAACTAACAGGAAATGCTCAGCATCTCTCAGAACCTGCCCTACAATGTAAATTGTCATATTTCAAGAACTTAGTGGCACTATGGGAATTAATTCCAGTTCTTTTATTTATTTCCTCAACTAGAAAGTTTTGCTTATTTGCAATATTTTAGGGCTGTTTCTGTTTAAAAATAAGTCATCAAACTGAAAGTTTTTTGGTTGGTTTAGGTTATTTCTTTTGTTTTTCCACATGCTCTATTCTGATGTTTCAGATTTTTGCTTGTTTGTTGTTATTCACATTATCCTGAACATAGAGCTGTCTTGAGATACGTTGTACATTTCTTATGAAGCTTTAACTACATTGATGTTACTGTTATTTCAGTCTGGCTGACTTTCCAGAACTCTATTATCACCTTAGTAAAGGAAGAGTGTTTTTAATGAATACTCATACAAGCAGAAAAAAATACTAAGCTATTTAAGACATTAACTGTATATTCCTTTTTTTCAGTTGCATAATACTCTATAATATTAGGAAAAAATATTTAAAAAACCTATTGTGGAGGATCACGAGTATTCTCTCCTTTTATAAAAACAGACATGCATACATTTCAGGAAATTGAGTGTTTGCTTTATTGTGAATAGCAGCTGTCTGCTGGTAAAAAATATTAAAAAGAAAAAGCATATATATAATGACAGAGAAAGGATCACATACAAGCCAAAGAAAAAGAACATAAAGAAAATATCTATATAAGGTATTTTAAACCAGATTTTATAGTTGAAAGCCACAATTCCTATTAGCCATTTCCAATTAAGGACTATCAAAAAATGAAAGAACGTACTCAGCCATTTATGAAAGGCAGCTGGGTCTACCCTAAATATAAAACTGGCAAAAGTTTATTTGTTCTAAAATTGTTACAGCTTACAGCACTTCATCTATTTTCATTAACTGTGCTAGGTTTTGATGAAACCTTTGTTGTATCATGTACCTTCTGTTTCAGACAAAAACACCTTGCTTTGTTTTTCTCCTAAATAGCTACATAATTAGGTGGATTATTTCATGTGTCTGTGCGTGTGTTTGCTGAAGAGAACAAGCCAGATAAATTAGCACTTAGCAGAACACACAATAGCACATAATATGCCCTTGTGTTTCATATAAAGCTTTATTTGTCATTCACGGCTGGTTGGCAAAACTGACTTTGCTTTTGAAAATGACAGGTGGTACTCTGGTGCTTTCTGTATGAAAAAGAGAAACACCCTTCACCAAAACAACGTCTGTCAATAGCTCCTGTGATTTAGTATTCAACCCTGGGCTTGTGTTTCCTCTAAACTTTTGTTTCATTTGCTTCTCTTAGGTCTGACGTCACCCAACCAGTTTAATAGTTGAGATTCTATGCCACAAGTTACATTGAGTCCCCGAAAGACCTTCTTTCCTCAAGGCCTGATTATAAGACAGGTGAAGTTCAGTATATTTCAATAAGCTCTGCATTCCATGTCAGGAATCAATAGCCCTCCTCCTTTCTTTAGGGGTTATTAAATTGCAGCTGTAACATTAGCCTTCTTTATCTAATTGATTGTCTTTTCACAGGGCTGAGAAAATCAATAGCAGTCAATGGGACTGCCCTGTTTTTCCTTAATAGATGTTTTCTCCTAATTGGCTGCCTGGGTGGCTACAGTGAGCTCAGTATGTTATCAGAAGTCCACAATATGTTGCAGCTCTTGTAAACTATTTTACCATGTGCAACGGTTATTGATTTTATAATGAAATCTAGAAAATTCAATAGCAATCAGGAATATAGATCAGGATTCCTAGGCACGTTAAAGTAAAGGGCAAACTCAGTTTGCTACCACTTCAAGCTGTGATCCAATTAAATATGTCATTAAAGTATTATGGTAGCTAAAGACTTTCTAAAAACACAGTTGGTCAACTGTTCTAAATTTCATGTGAAAGAGAAAGCATCAAAAGATTTAAAAGTTTTTGACTATGATGTCCAAATTACAGTTAAGTTTAAAGAGATTCAAGACTATAGAACATTTTCAAAACTGTGCTGATCAGTGAATTTTGTCCATTTGACCTCTTGAAATATTCATTCAAATAAGATACCTACTAGAAAATCAAGTTAGAGAGAGAGGGGTTGAGGTAGGTGGGTAGAAACACTCAGCATTACCTAAATTATGCATTTGACCTTTGTTGAAAAGGTCAACATGTCAAATGCCTGATTCTCAGAGTCCACTCAACACTCAGAAACCCACTTCTGCCTACAGACAGACTTCGGAGGTGGCTAAATTTTCATGAGCACTTATTTAAAGTCGTTTCTCTCTGTAGTGTTTCTGTACAAATTTTATTCTACACTTTTAGTGGGATATCTTTACCTTGCATGCCTGCCAGGCAAAACAGCAGCATCAGCAGCAAATCAATCACAGTCTGCAGAGATCAGCAGTCAGTGGTGTATACAGCAGATACTAAGATGCAGTCTACATTATATGACTTAAGACTTGCTCTACATTAGGGCACTATGTCTGCAAAAAAGCTTTCTCTCCATTGTGTACCATGACAGAGTAACAGCAGCTCAAATTTCTCTGATAATGACAAAACCTCAAAATTTCTCAGTGAGGAGAAAGAATTTTGTCATTTAAAGAACAGGACATATTTCATGAATCTTTGTTTCTTAACCAATAAAGGGAACAAAAAACCCTAACAAAACAAAACAAAACAATAAGAAAATTCCATGTCACTTAAATGACATATAGAAAATTTTATTCTCCGCTTTTCCTCATTGATATCATCTTTGTTGTCATTGTCACTGTTATAGTGAACAAACCAAACCTTTTCCTTGTTGTCTATCTTCAGCAGAAGGATCTTCAATGAACCAGCTGCGGTATCGTGACATGGCAAGACTTTGGTTTCATAAAAAGACAATTCCTTATACAGAAAGGTATAACAATGAAAAAAAAGCTTATATCTGTACGCAAGAGTGGTCAAATATTGTACTATTAAAGAGAACTAACTTTGACAAATACCAAAACTGCAAACAGAAATCACCAGCTTATTCTAAAATCACAGTAAAGGTTTTCTTATTAGTATACATTATTTCAAATATTACAGAAGTCTGTAAATAGAAGCTCCCTGTAAATATTTGTGTTTTGTATGAAAGTATTAGCATTGTTAGTGTTAGCATGAATGAAAATTTGCATCGATGTCGTAATTTGTATTCAGCCATAATGCAGAACCATTTGCACAGTTTAAGACATCACATAATCTTGAGAAAGTCCAAACCAAATGTATATCCATTATAAATCTGATAACTGCATAACATGTATAATTAGAGGAACTTAGGAAAAATCATGAGTCTGCAAAAGATTATCCCTTGGATGTGCTTTAGGAAGGAAAATGTTTGTAAACAATCAATAAAATATCTTTGATTCCACCCCTTCTATTCTCCAGACAGATTAACTTAGTCATAGACAGATCATCTGTCTATATAAAAAAGTTTTCTTGTGCTTGCCACTGTCTTCTCTGTGCTGCTGGCTCCTTCTTACAAATTCAGCACACAAATTATGTGTATATCTTTTATCATCACTGGGAAATTATGTCAGATCCTTATGTAATCTATCCCTGGGACCATGCTGAAATTTTTGGGAACATAGAACATGTCAATACACCCAACTGCACAACATGAAAAAGGCTTAGTGCAGGCATTGTTCCTTTGCAGTTCTGATTTATTTCAATTACCTATAAATAAGAAATTGGGAACCTGACCTGATGACATCTTGGAGAGATGTTAAGTCTTTTCAGCATATTGTCATAACAACTCCTGATATCTTGGCCAATGGCACACAGAATCATAAACGTGTATAACTGCTTTGTGTTATTATGGGCTAAAAGAAGAGCCTCAGTCTAGCAGAAGGACAAGGCAATCCTTCACATAAATTTTGCTGTTATTCATGATGGAAATTTAATTCTAAAACCAGAGTGAGTTTTTTGTGGCCTTTGCTAGAATCAGATTTGATCTCTGCCCAGCTCATGATACAACTGACTGAATGCAAGCCAAAACCCATCTAGATTGTTCCTAGTGTTGAGCAGTACTTCCATCCCACCTGAAAAATGCAGGAAAATGGTTCCTGCTTTGTTCAGTTCTTGCTTCATTTAAGTATGGATTATCATGGTTTTGATCTCATTGAATACTTGAAGGATCACAAGTTAAAGATGGTCCAATTAATTTGAATGAACATGTATTCTGTATTGTTATGATACTCAAACATATCAGGGTTTATGGTCTTTTCTATTTTTATTAAAGTGTGCTACTTCCACACAAATTCATGGAATCATTATATGAAGGATTATTTTAGTTAAATATATATTTCCTGTGATTTAAACAATTGCTTTTAAATTTTCCTAAAACCTCAAATTCCCCTCAAGTAGGAGCACTAGAGAAATGGAAAGAAGAAATATGCAAACTGATAACAATAAGCTTTTTTATTGTACAAGTAGACGGACAGAAGCAAATGCTTAAGCAGATATTCCAAAAGTATGTATTTTTCATAGGGGTGGTCCTGTGGTGTAATGGTTAGCACTCTGGTCTCTGAATCCCAAGGGCCCAAGTTCAAGTCCTCAGTAGGGACCGTCCCCTGGGCAGTTAAATGCCTCCCTGGCATCTGATCCTGTCAGATCTTGGATGCTCAACAGGAACAGCCCCGGTTAGTACTGGGTGTTGTAGACAGTCCCAAGGATTTCACTGTCACTGTCCAAGCTTGCTCGGCCATGGCAAATGAACCTTAGGACTTAAATGGTGGGGCCAGTTCTGCACATGCTGTACCTCACCTAAAAAATCCACTTCACAGGCTGGAAATGGCACGCCCATGGGGGGAGAGCCCTTCCCCAGATCTTTGTTCACAGTCTGGCCATTATTATTATTTATTATTATTTTTCATAGTAACACAAAACACTTTTGACAATACTTTATAAGAAACCAATTAATCTCTCTTACGTATGGGGTAAATACAAAGGGTAGAAGTCAAGTATGTTTCATTACCTAAAATTTTCAAGACTTTTATCTGCAATTGTGCATTCAGGGTATCATTTTCGCTTCAGTAAGACCTACTTAATTTCAGCCAAACTGCTCATTCACTAGCAGTAGTTTTATGAGGAGAAAGGCCCTGCCATGAGCATTCCTGAAGTCTCTCAGTATAGAATGATATCAAAGAATCATAGAATGGCCTGGATTGGAAGGGATCTTAATGATCATCCAGGTCCAACTCCCCTACCATGGTCAAGGACAATTTTCACCACACCAGGTTGCTCAGAACTTCATCCAATCTGGCCTGAAATACTTCCAAGGATGGGGCATCCACAACTTCTCTGAGCAACCTGTTCCAGTGCCTTACCACTTTCACAGTAAAGAAGTTTTCCCTAATATCTAATCTAAACCCACTCTCTTTCAGTACATTTGTTCTGTCACTACACACCCTTGTCAGAAGTCCCTATTTTTTTTGAAGGCTCTCCTCAGGTATGGGAAGCCTGCAATTAAGTCACCCTTAATTCTTCACAGGCCAAAC
>JAWWEU010000040.1:17223434-17240925 GCA_035583155.1 Acropternis orthonyx
AGAGGGTGTAGAATACACAGTCTTAGCCACACCCACACAGTGACAAACTGGTCCTGGTCACTATAACCAGGACAACAGATTTAACAAAACCATATTACTGTTTGACATCCATGAGGAACACCAGTACTTTTCAGCTGCAAGAGCAATAACAGAAATATTATACTGGAAAATCCTTGGTGTCAAACATTTTTAATCTTTTGAGTCAATTTGCATATTTATAGGCAATATCATATTTCATGCTTGTATTTAATGACTCTACATGCATGGACAACTATTAGCTGCCACACTGCAAGACACTGAAAGAGCTGATTGATAACACACATGAATGACTCTCTGTTAATGTTGCCATAAGCAAGTACCATGAATTTTGTTTTGCATATTCTCAAGAATACTTGTGAAAGTAGATAAGGAATCTTAAAATTGTTTTCATATCAAGAGAGAGGCGAAGAAAGATCTATTTTATTTTATAAGGCCACAATATTATCCATAAAAAATTCTTGTAGTGACGAATATATTTAATATGCCTCATCTTTTTGTCCTTACTGTTACTTTGATTAGTTCCATTTAGATACCCCTGAAGAGCATATCTGACAGAAATACTCCATACCTTATCAGAAATAATACACATTGTCTATGCTAAATTGAATACGTTTATACTCTCTTATTTTTAATTTTTTTCGTAGGGAGAAAGTAGAATGGACTGTCATAATCTATCCAAGGAGAGAATGTGATGGACCACATAGTGCTCTTGTCTGCTATGATGATGACAGCTATTGCAAGTAATGGTGAAAGCAGCTCGACTGTCCTTCCTCAAGTAAGAAGGGTCTGGACATTGTTATTATTATTGAATATATTCAGAGGTTCTGGTAATGAAGTAAAAATTTGAAATTTAATTAATATTTTTCCTAGTCCTAGCTCTGCTTCATCAAGTGAAGTTACTCCTCTCTCACCTCAGTTCTGTAAAAAGGCTGTATGGTTCAGCCGTAACTGGCTGCTGCTGAAGTCAAGTCCTTGCACTCTTGGCAATTCAAAGGAGTCTCAGTGCAAGCTTAACTTTAGTTTTAACTGAGTCTTCATAAAACTAATTTAAACCTGTAAAAATATATAACTGAATTGCTACTGCAATTACGTTTTCATCTTTTATGTACTTCTTATAATAAATGTCTCATAGATGACTATTACTGTTCATCCTTACGTTTTTTCAGATTAGTTTAAGATAAACCTTCTGTTCTTTGTGCAACTTTGTTACAGTCTGTTTAAATGTTGCAGAAAGAACTTCAGATTTGAATATTTTCCCTGAGCAAAATTAAAACTCACAAAAGTTAGCCGATGATACCAAAAACTGATTTTATTAATTTTTATTAATTTTGGCAGGAAGATTCCAGCAGGAAGCTCTTGTGAGAACTTCTGGTAGGATAGCTGACAGAATATTAAGAAGTTTTGGCAGGCAGAAACAATGGAGAAACATTATTTATTGCATTTCTATATTATCTGTATGCCACAAACTTGCATTGACTTATGCCTCCCATTCTATTCCAGAAAATTTTAACAGGCTAGGAGGATGTGGCAATTTTCTACTGCAACTTTTATTACCAGAATTTGCATGTTCTTTTTTTTTTTTCTTTTGCTGAACTGTGAAATCAGCATTCCAATTTCAAGTGAGTTACAGTTTCCAGATATGAAAAATAATTATGAGGCCTAGATAATATCAGCCATCAGATCACCTTTCTTGGATGTCCGTATATGACTTCTAACATAGCCCTGTCCTGAAACTAGGTTCTTGGAGAGCAATACTTTTGCATAAACTGATTCGAAAAATGCAGTCTTCTACGCCTTGGCATCAGGGTAACGTTGGAACATTAGTATGTTATGAGCTACAGTACAGAACACACTTCACAGCTGGTGACAGAAAGGCTTCAAAACATGATACAGCAGAGCTTTCCCACAGCAATCAGGAAGGGTCACTGAAGACACTCATGCCAGTGTCCTCCTTATGTGTTTTTGTCCCCCAAGGTTCAATACTGGGCCCAGTATTGCATAAATTGTTTATCAGTGACTTGGATGACGGGATACATGTCTTCTCAGCAAGTTCGCTGACAACACAAATCAGGGAAGAGTGGCCGATACCCCAGAGAGCTGTGCAGCCCTTCAGAAGGACCTTGACAGATTGGAGAGATGGGAAGAGGAGAACTTCTGAAATTCAACAAAGGCAAATGCAGGGACATGCACTTGGGGAAGAATAACTCCATACACCAGTATAGGGTGGTGACTGACCTGCTGGAAAGCAGCTCTGTGGTGAAAGAGCTGGGAGTCCTAGTGGCCAACAAGCTGTTCATTAGCCAGTCTTGTGGCAAATGATATCCTGGGTTGCATTAGGAAGAGCATTGACAGCAGGTTGATGCAGGTGATGCTGCCCCTATGCTCAGTCCTAGTGAGGCCACATGAGGAATATTGTGTCCAGTTCTGGGCTCCTCAGTACAAGAGAGACATGGAGATCCTGGAGCGGGTCCAGCACAGGACAAAGAAAGGTGATTAAAAAGACTGGAGCATAACTGTTTTGATGAAAGGCTGAGGGAGCTGTTCAGCCTTGAAAAGAGATGACTGAGAGGGGACTTCATCCATGTATATAAGTATCTGAAGGGTGGGTGCCAAGAGGATGGAGCCAGGCTCTTTTTCTTGGTGCCAAGCAATAGAATAAGAGGCAATGGGCAGAAACTGATGCACAGGAAGTTCCACCCAATTATAAGGATGACTGTGCACTGGAACAGGGTGCCCAGAGATTTTGTGGAGTCTTCTTCATTTAACATATTCAAGAACTTTCTGGATGCAATTCTGTACAATGTGCTCCAGAGTGACCCTGCTTGAGCAGAGAGGTTGGAACAGATGACCCCTCTGCGGTCCCTTCCAACCTGACCCATTCTGTGTCCATGTCCCTTTGCATCTCTGGGATGTGTGCTCAGCTTCGCTGCTGGCTGAACCTGTACACAGGAAAGCAGCAGCCATGTCCCTCAACATGGGCAAAGACACTGGGTCCCCAGGCTGGGCTGCAGCACCTGAGCACAGGAGAAGCCCAGAACTGCTGTAGCAGGAGACTACTTTTTACATATCGATTTCAAATTACAAGTTAAATCACTACGTAAATCAGAGTCTATTAAGGAAAACCTATGACTTTTCTTTTTGCTTGTGAAAATAATAAGCATAGCATGGTTTTAACAGGACACTCAGAAGAAGAAAGAAAAGCAACAAAACGTAACCAATGTAGGTCAACAAACAAACGCACGCCTATATATATTTAAAATACCAGCCCAATACACTTGTCTGTCCTTAACAGCAATCGCTTCCCCTCTTAAGAGGTTTTGAATAATTAGATTCAGCTGAATGTAATTAGCTTCCAGCTGGCAATGCTTATCTAAGTTGATTTGAATTAAAAAAGAAAAACCTTTTTATTGTAATTTTTTTGTTTGTTTGTTTCTTCTTGACTTGCCTACTTGCTACAAGAACAGGTATTTTAATAGTGTTTAGGACCAGTTGAGTTTTAATACTAACATGCTGATTGCTTTTGACACAAAAGCTTGGTAAGTGTGGCTCCTCTCTAGCTCTGTTGTTGTTTCTCTCAATGATGTAAAACTCAGTAATACTTCTAGAATTTGTTACTGGTTGCCTCACAGGTAAAGGTTTTAAGGTGAAATGTAACTAGTGTTTATTGGATAAGATTAGATTATCAGTCACAGATCTGTCAGACATTTCTAGGATTAAAGAAATTGTTCATTAGAGAGTTCTGTCTACGGAGTCCTACGGCACCTTTCACAGGTTCATGATGCTCTTGTGAGCACAGTTTAATTTCATTTACTTTAATAATTTTGATGGAATGATAAGTAACTCTTTCACTAAAGGAGCACTGTATTAATTCTTGTTCTACCTGCAGGCACACTGCTGCCTTTTTTAATCTTTCTTTTTTTTTCTCAGTTGTGTTTATCTATCCACCAAGTTATTGATGTGTCTGTTCTGCTATTGACTTTCAGAAACTCTACTTTCTTTTGCATTTCCTGCTTTCCATTTCTGATTATATATTTAAAGTTTGATCCTTATCTTCTGAGAGGAAATTCCCAAGTATTAAGTCATTTTAATTCTGTAAATTTTCTTCTACAAAATCCTTCTTTATCTCCCTTTCCAATGTACTTTTAGTGCTCTAAAACCACTAAAAGACAGACTATGTGTAGAAGTGAATGCTATATGGATTTTCATCATTCTCTTTGCAGTGTTTTTGTTCTTTCAACTCTCTTGGCCTTTCTATTCTATTTGTTTTTGTCTGTCATGTTTCACTAGATGTTTGGAAATGTTTATGATAAAGATTAGGAGAATATTTTGCAGATCAACTTTAAAGCTTGTGTAAAAGAAATACTGCACTTTCATCATTCCCAGTTTGTTTGGGTTTTTTTCTCATTGTAAGGTACTGTGTGAAGAGCCAAGAACTAGTTTTAATGATAGTAATTTTAAGTAGATAAAGTAGGTTTCTTCCTGGATAAACAACTGTAAAAAGAAAAAAAACAAAAAACAAACAAACAATGAAAATATAAAGCTTAGGCTTTAAAATAAACAAACCTGTGTTCTTCTTCAATCATTATTGATGCTAAGTACATCTATACATTCTAGAAATACAGAACTAGGAAAAAGATAATCTTGGGCAAGACAAGCTGGAAATCCTTTTCAGGAAGAATTTTACCTGTTTAAGACTTGCATGTATGTGGTGTTGTGCTCTATGAACATCAAGAAGCATACGGTAGTGTTCCACTGTCCTGTACTCTCCCTCTCTAGCTCTCATTCTTCTTTCTTAGCCTATAAAAATAGTACATCTAATGTACAGAATTTGGGATTTGGCATCTGAGTGAATGGATCAGTTTTACGGTGGTATTCAGTTGTCTGAAAGTAGTAAAATTGCATCAAATACATGAGTGTTGTACCTCTTTCCAATGGGGCAGTGTTTCTCCTCACTTTCTGTTTTTGTACAAATGAATTCAGCAGTGTAAATCCATCTCCTATACAACTTTTCTTTAAAGAATTTGATCTGTATTGTTAAAAGTTTTATATTTGTGGTGTTGTGTAACTACTGTGAGAGAAGTTGAATATCTTTAAAAGGACAGAAATTACCTCCTAATATATTTAGAACAGACCTTAATGTAAACTAGAAGACTTAACCTCTAACTGGAATCTTTTATCCAGGTGTTAGCCTGCAGATTGAATAGATAGGGTATCTGACAGCAGAAATAATCAGTGTTGTATGAATTATTTTTTTTCCTAGAGAAATAGATTAATTTCTAGAAATATTTCATGCAAATATATTTTAACATTGTCTGAATTCTGAGAGTCCTTTACCTCTATCTTTTGTAGATATATGAAACAAGGAGGATCTACTCTGACATTTCCTATCTTTCACTTTAGAATTAAACAAATCCATAATATCTATCGTATTATAAATTATCACATTACGGGCTCTGAGAAGTTTATAGTGCTTATGTATGTTTTGGGGTCTGTTTGCTTACTATATAAATTATTGAGAGAGTATCTGCTCTCTAATTCTTCATGTCCATATTCCTCTTTACAAAAGAAACAAAGCAAAGGTTAAAGCATTTATGGTTTTCATTTATTTAATTGTAAACAATATCAGATGCTTCTTAAACATTGGAAACAAAACAAGGACCTGGTAACCTATTGTAGAAAATATTCAAATATATGTAAAGTTCAGTAGTCAAATTTTCTCACTCCCTTCATGACAGATAAAATTTTGGCACTCTCTGCCCATGCATTCAAAAACTATAAAGAAAAATAATGCAAACACTCAGATTTAACCAAAGCCCAATATATTTAGAAATAATTTCTTCCCTCTGTCCTGTCTTTTTCTTAGTCAGTGTGAACAAAGGCACCAAGCTGTCTAATAGTCTGGTTGATAATGAAGGCATCATTTTCAACTTGAATCTTTCTTTACTACAACTTTGTCTAAATTTTACCTCTATTTTTCTGTGACCACACTAACACACAGTTTGGGCACATAACCTTGCACAAAAGAGCATCCAGCCTCTCAAGCAGTTTATATTTGGAATCATGAAACATTTTCCCAAACACTGAAAAATAGATTGTGTCCCTAAGGCAGTTATCCAGAATACAACACTAACTATCACTCTCCTAATGTATCACTCAGATAGTCTCTTAAGCACCCCCATTAAGATATTTTCTGTCTTACTGACCAACATGCCTCTTGTAGTCTGGTCCTATCTTGGCTTCCTGCATGCCTTGCATCCATCTCCTGATGTGTTTTGTGGATTCTCCTGAGAAAGAATAATTTTGTTATGTGTTCATGTTGTGTGTATTCAACAGGTCCCAAATCCATTCTTACAACTCTTCAGTGTTACAGCAAGAAAAATAATTAAAAGTATTCCTCAGTAGCTACATCATAGTTACTTGGCTATAAACCAAATGTGAACTATGCAGATTACAAAGCTAGAGCAAATAAGAAAGTTCTTTGCTACCAGACACTATTAAATATCAAAGCAACTGATGTCTCCAGCTGGCACAACTTTTTAATTGTACTTCAGTAATATGTAATTGCAAATGAATGTGTGTATTTTTTACGGCCAAAATCTTGTTTATGGACAAAAACAAAGCATACCATATGGATAGATAGAAGTATCTATGTAAACGTAAAGCAAAGAATATGTGTAAAAAGCTCTATATATACAGAGATGTGCAAAACCAAGAAATTATTGTTAGTATAATTAAAATATTAACAATGTAATTATTAATCCATGTCTAAATGATTCAGAAAAAGGAAGAGTAATGGGCATTAAATTGTTTGTGAAAGACTTTGTGCAATCTTTTTACATAAACAACATATAAGCCATTTTGTTGTGGGCAAACAAAATTTTTTAACAGATTTTTTTTTTAATTAATAATTCTCTCCACTGTAGAGTTAACAAGATTGTTTCTTCCTTTTAAAGATTTTACTAGTCTTCAGCCTGTTTTTGCTTTCCATAAAATGGTCTAGTGTGTACAGTTTAGATACATTTCTTTACAGCAAGTGGACAGTACAAAAACTGCTCTTACGTTTGAGGAGATTTTTAAAGATTAAACCTCAGCATCCCATTTCTTCTCTGAAATGTCTGATGCAGTAGTAATGCGGGAATTATATTATTTTTTAAGACCACATGGTTGGCACATTCTGCCAACTGATATTAAAATGGATTGGTGTTAATTTCCTGCATTGTGTGCTGCTGCCCGCTATTTATGGGCCAGTGTAGTAACAGCATTTTCAGCAGTCACAGCTGAGTACGGGATTCCTAGTTGAAGGAGATTTCTGAGTCATGGAACTAAGGCAAAGAAGTAGAGACTTTTCTGACCTCCTCTCACTTTTCTAAGTCTTCCTAATAAAGCCTTTTCATGGTCAAAAAAATCTACGAAAAATGTGAAACCCAGAAATTCAGAATTTTTATTTGTACTATATGAAATCTGCTTTCAAGCCTAGAACCATTTAAAGGAGGGGTTGGATATGGCCTTCCACTTCCTAGACAGTGTGCACTGTCACTGATGTGCATTAAGTCAGTCCCTATTCACTTCCTTATAGAGACTGAATCCATTGCACTCCTATTTCTACGAAGTAGAGTTCTTCCTCCTCAAATAGCAGTTGAGCATAACTCATTGATCTGGTACAAAACTTCTTTCATGTAATGCTGTTTATTTTCTACCCAGCCTGGAATAAAATGTGCTAAAGGTGGGATTATTCAAACCTATATTTTTCCTCCAAACCTCAAGTAATTTACACTGGATATTTCTTACTATGGATGCACTGTTATTTACTTTCCCATTAGTAAGGATGATGACAAATTTTTGCTTGTAGTTGGTTTAATATTTTTTTCAGCTTACACTGGGGTTGACAGTGTGGGCTTTGTTAAAATTCTCTACTTTGTCTGTGCCTTCTCATGCTAGTCTTCAGAGGAGTCCTGTACAATCAGTTCTAGACAGTCTTGACAAAGAAAATCATACTGAGTAAATAGAATGCATAACCGTGCTTAGTGGATAAGAATCGAAGTGCATTCTTTTCTTTCCTCTTAAATTACTAATTTTTCCTAGGAACTATCTTGTTGTGAATGGGATGCTGTTTCTCTTTTCCTTATCATTTGTCTTCATTCATTACAACTGTTGTAATTACATAGCAAAATGGTTTTGTTTGCATTTTTAGAATGTTTTATCTATTGTGCAGAAAACTTCAGGGGTTATAATAACCCAAAGCTGATTAGACTTTAAGATGTCAAATGACTATTGTCTACAGTACATGTATGGAGACAGTTAATCATCTCTCTAAGAAGCAAAAAAAGGATCATTGCAGGAGAAAGGAAATAATTTGGGAGAGATATTTGTTTATTGTTTTAGTCTTCCTTATCTGAGTGTTCTGATTACCAGATGGATTCATAAGTAGACTGAGTTTTCCATGACACTTGTTGCACGTAATGATCAGCTACCCTGAGCAATTTACATATAGTATAAAGTTAAATGGATTTATAACATTAAACAGCCATTTGAAGAATTCATGTATGTTTAATAACAGTTTTTCTTTTCTAGACTCTTAGAAAATTACAATGACAGTTACTGGTGAAATAAAAAATTACAGCCAATTAGAAAAAAATAGAAAAGCAATCTGGGGGAAAAAAAAACCAATAAAAATCAAAAATAACATCTTTGGATTTAGAAAGACAACATTATTATAATTATCTTGGGGATAAACAGCTTTTGATAATAATCTTCTTGTTAAGTATGTTGAAAAGGTAGTCTTTTCAGAATATAATTGAATTAAACTACTAGTTAATAGTGTTCATTGAAGTCAGCTTATATCTAGAAATTAGGTTCTGGATACTATCAAAGCAGAGAAGATCAGAATCAATTATGCTGGAAAAGACCTCTAAGATTATCAAGACCAACTTATGACTAATCACCACCTTGTCAACTAGACTATGGAACTAAGTGCCATGTCCAGTCTTCCCTTAAATGCCTCCAGAGATGGTCACTCCACCACCTCCCTGGGCAGCACATTCTAATATCTAATCACCCTTTCTGTGAAGAAAGTCTTTTAATGTTGAACTTAGACCTCTCCTGGTGCATCTTAACACTGTGTCCTCTTGTCATATCACTTGTTATCTGAGAGAAGACGCCGACTCCCACTTGGCTACAGCCTTCTCTCAGGTAGTTATAGAGAGTGATAGCATCTCCTCTGAGCAGCCTCTTCTCCAGGCTGACAACCCCAGCTTGTTCAGTTGCTCCTCATAAGACATGTGCTCCAGTCCCTTCACCAGCTTCATTGTCTTTTTTTTTGGACATGCTCCAGCACCTCAATATGCTTCCTAATTTGAGGAGCCCAGAACTAACACAGTACTTGAAGTACGGGCTCACCAGTGCTGGGTACAGGGGAAAAATCATTTCCCTATTCCTGCTGACCATGTTATTCCTGATACATGCCAGGATGCCTTTGGCCTTCTTGGCCACCTTGGCACACTGTTGGCTCATGTTCAGCCAGCTGTTGACCAGCATCTCCAGGTCCTTTTCCACTATGCTGCTCTCCAGCCACTCTGTCCCCAGCCTGTAGCTCTGCAGGGGTTGTTTTGCCTGAAGTGCAGGATCTGGCACTTGGTCTTGTTGCACCTCACACCTTTAATCTTGGCCATCTATCCAGCCTGTCCAGGTTCCTCTTTTGACCCTTCCTACCCTCAGCAGATTAACACTGACACTACTTGGTGCCTTTCAAGAATTTGCTAATGCTCTCATCCAGGTCATCCATAAAGATGTTAAACAGGACTGGGCCCAACACTTATCCATGATGCATACCACTAGTGACCACATGCTGATCACAGATCTGCTATATATGAAGGATTAGAGTTGTTGTTGTGGTAATAAAAGTCTTCCAGTTGTGGTATTTCGAAACCAGTGCAGGGAATAGTTACCCTTTGTGAAAAAAATTTTTCTCAGTGAGACAACAGAAATTAGGTCTTGACAAAGATTAATAGGCCACACTCCAGTTTTTAATAGTAAATTCTGTCCAGAAAGAAAGGGTATTTAAGCCCTGTTCTTAGCTTCATATATTTAATCTTGAGTCTTACTTCCCCCTCCCCACCCCCCACCCCCACCCTGCCCCCCCCCGCCATAGGTAATCTCTACTGATCACTATTTTAAACAGGAATACTTCTGGTGAGTACACATTTATATCGCAATACCAGTTTTACATTCATATTATTGATATTCCTGTAACATAATTAGCATGTAACAAAAAACCCCACTCAATCATGCATAACCGAGCTCCAGTTAACATGCCCAATATTTTTCCATAAATATATTTTTTGTTGTCTAGAATACAGTCTTCTATTCATATTCTGTTTCACTCTGTACAGAAGAAAGATCTTTATTCTACCTCTAGCTTTGCTGTGAAAGGAAAAAGGAGAGGGGGCATTTTACATCTGAGTTTTCTTAATGTCCTATATGATAACATAATTCATAATTGCTCCTTTCTGATTCATACACAAGGTCTGAAAGGAAGACATGAGCTACACATTTTACTGTATAACCACACAAAAAATTTCTGAGATTATAATTGACATAAATATTTCATTACTATTTTTTGTTTCCTTTCAGTGTTTCAACATCACTAATATTTATTTTTGTAGTGAATCTGTACTCCCTTCATCAAACAATTAGCTAATGACAAGGAACTTATACAAAGCACTCTCATCATAGTGAGAAGAATGTTTGCATCCCTTCCACTCTCCTTTTC
Source organism: Acropternis orthonyx (assembly GCA_035583155.1). Classification (NCBI taxonomy): domain Eukaryota; kingdom Metazoa; phylum Chordata; class Aves; order Passeriformes; family Rhinocryptidae; genus Acropternis; species Acropternis orthonyx. The sequence continues at coordinate 17,234,242 of JAWWEU010000040.1, forward strand.
TCATAGAAATTAGAGGGAGCTGGAGAGGGTGGGCAAAGGAAAGAAGAAAACTGTATTCTGAAACAACATCTGCTTGCTTACCCGTGGGATGATTGCAAATCATTATCAAAATTATGATTTATGCATGCTGACCACATTTCTGAATATCATTGTTAACTTTTGTGAAAGTTTTATGGCTCCCCTGGAAGCCTATTATCCTTCCTCATATGTAGAACTTCACTTTAAATGTCTGCAGCCATGAGAGGGGTAGTGAATCTGTTTTTCTGCTCATGGATAGACAGGATACAGCACCTGTATTTGTCTACACCTTGCAATTATACATGGTGGTGTGAGCATGACGGATATACTGGACATTATGTTTAGTTGCAGACCTGTATACGTCCTTACTTATGGCAGTTTTTATAGAGAAGTCCTGACTATGTAAAGAGATATCTCACTGTCAGTATCCTCTGACCATTTAATCTGTAGGCAACAGAGCTTCAGTTCAGGAAAAAAATATTTGGTAGTTTGCCATGACAGGTGAGAGAAATTACTTTGATTAAAAAAAAAAAAAAAAGGCAAATACTTTTTTGTGACGGCCAAAGATGGTGCAGTCAGGCTTGTTCAAGCAAGAGCTAAAGCCATTTTATTAACTACAACTTTATCCTTTTATATTATTTTTTTACTGTCCACACACATATAAGCTACATCTCATTAGCTAGGTATACTTGTCCATCAGTCTTAAACCATCTTCTGCTTGGTAGTTGGCATCTCTCCTCATGCTGGCAAGTCCCAAAACATACTCTTGTTTTCCACAGTTGTTTTTCTTCTTCTTCAGCTTTCCCAGGCTTGGCCCAAGGACACAGATGGTGTTTTCTACTGTTTTCCCAGGCCTACAGCCTCATCCTCTGAAGGCCAAAGCTGTCCATAGCCCAGTAGTCTTCCACACTTTATGTATATTTTAAGACTTATACTGGAACCAAAATCACTGTCTCCTCTAAGACAAAAAATAAAAAAAAAAAAAAGGTTTTCATGTAGTCATGAAAAAAGAAATGAGCATCCCCACAGGCAATTCACCTTGCACTAACAGCTCGTATGTCCAAGTTATGTATGTTCAACATTAAGTATGGATTCCAAATACTATTCATTTCATACATGTTTCTAAGTATCTCAGTAGATCCATTAGGCATTATTAGCATATAAATTTTAAAAATGAGAAGAGAGGGAAGAAGGTAACTATGGGAATGTACAGTTAGTTTTATCATCCACAGGACTCAATGTAAAGTTTCTTTTTTTTTGCTCAGCTGGAGTATGGGAAAGGTGCTGCAGAGTCAGATTTCAGGAGCACTTTGTGAATAATCAATACTAAAGAATTAAACAGATTTTACTAAAGTAACTGAGGTTTTAGAGATTGATGACCTCACCAGCCAAACACTATTCAACAGCCCCTGAGGGAGGAAACAGGAAAGGCCTAAGCATGGCCACCAGGATCAGCTGACAGTTCAGGTCACTTGGCCAGTCCATGGTCATAAGGCAGATCTGAGACGTCTGTGAGAACGGGCCAAAACCAGATTGGGGTATTGCCCTGCATCTGGGCCTGGCAGCACTCATGGGCAGGCGCTTAACTGCAGGGCAGCAGGAGCTGTAGATCAGGTGGGACCAAGGCAAGAGCCTCAGCTGAAAGTGGCTCCCCTGGGCCAGGGGTCAGCCCTGGACATGGCTGCCCCATGGCATCTGGGAGCCTCTCCCATACCACCTGGTGCACTCACCTGGTGCCTGAGTTCCAACAGCCAAATTCCTGTGAGTGGGGAAGGTGCACACAGGGTCTGGCACTGGGCATAAAAGACTGAATGGCAGAAAAGAAATGTCATGCTGAAATGTTATTTTGGTTTTGCGGTGTGGAGGGAAGAAGTTACAGTTGAATTATCAAACAAGTTATTAAAAAATCCTTAATTTGTTTTGTCTAGTGGGTATTTTATAGGATTGCAAGACAGTAATGAAAAATACATGAAAAAATCAAAGAAAACACAAGTTTCAAATGAAGAATAAAATTAGGATTTTATTCAGGACTCTTATGGCCCATTTGCAGGGCACAAGTAACCAGTGGCGTTTCATCAGACTACAGCTGTGGATCACGTACTGCAGATTATAGGGTCTGCTGTGCTGATGGTGGGATCATTTAATTTCAAATTTGCATATTGCTACTTTCTATAATGATGGATCTTTAATAATTTCACACATACTCCATCCTAATTTTATGTTTCCTTATTACTAATGGCCTCTATGCTGGAAGGGCAGAAATATTTTAATAATTTTATCTTGTAACTTCTCCTGTAATAATTATCAACATTTCCTGTACCTTGAGCTCTACGTTCTTCTTTGACTTTGTTTAGTGGAAATATTTGAAGTTTCAGACAATGGCAATTTCATTTCTATCCCTTATCTCACTTCCTTTTGATGTACATGGATATTTTAATACTTCCTTTTGCTGTAGGGCACAGCACTTGGGAGAGAAAGTTTCTGAATAGTTACATAATTAAGTCCTTGATACGACAGCACTGTGTGCACTCATTCTGTTCTTTTCTGTCTCCTTAAATAGTTTCATATCATATTAATGTTAACTTTTTTCTGTGATGGCCTTCTTTAATTCCAGGTACAAGACTTTATCAGAGCAGCCCCTCTTCTCCTGGTTTACCAAAGCAGTTCCCACAGTGATCTTTGCTAGACTCATGAAAGAGTTCTACTCTCTACTGACACAATGCTAGTTTTTGAAAATATTCTTGCTGTTGACTGTGTGAAGAGGCAGAAGTAGGCCAGTACACATCAAGGTTTCTTCCACTAATGTGGACTTCCTCTTCATGGTGACGTAAAGATTTTTAATGGTTTCCTTTATAAATACATCATGGCAACAATGTTTTAATTTTTCATTCGTAGACAATAATGTTAGCTACTTACTCTAAATATTATCCCATGGTGTTCAGCACCTGATAAGACTTTTTAAATAAAAGCTTTTCAAGAAATACCAAATTAAACTGGGAGAGGCATAAGCATAGATGAAAGAAAAATAAAAGGTTACCATTTCCTGACTGAATTTGAAGCAGTTATGGCCAACAGGTCAGAAACCTAACTAAACTAAATTGCTATACTCCTATCAGCAGTGTTAGAAATGCACAGACCACCATTCACAAAAGATCTACTGTGTTATATGTGGTCTCACTGGCTGTATTATGGTATCTTCTTGTTTGTAGGCCCATCCCCAAGCAGAAGGATCTTCTCATTCTCCTCACACATATGTCAGTGCTGAGGGGAATCCAATCCAGTTGAGCAGAATTATTTGATAAAACTGTGGTCACTTCCTGGACTTGCTCCAGGAAACTGAACTCTCATATACTGGTTTTTGTTGTTTTGGTTTTTTTTAATCAGAAGCCAAGTTGCATATCTTGATTAAACAGGGAACTCTGTGTTTATCTACATGCCCATGTGTAACATAGACTTCCATGCCTTTGTCGTGCACTTCATATTGTGCTGGTCATTAATAAATACAGTCACACAAGTCCATCAGTAAGACACGGGAAAGAAGTTCCATAATTTTCCCATTCTTAAACTAGGATTTGATTTACATGAATACAACAGATCTATGTCTGCTGTTCTAATTAGTCTTTAGATTTGGATTTTTATTAAAATGTTCCTTACATATTGTGGTTACATTGCCCTCCTGAATATAGTCATTCAGTACTATTAGTAGTACTGTGTGTAGTTAGAAAAATGAAATAAGACACAGAGGTCTCATTCAAGAAAGCCAGATTTCTTGCCATTCAGACAGGCCACTATTTGATGTGGGGCTATTGCAGATGATCTCTATATGTTATCTAGGAATCTTTTATTCCCTGCTTTATTTGTAAAAGGCAAAGGCTCAAATTTCCTACATTTCCCCAGTATTGGTGAAAAATCTTTTGTTGAGTTTTCTGACCTTTCTGTAGGTGAGTGTTTATTATTTGTCAGCCTCTGGGATTCTTATATTTTTCTTGAGTTCACTTATGCCAGTATATCATTATTCACCTAATTTAAATTGAGTAATTTTTTTCACTGAAGATGACTTATGCCTGCCTGTCTGAAAAATTCCTGTTAAAAACTAATCAAACTTAAAAAAAAAACCCCAACCAACCAAACAAAACAAATCAAGAACAAAACAAATAAAAAAGACAAAAACAAAACCAAAAACTAAAAAAAGCTGCACAGTTTAATGTGAATAAAATTATAGGGCAGAATCTTGATTAGGAATTCAGAAATACAGCTACAAAAGAAAAATTTTAAACCCAATTCCAGGAAAGAACTTCTGTGTCAAACAATCTTTACCTGTTTCTGTTTTTCATCTCTCTTTGAAATCTCCCGTTTCTTCACCTTCACTTCTGCCTTACTCTGAATGTTTTCATAACACATCCTCCCTCTTTCTTGTGGGACACCTTTTCCTCCTCAAAAGAGAAGCCTTTATCCTTACTTTTCTCTCAGAGAAATTCAGACTTAGAATCAGTATAAAGTATGGTTGTGACAATTACAGTGTTTTTTTTCTTTTCTGATCTTTATAGCTGAGTATCTTCTTCCTTTTTACCCTCTACTTTCTCAGACCCAGTGACTGAATTTGTCTCCGCTCTTTCTGGGTTTCTCTGAATTTATACTTCTATTCTTTTCCTTCATTGTTATGTACTTTTGAAGTTGGTGGCAGCTGTGCAATTTAAAACCTTTTCAAGGTTGTTACTACATCATGCAATAGTACATTATAATATGTATTCAGTGAACAAGAATCACATCAGCTTTAGAACTATTAACTTCATATTTACTGTGTATTTCTGAATATCTGAATATATTTATAGTTTTTTTCTTCCTATCACCTTCTTGGAGGTTTTTGCTTGAAGTAATTCCTTTAGCTTGGCCTCTTCCTCTATATTGTGATGAGGATACCTAATGAATATGACTGCTTCTTCGAGACAGGCTATTCCAGTGTCCCAACTTGATGTCAAGAAGATTAATCGTACTTGCTGACATAACTTCTAAAATTGATCAGCCAGTCACTTAGGCAGTTTCTGAATGATGGAGATTCACAAAGAATGCTGAGGCAGGTGTAAGTGCACAAAGATTTACTGTTGGGTTCTCTAGCTTATAGCATAGATAGCTTCAATAGTGCGAGTTGTTTCTTGGAGGGGGGGGGGGGGGGGAAGTGTGGAAAAAAGGGAAGAGTGAAGAAAAAAAAGGAAAGGAAAAAGAAGAGTGGCAGAGCTTTCTCCAGTGTAACCAGTCATAATGGTTTGTCATCATGCTTCTGCTAGTACTCTGTGTTTTTCATCAGGACTGTTCCCATGCTCTCCCCCACCCTTAGCTGCTCTTTTTTATTGGAGTATGCAAACAAGAGCAAATATTGCACATTGGGTTTTAAGCATCTCTGCACATAAATGGTTGAACAACAGTTGTCATGTATTTAAAAGACCGATATTTTGTTATGCCCCATCTTTGTTTTTCTCTATTTAAATGTAAAAATTACAATGCAAGAGCTAAAGAGAGTGGATAAGATGATTCTCATGTCACTGCTAATAGCCTCCCATGAAAACCCATGAAAACAGCACAATCAGGGATTTGAAGCTATCAGGCTGAGAGAATGACAACATGAGCACAACAGGCTAGGAACAACAAGGGAAATACTGCTACAGAGTCACTGAAACATGCTGCCTCAGCAGCTTCAGGGAAAGGTTACAGAGCTGCAAATAACAAGCCCTTAGATGGCTGGTTTTGTTTTTAGCATGAGATGTCATGGAACTGAACTGCTTTAACATGAGAAAAAAGGACGAAGACATTGTTAAACATCAGGGACTTGAAATATGAACCCTGTATTAAAACCTGCTTTATCTGGTCTGCTTCCGTCTTTATGAGTGTGTTATGGCATAAGCAGCTGATGTCATGTCTTTTGACGTGTCTCTTGATTATTAAAATACTTCAATCAGTCTAAAGTATTTCAGTTTTCTTAGTTATGTGCATAAATTCTGAATCAACAGTAGTTTTGCGACCTTTTAAATAATAACTAAGTTAAGAGGAATAATAAATATGTGTTTGCAATGGAATTACTTTAGTAGCTAAGAAATGACTTAAAAGATAAAGTATTAATATTCAGGTAAATTATTTTACTCTGCCAGAACTTAAAAAGTTATTTCTAGTAGATTTACTTTTTTTCTGTTATTATTTTTTCTGCAAAGGCTGTTTTTCTCCATAAGCCAAAAGAAAATAAGTTGAAGAGACAAAATGAGAAGAAACATAGCAAGAGGAGCTACCTTTTTTGCCAAACAGTGCATGGTAAAAATATTTTAAAATGTTTGATAGATGAGAATGACACCAATAATCTGCATTATAAGAACTCAGGCATCATAAGGGATTTTATTAGCACTTTTTGATTAAAAAAATATGTTGATAGGTGAAATCATATTTGTGTTAAGGAAAAAAAAAGAAAAAAGGTAAATTTTCTTCAAGAAAATATCCTACAAAAAGAATGAGAGATTATAATTTTGAAGTTCCTAGGAAAATTATGAACTCTCATCTAATGTCTTAATGCAAACTCATCCATGTGCTGGTTTAAAGATAAACAGGCAGGAGGAATGAACCCAACTCACAAACAGATTACAAGTCAGAATTACAGTTTAATAAAAAGATCACAATAAGTAC
>JAWWEU010000040.1:17241025-17263297 GCA_035583155.1 Acropternis orthonyx
CTTATCTCACAGAAGTTCCCAAACACCCAGCTTGTAGCCTGAGGGGTCAGGTGTGCCCCAGGCAGCTGCTGCAAATGGTCCATTGTTAGCAGTTCATGAGAAATTACATAGAGGGTGTAGAATACACAACCCTGGGCACACCCACCCAATGACAAACTGCGATGGCCAAAAATGGTGCAGAATCAGGCTTATTCAAGCAAGAGCAAAAGCCATTTTAATAACTAGAGGCTTATCCTTTTATATCATTTTTTTTACTGTCCACACACATATAAGCTACATCTCATTAGCTAGGTATACTTGTCCCCATCAGTCTTAAACCATCTTCTGCTTGGTAGTTGGCATCTCTCCTCATGCTGGCAAGTCCCAAAACATACTCTTGTACACAGTTGTTTTTCTCTTTCTTCAGCTTTCCCAGGCTTGGCTTAAGGACACAGGTGGTGTTTTCTACTGCTTTCTCAGGCTTACAGCAGCATCCTCTCTTAAAGCCAAAGCTGTCCATAACACAGCAATCTTCCACAACAAACTAGTCCTGGCCACTATAACCAGGACAATCCAATAAAAGTCTGACTTTTTATAAGGCTAAGCGGATTTCCAATGCATTTGAAATCTGAAACAGACTTTGATTAATTCTTTAAAGATGGAGTCTACTGAAAGTTATTTCAAAAAGGGAAAAATGTAACAAATACTAAGTTCTTCAATATCGAGATTTATTTTTATTTTTATTTATCTCATGTGAGGGTGATCTTAGCCAGGGTCTTGTAGACTTGGCTCCAGCACTCTAGGCAGAACTGTTCTTCATTTCACACTTAGCAAAATAAGATTTCTAGAGAAAGGAAACGAGGTTTTAGCTGTGGACTAAAATTCACGGTGTCAAACTTTTGGAGTTGTCATGAGCTAAAAATAACTTGGGGCTATCTGGCACCTTTGAAGGCAGACTGATTTGTTTGTTTGTTATAGTACAGTGCTTAACTTTACCATTAACTTTAGGTGGTCAGGATTTGAAAACTTAGCCACAAAGAAAATTGCAAGGCTGACCTATTATTTGTGCTGTTGCTCTTCTTATATTGCAATGTTTTATTTATAAGGGGACAAGAACATCTGCAATTTTTTGAAGCCTCCATCATTTGAACCTGTGTATTATCTACTGTTTTGTGTAATGTGATGGTAATATATTATAGTCTTTTATTTGAGTCTCTATAGAGAAGAGGAGACTGAGGGGAGACCTCATTCCTTGTGAGGGGAAGAGGAGGGGCAGGCACTGATCTTTTCTCTGTAGTGTCCAGTGACAGGACCTGAGGGAATGGTCTGAAGTTGTGTAAGGAGAGGTTTAGGTTGGATATTAGGAAAAAGTTCTTCACCCAGAGGGTGTTTGGGCACTGAAACAGGTTCCCTAGGGAAGTGGTCACAGCACCAAGCCTGACAGAATTTAAGAATTGTTTGGTTGATACTTTCAGACACATGTTGTGACTCTTGGGGATGGTCCTGTGCAAGGCTAAGAGTTGTACTTGATGATCCTTGTGGATCCCTTCCAACTCAGCATATTGTGTGATTCTGTGATTCTGTTATGGTAAATACTGATTTACCACTGCCTATCACAAATGTTGTGGACAGGGTTGGTTGGCCAGAAGACGGTGATTAGAAACAGGTCCAGCTGCATGCTGACCCTACAACCATAGAAATGTATAGAAGCACTCAAGCCCCACTGGGCCATTATTGGGTTTCTTTCTTTCCTTATCTTTTTGCTCATAAAGACATAAAATTTCTCTACTGTGTTGAGCTGTTGTTTGTCACATACAGTGACAAAGATATAATATTCAGAAAAGACAAAGCTGGATGCTTTCTCTAGTCCTTTCCTCCAGGAATTCTATCTGCCTTCACAAACATCAGTGGCAACAAACCATAGGAGTTCAAGACCTTTTACATAACAAGAATTTTTTTTTTTTAACCTCCTGGTAGTTTTAAAAAGTATCCTGCAAGTGTTAGTATTATAATAATTTTTTATTATGTTATTCATTTGTCTTATTCACTATCTTCATGATTTTATGAACCTGACCTCCTTCTCTCTTTGCCAAGTGTTTATCTGTAACCAAATCAGTTTGCTCCTAAACTTATGATCAGATCTTAATGCATATGGAACGGCAGCTGAGATCATTCAGCTATGAGAGCTTCATACACATAGATTTTGGATGGAATCTCCTAATATATTCACTGTCTGTTTAGGGTACCTTTTTAATTTATTTTTCCAAACCACCTTTTTCCCCAACATAATTTAGTCAAGTGTATTATCCTTGAAATGGGAAAAAACGATTTATACAAATGGTAAGTCTTGATAAAAGTTTACATAAAGCTCACAGGTGTCAGCCATATAGGGTTTGTGCTATTCTCATTTAAACAAATTAAAAGAGTACAGATCTTGAAGCTAATGGAATTATTTTACAGTAGCATACTTGATATAAATTCATTGAATATTAAAAAACATAGATAAAAAATTCCAGTTAAGCCTGTTGCTTTTTAAACCAAAATAAGTGCACAAAAAAAGCATATCCCTCGTGCCTAATTTTCTTTTAATTAAATACTCTCCTAATATATAAACTATGAATTTAAAAAAAAAAAAATTCAGAAAATAATTTTCATTTAAATAGTTGTTTATTATGTTGAATAAAATGTAGCAATATATCCTGGAGTCTTCATTTAAACAGGATTTTTTACATCCTATTATTCCAAAACTTTATGTGTATAAGTATACATCAAAGGATGGTGCTGAAATGGCATTAATTTCTGTAGGATTGGAATCTCACTGGATTCCTAGGAAAAGACATAATAGTTTGATAATTACAATGTAACTTCAAAAGTAAGATTTCTCTGTGATGTTGTTTTCTAGGAGTTCAAGTAGTCATTCAGTGAACAAAATGGAATTATAAAAAGAATGGTTTACCCTATTAACTGAGGTGAATATGGAAATCTATGCTATCTATGTTCTGTTTATATTTGATCAAAAATCTAAGAACTTCAAGATAAAATCCATGAGAACAATGTAAATCAAGTGTATGTCCTTAAGAAATATGTACAGAAAATGATGTAATGATTTATTTTAGATGGGTTTATCTTTGGGGTCTTTTTATATATACAGTTTTGCATAAAAATTTTAAAAGAAATTATGGTCATTCTAAAGCTTTAAGTCTTTCTACTTAAAATGTAAAATCACATTCTTCTCCGCATATATTTATTTCTACAGTTTTCCATTTTTATGGAAGGGTTAGATTTTATTATGATTTTTTTCACATAAATATTTCTGACTATATAATTTTGAACACATTACTTTTTAATAAGTCTAAATCTTAATAAACAAATATATTTTTTAAACTTCTTTAAGATCTGAAGCCCCAATAAAAATGTTACTTGTATGTCTACTGACCTGTGTGTTTCTGTCTTTCACTGTAAATTAAGATCAAACATATACCCCCACGCATTAGGTGGTTCCACAATAACACATTTCTCTTTCATGCAGTCAGCAAATGGAAAAGGAAACCTGTATAATGCTTGCTTTATTTTGTTGTTAGTAAAACAAATTGATAGCTTTAACAAAATAAAGTAACATTCCTATATATCACTGAAAAGTTTCAGGAATAATATACATGGAGCAGCAGCTGCTAAGATACTCATAATATGCCTGTTTTGTGAGTTGCTCTTCTCTGGTTGAAGAAATTAGTTTGGCAGAACACAGTCTATTACTTTATGAATATATAATGAAAAATTAAATTCTGTTATCTTCTTTCAAAAAAAGCTAGGAACATACTTTAACTGAGCACTTTTGGAAGGTTTATTCATAAAGATTTCTTTCAACTTTAATTAATAAATGACTTTGCATCAGAATTTTAAAATATGGAAACACATATTACTTTAGAGTGAAAATGGGCACAGATGATGAGCATAACTTTCCTCATTATAGCTTCACTTTTTGTTGTAAGTGCAATCCAAGCCAGGGGGATTAGAGACCATTAGAAAAGTACAAGGGGAAAACCCAAGAAAGTACCTGACTTCTAGTCTTGTCAAAGACAGATAAAGTGTAAAATGGAAAACTGGGGTGATTTTGGTTTTCCATCAGAACTATTTAATAACTCTCAGTTCTAATAACTCTGTCATTTGAAACTGTCATGACCTCAAAAGGGATCTGTTCTGTTTTCCCTATATTTTTATTAGAAATTGTATGTGTGCTGCTCAATGTGCCTACTTGTGAGCATAAGCTACTATTATTCTGTGTGAAATATTGTAGCCCACAGCGTGCTGCTTCAGGAGTTGTAAATTTAAAAGAAAAAACTGGTTTCCATTGTACTCAGAAGTGATGATTGCACTGCTTCCTGCAGCCTGTAAGCATTAACCTTTAAGTGTTTTCTGAAATTTTGTATCCATGGAAGTTTTGTTGGTGTCTACAACATTTAGAAGACAGGCTGAGAAAGCTGGGACTGTTCAGCCCTGAGAAGTGAAGGTTGCATGGAGACCTCGTAGCAGCATTCCAGTGTCTGAAGGGGACCTGCAAAGAAGCAGGAACTCTTTGTCAGAAACTGTAGTGATAGTACAAGGAGGAATGGCTTCAAACTGAAAGAGAGTAGGTACATATTAGTTATTGGGTAGATACTGTTTACTGTGAGGATGGTGAGGCACTGGAACAGGTTGCCCAGAGAGGTTATGGATGCCCCCTCCCTGGAACTGTCCAAGGACAGGTTGGATGGGGCTTTGAGCATGCTGGTACAGTGGAAGATGTCCCTGCCCATGGCAAGGGTGTCAGAACTGCATGATCTTTAAGGTCTCTTCCAACCTCAACTATTTTGTGATTCTATAATTCTATTGCAATATGAATGGAAATGCAGGATGATGTTGCACTTAGATTATGTGAATGTGGACCCAAATTTTATTTAGGACCAATAATCACAATGGTGCTTTGACTTAGAATATATTTTCCTAAGGCTAAAATACTGTCTGCAGAGAGTTGGAATAATTTTGCTTTAAAGATAGTAGCATAAGTAAAAGATGACTACAAAAAAAGCTAAACTTCAAAGCTATCATGGTTGCTCATGGAACTTGTTTCAAACAACATAGTGCAGTGAAGGAAATGCATAGTTTTAGTTTGTTACTTCAATAAACTCCACAGTAAATTACTTCATAGTGTCCCCCCAGGTTCACACCCTGAAGTACAGGAACACGTTTGTTTACTCTTCAAATTGAAAACTATTGATTTCCTTTAGGAATTCATCCCTGTTGAGTGTTAATTAGTCCATTTATTTCACATTCTTATCAACATATATATTAATAAAGGACATTTTATTTTTCTATTGGCAAAGAGCTATATTTAATTTTGAGTTGTTCACATGAGCTTCAGTTTAAATAAAGATAATATACAAAGGTGTTTTGTTTCTTTTTTTTTTTTTTTCCCCCATTTGCAACATAAGAAGTATAATGAAAGCTAGAACTATCTAAATACCACCTATACTGAGACTGAGGGCATGCTTTGTTAATTGTTTTTCATCAGGAGTGCTTGCTGGGCTACCTTCCCTCACTACCGATGTCCATTCCTAAATCTGTCATATGCCCACAGTACTGCCACTACTTCTGTAGTACTGTGTACTGCTCTGGCTTAGAACTGAATCAGAAAAAACACTGCCCTCCTCACAATTTTTAATCCAGGGAAGTTGTCCTGTGTGGATCATCTTATAGCACCAGAGGAATGAACTCATAACGTTGATGGGGATGTCCAGGAATGAAAAGGAAGTGTGGCCAAAAATTGCCTAAAACAGGGTCTCTGTTAAAACTCTGACCTAAAATACCTCTGTGACTTGACTGATCAGGCATTTAAAAGAATTATGTTTCAGACATGCAATAAACAGAGATGAGCTTGTTTTATTCAGATACATAGGAGAGGTTTAAATGTTCAGTACTCACATAGTTGCATGGAGGTTAAGACATATTATTTTCTTTTCAACGTGAGAGTAATCAAACCTGTTTTTCTTCTTTCCAGGAGAATTCTTTAACTATAAGACCTCAACCTAATCTTACTCCACACATTGACTGTTTCTCCTGTGGAGATAGAAGTGTGAAATTAATGAAGCTGGAGAGGAAAAATAGGAAGCTACATATGGGTCTGCTCTAACACACTGATGCAGGTTTTGACCTGCAAGAAAGGATCCTGGAGTTTTGAACCATTACCACAAGACCAGGCTAAATTGCAAATGCCCCCTCAGTCCATTGTATAGCTTGAGGCATGATGCCAGAAAAGCCCGAGTCTTTTTTCTGACATCTCTTTGGGTCTGAGATTAATATATATCCTAGATGAGAAGTCTTACAGGAAAGTCTTGCATGCAGCACGCAGTGTGGGATAAAGGCAAAATAGTGGTGATAGTACACTGACAGTGAAGGATCATGACGATTGAAAATTAAAACTACTTGGTACCTGTGCTACCCAAGGGAATTTTAACAGAGAGAGTAGTACATTTGAAAGCCAATTCGAGAAATAAATTTCATTTCTGAGTCTCACTGCCCACCACTAAGGCATTCTGCTTCCTAACGTTACACTGTGTTAGTCTACTCCTAAATACACTCCCTCTGCTTTTAGGAGGTAGAATGGGTATCAAAAGTGCATAAACTTCTTTTTCTTCAGAGTTATGCTGAAAAGAATATTCTGAAGCTCAGATAAAATTGAGATTAGAAATCTTTTAGCCTTTTGAAGGATATAGTTATTTTCAGAACCTGCATGTGACACAACGTTGTTAATTATTTTTAAACAGACCTCTAAATGTGCTGCTTTATGTGCTCCATTACTAAGTGTTGCTAAATAATTTGTATAAAACTGTGAAGGCACTGAGGAACTGTAATCACACTGAGCCACTGGACATAACTACTACTGTTGTTAATTTTGCTCTAGCTTTAAGGGCCTCCTTGGACTGTTCCTAAAAATAACTTCTACACTTAAAGCAACTTCAGACTTGTGACAGTGAACTATTCTAATGATTCCTAATATCTAGTTCAGATATTCTTTTTGTTCTTCTTTTGAGGTTGGCAGAATGTTGGGGTTTTGATGTGTGTGTTTGTTTGTTTGTTTTTACTCAACCCACTTTAGATTCAGAAAGTGGAAAGAAGAAAGCAACATATTTTTGTTCATCTTGGTCTGTATTATGAAGAGTTAAACTAGATTCTGGTAGTTTCTTCTTAGAATATTTATATATAAACAGACTGGATCTTCAATTTTAAGTCTCTGAAAATAAATAAATTGTTATTACTAATGTTTAATAGCTCCTTTTTAGATTTTTTTTTCTTGTATTAGAAAATTTATAAATAGAAGATCTATTTTGATTTAGACTGGTAATGATCAGACTCTAAAGTTTCATGAAAGAGAAATCAAAGCATGCCAATTGGGTATTTACAAAAAGATTATATTTGAGGAAGAAAATTTTAGAATTTATCTTTGGTAGCAAATTAAATCCCCATATGCTTATTTTCTGGAGCACTATCTCTTGAACATGCAACTATGTTTATAAGAACAAAGAGTTGGATTGCCTTGTAGGTTATCTTCTTTATAAGCATATAAGATTAAAAAAAGAAGTAAACACTGTGAGAATTGGAAGGCAGAGTATTGAGATTTCACCAATATTTGAAAAAATCAAAGTAACTAGTGCTTCTTGATACTGATTTAAATGTTTCACTATAGTTGCAAAAATGCTTTCTATTTGGCCTCTTTATATTGTGTGTCAGCATTTGCCCATTTAAGTGTAAAGAGTACTAAGTTTCTCCAGCAAGAGATTTTAAGTGCTTATAAAGTTTACTTGTAATACTTAGTCTAGTTTAACTGTGGAAATATATGTAGATCTACCCTAGGTACAGGATCCCATCTGGCCCTTTTGTGTAATCTTTTTCTTCTGCACAGTGTGTCTGTAGTATGAAAAAGAAACACCCAACCTTGACCACTACAAGCAAAATTGTAAGCAACAGAGAGAGTCACAAGCCATCACTTTGCCCTTTCACACACACTCTTCTGTGTATCTTTGTCTTTGCTCTTGTTGTTCATTGATTATATTCCATTTCTGCTATGGATTCCTATGTCATTGTCTCAGACTACTATTTTTATTGCCAATAATTAATCATGGATTTAAAAAATATTGCTGACCTTATGCTTTTATGTTAGAGTCAGATATGAGAACTGGTGGGATATTTTCCTCTGCTGTTAAATAGATAAGAAGGCTGTGCAGTACAGATCCACAGCAGATGGAACAACTGTGGCACAGGAAATCTTGGTCAGACTTTCCCACCTGGAAGGGCATCAAAAAACAGTCAAATTAGTCCCCATTTTTATAAGATTTGGTCACGTTCACAATCTTGAGGTAGAGAAGAAGTGCAGTCCAGTAGATAGGAAGGTGGTCCAAGTGCCAGAGCTGAGGTTCCCCTGCAGACCATGATGCAGACCATGGTAAGGCAGCTGTCCCTCTGCAGTCCACAGTGGAGAAGAGATCCACCTGTATTCTGTGAAGGATACAGTGCCAGAGCAGGTGGATGCCTGAATGAGTCTGTGACACTGGAAGAGTTTGTGAACACCTGCAGCCCATGGGAAGGACTCACACTGGAGAAGTTCACGGAGGATTGTCTCCCGTGGGAGGGTCCCCACACTGGAGTGGGGGAGAAGTGTGAAAAGTCCTCCCTCTGAGGAAGAAGGAACAGTGACAGCAGGTGATGAACTGACCACAGCCCCCATTCCCTGTCCGCCTGTGCTGCTGAGGAGTAGGGAGAGAAATCAGGAAAAAAGTTAAGCCTGTGAAGAAGTGAGGTGTGCAAGGAAAGTGTTTTTAAGATTTGGTTTTATTCCTCAGCACTCTGATTTGATTGGCAGTAAATTGATTTCCTCAGGTCAAGTCTGTTTTGCCCATGATGGTAATGGGTGAGTGATCTCTTCCCTCTCCTTATTATTAGAATTTCCTTGATGTTCTGTCTCTGGGCAAGTCTGGAGAATGTTTCAGCAGAAAAACTCTTCAAAGGGAGGAAAACTTGAAATCTAAGATTTCTATTTTGTTATTCTGTAGAATATAAATTAAAAATAATTTAAAAATAACAATTAGAAGGGTCAATTTTCTACATAGTTTTAGGGGTTGTATGATCTGTAAGATAATCATTGCATTCATGTGCTCATTAATATTTTCATTGCGCTCATTAGTATTTTCATTGCGTCTTGTTCTTCCTGATCAGTACCTCTACTAATTGCCAGAATAATTTTTTTTTTTTTTCTCTGTGACACTGCCTAGTAAATTCTACCTGGAAATATTTCCAGGTTTCCATTCAGAAATTGATGTAGCAGTCGGCAGTCTATGTAGGCAGTTCAGGATTTTTTCTATTACAATAAAAAACATTTTCAACAAATAGAAACTGTGAGAGACATGTTCTAGTTCTCAAAAGATGCATCTTCTGATAACACACACAGTGATGAGGTTTATAAAATTTCCTTTCTTTTTTTTTTTTTTTTTAAAGCAGCAACTCTTGTGCTTATTGACATCCTTCAATGCCATAGCAGATAAAGATCTTTCACAGTTTTCATTACCATTAGGATATGTTTCTTCATATTATTATTTAAAGATAAATATTTTCCAGTGCCTACTGCCCTTCTTTCTGAGTCTTTCTAGACACCAGAATGTGAAACAAAACTAAAATTTAGTCCAATTTCATGCCTGTTTTTTTTTTCCCCATAAATGAGAGTTCTTTCCTTACAGAGAGCTCATCTCAAAGTCTCTGGTAGCAAAAAAAAATCCATTCCTAAAATACCAATACCCTCACATCTCTTTCCATGTCTAAATTATTTAAAAGTACCTTTTCAGTAAAGTTATCAAAGAAATGAGAAGAAGAACGAGAAAATTTTTTAATGACAGTAATATTCAATTCCATATTTGGAGACACTTTTCTTGTTTTGAAGTGAATCTTCCCTTCTTGAGATTCAATTACTTTGAGGTCTGTAGTCCTAGAAATATGGGAAACTATGACAGAATGAGCTTTAATTATATGAAGAGTATACTGTCAGAGTCTCCATCTATTTTACTGAATTCTCGAATACTGCTGAGCCCTTTGTATGATTGTGTTACTTCCTGATTTTTTAAGGAGTTGGTTAACATTCAAAACTGTGTTGCAGGGGAAAGAAAAGAACATATGTATAGAGCCAAGAATTTACTGTTAGCCTAATTTAAAAATCTAAAATGCATTGAAAGCAACAAACGATCAAGTTACAATTGTAGTAACAATTATAGCACAAATGAATACAGGAAAAACTATATAATATTAAAAGCTTAAGAATTCTTTTTTAAAAACCCCAAAAACAAAACCAAAAACTTTCTAATATATATCCTTTTTTTGCTGATGCCGTGTTCACCCTCCCAATGTCCCTCCAGTTCATAAAGCCAATGGAGGTATCTTTCCCTTCACCAAGTGCTGCTGGGCTGTCATTGCGAGTCATCGATGTCCCAAGTCCCTTCCAGGGGAGCAATGCAGTGCTGCTGGTGAGGGTCCCCTCATCCTCTGTGTTTGGATCTACTTGGGTTTATATTTTTATTTCCTCACCCTGGCATGGGCTGTGCCTTCTGGCTTCTCCTGGCTGAGTGCGAGCATGGCCCCACAGCCTCCCCAGACTCAGCCCCCAGGAGCTATTCTCATTTATACAATGACATCCTGGGTTTGCCAGACCCTTCCCACAAAGTAACTGGCACAGCTCAGGCAAGGGAGAAAACAGGTACTTGGCCCTAAGGCAGGAGCTGAAAACAGTCCAGGTCACCTCTGGCTGAGGTGACCACAGGTCAACACTGAGACTGGTGCTCTGCAGACCCCTGGACTAGTAGTGTTGGTGGGCTGCAGATAGACTTTAGAAAACAAGAACAAATAAATCTACCTATTTCTACTATACAATAGAAACGTATACTAATATACACTGCCTATGAACACAGCATAACCAAGTTGTAAATAAATTCTCTTAAGCTTTTCTCTTATGTAAGCATTTACTGCAGTGAAGTGATTTTGTGTGGATTTTTTTCTCACATTAAAAAATTATAACTTTCCAATCTAGTGAAAATTTTCATAAAACCTGTTTTCCTTCCTTACAAGTGATTGATATATCAGAAAAAAAACCCCAGAACTTAGACCTGAAAAGTACTGAGAAAAGAATTAGACTTTGGAAAGGTTATTGTAAAGTGAAAAAGAGGAAACAGGGACAACACAAAAAATGTGGAAAACAAAAAAAATATCACCACCATGCTCCTACAGTTAGTTTTGTGACTAAATCTATGATATTGACACTAATAAAAATCTGTTTCATTATTAAGTTTCATACACTGTTTTGCAACTAGAATTCATGCCTACTTTTTGAAAAAATTAATTGGAAGAACATGTTTTCTGTGCAGTTCTTAAATTTTCAATTTTATTTTGTTTTCCATTTAAAAATTCCATCTCTAACTCCAAAACACTCTTTAGTAAATATAAAACAAATAAAAATAGCCTTAAGGAATAAAGTTTAATTTTTAGAAGTCTTCATCAGGTAATGTCTTCAGTCTATACTTTTTACTAGCAAGTTGTCTCTATAAATATTCAAATTGTTAAAATCATTGGCATGGAAAGGTTATCTTATCTTAATCTCTATAAGAAGAAACAGGGACTGGCCTAAGCATTTTGGAAGTCCATAAAATAAAAGTTGGTAAATACATTAAACAGGATTTTTTTTTTTTTTTTTTTTTTTTTTTTTTTTTTTTTTTTGTCATTATTATACTCACCTCGGCTGAGACTTTGCTTCAATCTTTACCTTGACTGGAAACTAGGTATTTGTAAGTCATGCTTATTTCAAGTGTGAGTGTTTAATATTTTGTTACAGTTTTCTTCTTTCCCTTTCTGGATCAAAACCAAAGGTTCCATTCTGGAGTTAAATTCTCTACTATGAAATTTTTTATCAGTGAAAATTTGACCAGCTCTATTATGAAATAGTTTCATCTAGTCCTGACTATATTCATACACAAAATATTTTCTATAAACTGGTTAAATTGAAAGGTCAGGCTTCTGACATACCAAATCTACTGGCAGAAAAGAACTCATTCCATTATCATAGGGTATCTGTCATCTCTTTATAGGTGACTAAAACATGCTGAGGGAGATCTCAAAGTGGGATTTAGGGAATATTTTGCTGCAGCCCATCCTGCTATTATAATCTAAATTGAACTGCAGAATTAAATTGCCACAGGATGAAAGACAAAAGTACAAATTAAATCAAAAAGCAATTAGAGATATCTATGGCTCAAAAATTCTTCTAGACCTTTTAAATACCAAGTTATAAATAGAAATTTTAACTAAGGAGATGTCAATACTGTAAACTCTTGGAAGCTGAGAGACAGAATGCAGGGCAAAAGATGACTCTATACACAACCATAACAATTTTTATATTAATTTTCTGAGTATCTTTCCACTTGCCATAGTAAGCACAGAATGCTTTATTAGATGGATATTTTTCCTTATTTCATATAACCATTCCTAAAAGTTACATTTAATTTCTGAAATTTCATATCAGCTCCCAAGTAGCAAAACAACTAATGGATATGCAGTAAGATTAGTAATAACAGAAGTAACTCATGCCTGATGAGTTCATGCTGTTGATTCTATTGTTTCAGGCAAAATGTTGAATGCATAATCCTTAACTTAGCTGCTTAAAAAAATAGCAAAACTAAACAGGAAAGTAGAGTCCTTCATTTAAAGCTATATTTCGTTAATGACTCCAGAAGAAGAAGCCTTAAGAAAAAATGCTTCCATTAAAATTGCCATTTTACGGGGAAAAAAATCCATTCTAATACCATTACAGAAAGAAACTCTCAGATTTGAAAGCTAGAGCAGATTTCAAGCTGCTCTGATTTGTATGCTGCTTCCTTGTCTATAGGGTTATATGAGGTAGAATTCTGACACAAATAGACTTTTAAGACAAATTCAAGATAAAATGAAAGGAAAAAAAGGAAAGAATTAGAAAAAATATCTCTGGCTTAGTTAGAATTTTTCAAAATGATCTTGATTGAGCTCTACAACAAAAATCATTCAGAGAAAATCTTTTCAATAGTATGGAGTAGCCAACAAGGTAAGAAGACTGAAACCTAGTTCATCCAGGATATTTATGGAAGAGAAAATTATTAGAAAACCTAACTTGAAATCCAACACACATAGATAATTTAGCAAGCTGTACAGTGCTTACCTTTTTGGTTCATATGAAATCCAAAACACACAAATGTCAAAACATACAAAACTATTGAAAAATAATTCTAATGACTAGTACAACATGAATGTTCAAGCAAAGAAAAATAACACTCAGAGTTCCTTTCTTGCTACAACACTTCCCAGCTACTGAGTTTCTAAATTTTCCTCTATAAGAGTTGACAAAAAAAAAAAAAAAAATTTTTTTTGCATGAATTAACCCCGGAGGTCTGAAGTCTGAAGCGTTTTTGGTGACTATGGAACTGCAAAGGAATTACAAAGGGGCTGATGAATAACTCCAAAGACAGGTTACAACACAGCTAGAAAAGTTCACTAGAAGAATAAAATTATCCCTATTCTGGGTATGAGAAGAATGGCATTTTCAGTAACACTGTTGAGTAGGCAAGAGGGAAGTGTGTTTAACTGGGAGCAATGTTTACAGTAGAAGGGATATTATATGGACATCATTGTGATTGACTCTTACAGTATGCTGGATCAGCTAAAGGCACATACTTCTGACATTTCTGATTTGTATACAAGGAAAATGGATTTCTGTCCCCCTATATTAGCTTAAACATGAATAGAAAATATTGCGCAACAGGAAGTACAGTTCTACACAGCAAACAGTGTTAAGAATTATTATATAAAAACTTTTAAACCACTTTCTTTGACATGGTGTTTGATGTACTGTAATGCACAACTATTTCTGCAGTTGTGCACTACATAATTCAAGGTGAGATCTGGTAAAACTGCATTTTCATAGCAGATCAGCACAAAGTTTTGCAGTAGGTGCTGGTACAGTCATAACAGAGTGTGGACAGTTGTATTATTTAATGGACTTTAAATTCCTGTGCTGAATGTGTTTTCCTATTGACCTCATCAAGGCATTATAAGACAGTTTGCTGATTCAGATATTTTTTTTTTTTTTAATTATTTGTGTGTCCTTAGCTAGTCCACTAGTAAGCTTCCTTATCTTAATTTGAAACAGTAGTGTCACCATTTCCCATATCTCCCAAACTGCTAAAATCTAAATTACTTAAGACTGAATAAATTAAAACATCATATTTTTTTCTGTGAAATCTTCAAAGTGGAGAGTTAATTATCATTATATTGTTCAAGCCAGTGTAAGGAATCTGTCTGTCTTAATCTGAATATTTAAAGATGAGATTTATTTGTTCTTCAGAAACATTTTTGTACCACTAATATTTAATGTTCATATTAATTTTATATATCTATCTGTGAGATTAGAATAGCTACATTTCAGTGGCTATAAATGCAGTATATATTCATATAAAGTGTATTTCTTTCTGTGTGAGCATCTGTATAAATTTTTCTCATGAGGTTTTCCTACTTTCTGAATAAAGATGTTTTTTTATTTTGTATATGATATATATTTAATTTTATATATGTTAATTTTTTGATATATTCAAATCTAAAACCAAATGTGATAGAATACAAAAGATGACCTATGTTCATGGCTAAATTAGAGATATATACTGTTAAAATTAGTAAATACTTTCAGTAATTCATCTCTTTGTATAGTATTTAATCTCTAAACAATTTTCCTTTGTTGTTTCTTTCTCAAGTGCCATATGACTGTCTTAAAAAAAAAAAAAAAAAACTTTCAAAGAATCCTATCAATCTCTTGTCAATTCAGAATTACTTTTGAAAAGAGCATGTAAGGAAGACAGAGATCTTATTCTGACAATCTCCACATCTCTGCAAGTTGCTTGTAAGTGCTGTATTAAACAATGCTCCATCAGCTGCGGATCAAAAACAAGTAAAAAATTTCACATTATTATTTGAATTACTCACTAATTTTATTCACCTGTTTTCTTCTTCAGCAAGAAATATATTTTATTTAAAAAAAAAAAAAGTTCTTTTCACATTTACATTCTGGCCCTTTTAAAGTTCTGATATCAATACCTGCATAAAAAGAGTTAGTTAACAAAACACAGATAGACATTTCAAAAAAACTTATTCCTTAATATTTCAAGAAGCCAATACAGTCTTTTGCTAAAACATTCATATTTACTTTCTAGTGTGGTGTCTGTCTATAGGTACAACATCTGGGAAGACAACTTAGAGATAAGTCTTCTGGAAACACAGACTCATAGGAAAATGGTAAGAATTTCACATTGTGTCTGACTATTAAAACTCCTAGTCTATGTTTAGCCACACAAAATTAAAAGAAAACTTTATAAAACCTTTGAATTTCAGTAAGAGTTTTAAAGATCAATGATTATTAATATGAATGTGTTTATCTGAGTTTATTTCTGTTTTAGTCCAGTTGTATGGAAAAAAAATGTCTAAAAGTTATCTTTAATCTTTCTACATATAGATTGGTCTATTCATGGTTCATCACCTTCTTACAGATGCTAAATTCAAATGGCTTTTTACTTTACAATATCTTTACAAACTGAACTTAAGGACCAAAATAGTAAAGACTAGCTGTGGAGACCAGACCCTACATATGCAAAAAGCATATTTTATTTAACTGTATTGTCACCGTTTTTATTTGAACTTTGAAATATTTGTTCCAGTTCAAGTATTTGGATAATGAGCAACAGAGTTTCTAAGTCTGTACTGCAATATGGTTCTTTCCTGACAAGATTTGGATGTGCTCAACTGAATTAAAATTATAGATAGTTATTTGTTTTCCACTTTTGAATAAGTATGTGAAGAAATCAGCTACCCAACTTTCACATGTATTATTTTTGTTTTCTCAGTTATTGTGCTGAGATGAGGATTATGAAAAGAAATTTATAAAGGATATGTTCTCCAGAAAGTCAATTAAATCCTTCTGTATTAGAATCATAGAACAATGAGTTTGAAAGTATTTCTGGGGGTCATTTTGTCTAACTTCCTGCTCAAAAAATAGCTAGTTTCAAAGCTAGACTGGGTTGTTCAGGGTCCTGCCAAAGGTTAGATATTTCACCTCTCTGATTTTGCCACTCCAACAATGAAGATACTCTCTTCATGAAAGGAAGTTTGTAGTTTCCTCTGCTGCAATTTGCAAACACTGTCTCTTTCCCCTCTGCTGTGCACCTCCAAGCCTTAGTCTACCCATTAGCCTTTTCTCAAAGGTTAGAGAAAATGGTATCAAAATTATGTTAACCAATGCATTCATATGCAACCTGTCTGATGAATGTGTGCATGTCCAGTATAAGCAAGTAGCCCTTAACTTGGTCTTTACGGGGGACGATACTTCTCTCACCCAGAGGGTTTTACTAAGCATGGGGGTTTGGAATGCCTCTGTCAAGCCTAGAGTGCAAAAATAGGCTTTATTGTCCTGACCAGTCTCACCTGGGACACCAATCACGCCACTCTTGGCCATTTAGTCTCAGTCTTGAGCCCCCAGTGTTTGACTGGGCTGTACTGTAGGTGTGGTCAGCCTTGTTGCCTCTTGGTCCTGACTTACAAACTGGTCTGTAGTTTTGAACTGGAAGCTGATCCTTACCTTGCCATGCTCTGTCTGATGATTATCAGACTGTAACCAGAACTTGTCAGTCACCAGTTCAGCCCTGCTTGGGTATGCTGCTGCACCGCAACAGTGAAGGCACTGTCTTGCCTATGTCCTTGATTACCCGGTGGTCTTTCCGCATGGAACAACTCTTGCCATTGCCTGACAGTCTAAGAAGATCTTGCAATTAAAAACTGCTAAACAGGGTACTGAATATCTCTGCATTTTCTATACCGTTTGCCACTAGTTCAACACCTCTTTTGAAAGCTGACATGCCACTCAATGACCTTCTTTTTGATCTTTACACACTTCTGGCAAGATTTGTTTTTTCCCTATACGCCTAGGTGATATTGTGTTAGTCTTCGGCAGTAACATAAAAGAGGTTGCAAAAGAGGAGAATTAGGGGACCTTCTTTCCCTGCAGAAGGGGATATCTAACTGTCATTGTCCATTGCTTTCTCTTTGTGGCACTGCTTCAGACAGGGATTAGGCACAACTGGCCCAGGTAGACAGTCTCCCCAATACATATTTTTCACGTCTGCTGTTGCCATGTCTATACCTTGTCTACAAAATAACATCTTCAGAGGGGTAATCTGTTGCCAGAAATTACAAGACTCTGGTGTTTTACAAGGCTCCAGTATCTATAATGGTAAGAGTTCAGCATCCTGCTGGGGCTTCTCTGCCCGTGTGCAATGTAATGCTTGGGCTCTTGCCTCTGCAGAGGCTCTATGAAGAGAGGAACATTTCCTTCCCCTCACATACACAGATGCAACTCATGAAGCAAGTCATGTCCTGAAATCTTTCATTACTTCATTAGGAAATCTGCTACTTCATTAGGAAATCTGCCTGAAAAAAGGACTGTTTTGTCTAGGAGTTGCATATACATTAAACTCATCTCCTTAAAGCACCAAGAGACTTCTCGTGAATTTCTAAATAATAAAGAAAAATGAGAATCATAGCTTGGTTATTTTATTACTTTTTAATGTTTGTTTTTGTGGGGCGTTTTTCTTATTATAACAATATTTGCAACTTTTCTTTCAAGATTTACAATTAGATATTTAAGCACAGGAAAATGAGATCATGAGGAAATATGTGATTTAAAAAGATTAGCAAAACTATATAATGAAACTTTGAGCCTGTGCCCTGTGAAGGTATTAGGGTTTTAGAAGAATTAATTAGGACTATCACCTAAACTGTGACAGTAGAGGGGACTGTTTTTCTGTTCCCCTGCAGATGTGTCCTGATCTTTCAGGAGTTTGTTACCTCATTCAGGGAAGAAATGAAGAATTATCATTATCTGCTAGTAATTGTGACTCTTCTAGTTTTTTGAGCATGAAGTCTTGTGAAAATAATTAGATACAGTGTAAAATTTCACTACTATTATCTTCAAGCTCAGCTTCTGTCTAAAACCTCAGTGCTGTGTTCTAGTGTAAATTTATCTTGATTGATCAACTAAAAATTTTACCACCTATTCTATGAGCAAGTGATATCTGTTAATGCAAGTCATGTTCATCATGTTTGGCCTTTTTAATCATAAAGCACTTTTCAGAACTCTTTAAAACTTAGATGCAGGTGATCATCAATGTTTTGTTAAAACATGAAATGTTGAGTATTTTTAAATTTATCTAAAATGAGATAATTTTTTTCAAGGCCAAATAATCCTTCTGACATGAAAAATACAGTAATAAAGCATTAAGGATAATCATATAATCATAGTATATTATAGAAACCTGTTATATATCACCCTGCAATTTTGGAAGTCTAAAGCATATATATATATATTTATTTTTTTTTGGTGAAACAGTGAATTCTGAGTATATCTGGATATATTGCAAAAATGCAGTTTCTTGGTTATCCTTATTTGATGGTAGAAGATGCAGAGATATTGGTTCAGCAATATCTTTCAGGCTTTCTCACTCTCTTCAAACAGCCATGACCTGGAAGCATCCTGGAGGTGACATTGACTGTCTTGAAAGAGAAGGCACACTTTTTACTACACTCAAGCTACTTTGCTACCAATGAATCATACTGTTAAAGTGACTTTTTTCACCCTCTGGTTCTTATAGATAGTGAAAAGGATTAATGCCATTTTATGCTGCTTTCTGTGTCTCTATGCATGTCCTGGGGTCGGGGCAATAAAAAACCAAGGTAGAAACATGTGAATAGGTGAGTAGTCCCTTCAGGCCAAACAGTGGTTCTGCTTCTGATGACAAATACTGTTTTTATTTTCATTCAGTCAAAATATGAAATGCCTACAGATTGAGCTGGACCTTACACCAGCCAGATGAGAGTTTTTCTCTCCAAAAATATTTTAGAATAGCTCCAAACAAACCTTTTTGCTATTGCTCTTTTGAACTAAGACTCTTGCATGAGTGGCTATACTGTGGTTCAGAAGAGAATGCACTGGCCAAATATACCTTTTCTCTTTTGTGTTTCTTTTATTGTTTTTGTTGGGGTTTGTTGGTTTGTTTTATTTTATATTGTATTATTTCTCTGATCTATGGAAAAGTTCTTTCAGTCTCCTCAAACTAAGAAAATCCTGGGATGTTTCATGCAACAGCATTATTAGACTATTAAGTAATACATAATGACTACTGTAGAGTTTGTTCAGTGAAAGGTCAAGCAAGTCACACCCTATGGGAAGAATGGTATTTATCACATTCTATTGATTCTCTACATCCCTATAAAACAGGCATACAGCTCCCTTAAGCAAACTCTTCCCCTATTCAGAAATTCATTTGTCTCTCAATTAACTTTTTAGGGAATATAGAAGTTCAAGTTAAAATTCCTCTCCTTTTTAGTTTATTAAACTTTCAGTTAGTGATAAAGTTAAGCTCTAAAATGAGTGTATTGTAATATTTGGTCTACTTTTTTAACCACAAAGTAATGTTAGAAAGATAGACTAGAAAGATATCAATATAAATGCACAATGCCCTGAAAGGCAGAAAGATGAATTATCGAGCTGAGAAAGATTTTGCAGGTAAATTAACATAAAATGAAGTGGCCCTGAAATCTAACTTCTAGAAGAACAAAATATGACCTGTGTGGTAAAAAAAGCTGTCTTTCTTTTTCAGATTTGGCTTTTATTACCAAACAGTAATACAACAGTATAAATGTATAGCATTCAGCAAAGTGCTATCCCACTAACTAAAGGCAAGATTTATTTTTCTAAAATTGTCTCTGTTAACTACTACATATTATGCTTATTTTCAGTCTTTTTTGTATTACTAGCTGATTTGGAATTGTCAGGTGTTAGTACCTGACTGTATAAAATTAATATAAATTAGTAGTAAAATGATACATTTTAGAACCATAGTGGGTCACTGTCTGGCTTGTTCCACTCAGGAGCTCTCAAGACTTACTTAGCTAAGAAAAATGGAAGCTAGCTTTGCACCAGAAACAATCCATATAGAAAGCAGAAAGGTAGCAAAAATGTGTTTAGGACACAGTGAGTTTTTTCTCCTGGCAATGTGGTTCTGATTTTAAAAGTTATATGTACAAAACCCCTATAATAATTTTTTTTTTCAAAATATTTATTTTAAAAAATCCTACTTTTAATAAGTTATATGGATTTGGACATTAACCAGGAACTGCACTAATAATCAGAGTATGAGTTGACTGATATATTTTCCTGAAAAAAAAATTTCAGAAAAGGAAAAGACAGATCTTAATTTCAAATAACAAGTAATTTATTTGTAATGAAGTAAACCAGACAATGAAGAAACATTAAAAATTATTTCTCTTGTTTCTCAAGATAGTTGGACAATAAATTACAAGTAAATTCAATGCTTTTTGGAAATAAAAATTTCCAGGTGGCTACAAACTACAAATAGTGCTCCCAAATCTGGTAATCTGCAGTAACTCCTACAAATATGTCATAAAGCATTCAAGGTTGAGCCTTTGTGCAATCACGGTAAAATGGGATTGTTAAAACATCTGCAACTATGTGGTAACTGATAGGTGGAATTTATAGTTAAGAATGTAATGAGAGTTGACACCTATTTGTGACATGACTGTATCATAAATTGCCTGCAGCATGATAGCACCACTATTTCCACCAGGCAAAGGTGCATTTGCTGAAGGTGAAAATGTAATTTAAACCTTTGAAACAGTCTAAGCCAAATGCCTTGTACAGTCCTTGTCTTTTCAGTATAAACAACTTGGAATTCTGGATAAAGAATTAATACCTCTGTGATTATTAAGTAAAGCCAGAGTATA
Source organism: Acropternis orthonyx (assembly GCA_035583155.1). Taxonomy (NCBI): domain Eukaryota; kingdom Metazoa; phylum Chordata; class Aves; order Passeriformes; family Rhinocryptidae; genus Acropternis; species Acropternis orthonyx. The sequence goes on from JAWWEU010000040.1 coordinate 17,261,939, forward strand.
CACTAGCAGCAAAACACATGGCTACCTGTAGAATAATTTGTTTTGTTGTGGCAAAGATTAATAATCAAATATTACTGTGACTCTGTGTATAATAATTTGACATCCTGGATACCTGTTTAGTTTATATATCTTAAAACTAAAAGCCACGAAACTGTTTTTAAGACTCCTTTATATTTAAAAAGGATCCAACACAGTTGTATCCTCTTTCACAATACCTTAAAAAAAAGAGAAATTACTAATTTGCTCCCATATGGGAGGTAAAGAAGTATGTGGTCACAGCTGACACTGAAAAGGAAGTTTGAGCATAAGGTTAAAGTGATATATTCAGACACAAATTAAAATGTTATTTTTATTTGTATGACATATTATATTTATGAGTGCATAAATTGACTCTTCCATTCAGCAACATGTTTAAAGATTAAAATGAGGTGTTCACTAGCTGCTATATCTTCAGCTTCCAGGCTTGTTGTTACATCGTCAAAACAGCAGTCTGTTAACAGGAGACCTTCTTGCATTCATAGAGATGTGCTAAATCAACTAATTAAAACTTCTATTATCTCCTTTTGTTTGTCTTTTTCTGAAATTTTCTATTTTCACTCTTATTTTTTTCCCTATTCTCTCTCCACACTAACACACCTTTCATCACTCTTCACTTCCTTGTTCTTCCCTTTTTTTGCATCCTTATCTTTCCCTTGTGTTCATGCTAATGTCAGAGCACTACCAACATAGGTGGTACTCCCTCAGGGCAGGGAGACAAGGAGCCACGAGTGACACCTCTCTTTCCATTCATTGCAGCACTCCAGCTGTGCTCACTATTCTCGCACGTCTCTGTAAATTCATTAAGATTATAGGCCTACCTCTGTACATAGCTTCTAATTCCTGTCTGTTCTCAGGGCTGCATATGCTGTTTATACCCAGTCATGCTGCTTTCAGATTGGGAAATCTGAGAGCTGTGTGCATCACACGTTCTTCCACGCACATTTTCACTGCCTTCCCTGCCTCAACTTCAGCCTCTAGTTACCATTTCCCACAACACCCAGTCTGCTGGCATTTGTGCTTCCCTGCCAAAGTCCCAACCCCTCCTACTCAGCACTTCCTCTCAGTGTGTGCTGGTTTAAAGGTAAACCAGAGGGAGGAATGAGTCTAACGCACAAACAGATTGCAAGTCAGAATTACAATTTAGTAAAAAGATCACAATAAGTACAAGGGTACAGAGGAAAAAGGTCCGTTTAACCCACAAAAAACAAGTGTGTAACCCAGCACCCCTGGGGGACAAACAAATTGGTGATTGTCAACCCCTGTGCTGAGCACCACCTGGCCCTCCTAAGTACAAAGTAAGAGGAAAGAAGCAACCTGTCG
>JAWWEU010000040.1:17264336-17310127 GCA_035583155.1 Acropternis orthonyx
GGTTCCACGGTTGAAGAGGAGACAGAAGGTGATTCCTTTGAGGTGCAGGGTTGGTAGATGAAAGAAAAATTCCAAGACTTTAAATCCATAACACAGTGCCAATGTGTCTATCTGTTTCTCTGATACAAATCAGCAAAGGAGGACTTCTATTGTCAGAAGTCATGTGTTTCTAGACTGCCACGTCTTGTGAATTTGCAACCACCAAACATTCACCATAGACTGGACTGAATCTACTCTTTTGCCATGGTCTTTTCAGTGGAGAACAGAGTAGCAGAGAGCAGAAAGTTCGGCATTGTATGGAGAAGTAAGCTTCAAGATCTGTAAGGGTTGAATGTTCTCACTGCTGTGGTAGTGCATAACAACCTCCTGTTCTGCTATGTTTGGATAGGAATAAAGTTTATCTTATCTTGTGGAAGAAAGGTCTACAGGAAAAGGTTTAAGGTGGCAAATCCAGAATGGGGTGAGATTTAAAGAAATACTGTTTTCTTAGCTTTTTTGATTGCCTTCCCACTCTCTGTGGACTTTTGCAGACCAGTTTCTCACTCCGTAATCTTTAGTTTGGGCAGATGCAGCTGTAGAAAACAGAAACTTAATTGTTCAACAAATGTGATGCAGAGTGTTATGGCACAAGGCCTTATCTGACTCCTTGACTGTGTCACGGATTTTTCTTTTCTCATCCTCAAACAGGTCTCAGGTTTACATTCTCCTCTGGTCTCATTCAGTCTGTTCCTGGCACTCAAGTGCATTTGCCTTTCTCTATTGCACCTCTCACTCAGTGATTAGTGTACCTTACTTAGAAATATGAACTCTTAAAAGTGTTTGGGTTTTTACTCTTTCAAAGGTTAACTCTTCCTGTCTGTGTAAGAAATGCTTGCACCTTCATGCCCTCAACAGCGATACCCTTGAAATGCAAAGTAGTTATGTGTTATTTAGGTACTGCATTGAATTCCAATATAGCCAATCCATTTTTCACTTACAAGTTTGAGTATAACTTGTAATGACCTCAGTTCTAATCTTAACACTCTTTTCCCTGCCGTTGGCACTGCTACTTCTGTCAGCAGGAAAAGCAGAGGGTAACCATTTGCTAATAGCTAAAGCTCTTCCGAACAGCATTTGTTTATGATTATTCTTTGTTGTCCTGAGAGTTGAATAGCCATAATATCACATAGAGAGTAAAACAGAGGTATCAAAACCTAGTAAAGTTTTAAGTGTCTTGATTTGTATTTTTTCAAAGACAACAATCACTGTGGACCCTGGAATTAGCTCAGTTGGTTAGAGCCTGGTGCTAATAATGCCAAGGTTGTGGGTTTGATCCCTCTATGGGCCATTTAAGAGTTGGACTTGATGACCCTTGTGGGTCCCTTCCAACTCAGAGTATTCTTTGACTCTCTGCCCAGAATCAGGGACAAATACTGATGACCAATCTTTGTAAAACACACAATGAATATTACAAGTCTAATTACCACCATATTAGCTGAACTTAAGTTTTATGACAGTTGAGCACTTTTCCTTTCATATCCAAGGTTTGAATTCTCTGAGAGGAAATGTCGCTGACACTCATGATTCTCCTGATGTTGCTGCCTTTGGATCAGAATAAACTCAGGTTATCTCTCAGGATCTCCAGTCTCACCTATTATTTCTACTAATTGAGAAATTTTCCTTCCTTTCCTCTGTCTTGAGGGGAAAAAAAGAAACACACACTCCAAAAATAAAAACAAAAACAAAAAAGCAAACAAAAAACCCCCACAAGCAAAATAAAAACAAATACCCGAACCAAACCAAAGCACAACAAACAAAAACCCAAAACCCAACCAAAACCAAACACCAACAAAACCAAACAAATCACGCAACCCCAAAACCCACAAAACAGATATTTCCCGAGTGCTTTATCAGACATTCTGCAAGCTCACCTCAGATTCACTTTAGCAGTAAAGGCTTCCCATATGCCTACACTCTTGTTTAAGGAGAGTTGGTGTACACATGATTTCAGGAGACTGTTTTATTCCTTTCTTTGAAGTGGAAAACACCTATATCTCACAAATATTATAGACACTTTTTCTCATTCACCAAAGTAAAGCAAGAAAACATTTAAGTCAGTTCTTCCAATTGAAAATCTAGCTGTTGAATATTTCTCAACAATTTTACACATTGTTTAGCAATATATTATTACTAATTTCTCTGCAATGTACTAGGGCATGTAAGAAAACTTGCTCTATCAAAAAAAAAAAAAAATTGATTCACAGAATTGCTTGCTCTCTATTCAGAATATTATGCTTTAAGTAACAAATTCATCACTTATACCAGATATCCTCTTATTCATATTCTTACATTTTTATTTGCTTCATATTCAGTCTTTCCACAAACTTAAATGAGACCAAACCTTTTTCTTTTACTTCCTTCTGTCACACAGATTCTTCTTATTCTCATTTCACCACACTTGTGGATCTGGAATGGATAAAGCTGTCTTTAGGGCAGGAATTGATCATGTGGTCTAAGCTGTTATGTTCATGGTTTATTGCCTCATTTCTAACTCATCTCTTACTTTCTGCATAAAATCCTGCCCAAAGCTTGTCTTGGTACAAAATTTTAAAGAGACAAGTTTGCAGTAAAGAAAGAGAAGAAATATAATAAAGAAACACAAGTCTGACTTTTTTCCTGTATAATAAAGAAATGTAATCTGCTAGTGAAGAAGGCATTTCTTATTTTCTCTGTAATTAATTCTGATGAGTATTTTAATTTTGGTCTTTCTGCTGTGAAAATACATCTTCATCAAATGTAGTGGGCAGCAGTGTACAATTCCAAAAAACCCCTTGGTTCTGAAGATAGATAACTATTACAACTCCATACCTAAACATGTCATTTGCTTTCAGAGCCTGCATGCATTTTATTCTGCTGCTCAGCTTAGAAAATGGAATTTTGATGGGACTGTATCATCCACACTACCTTTCTGCATCTGTCTATTGCAAAAGGCATGAAATGGAAAGCCTCGCTCTATCATTGATTTGTTGCCAGTATAATCTGTTTTATTCAAGTCACAGTCCAACTGTTTCTCCACCACCACGTTATTTCATAATTTCTCTTCCCCAAAACTGACCATGCATTATGAAGAAGTCAGATGTGTTCATTCAGCTTTGATTTTTATACCTCTTTTAAATCAATACCTCAGTGATTGATCTTCTAAAATTTAAGAGTCAGGGGACTGTGTAACTGAAACAGCAAAGGTAGTGGAGGATTTTCAGTCTTGATTGGAATGAACGCTAGGTGCTATACTGTGATTTTAATGATTCACAGACACAAATTAAACATGCTGCAGTATTGTTTCTTGCTGTACCTGCTCTCTTTATTTAAATAATACATTGGGCCATTCTCACTTCCTAGTCAGATTAGGGACTAGCAGGGAACAGAGCATATGAACACTTATTTAAACTGTCTTTTCCCAGTAAGTCCATTTAAGTTAGAAATGCAGCAATTCATTTCTTAAGCTGTTTTCTTGATTTGATTACTTGTGTACTTCAGCCAGTGGTACCTAGACATTTTGGTGGTTACAGGAGAACAAACCAATACTCTACCAGTCCAACATTCTGTCTAGCAGCACTTAGCACCAGATGCTGCAGAAGGAGATGAAATTCTTCCAGTTGAGCAACAGTAAAATATGAGGGAAGTAAGGAATTCCTAATCTTGAAAATTATTAATTAAAAATCTGAGAACCAGTAATCTGTGTAGACTTCCTGAGCAGCTGCATAAATTGAAACATCATTTCATTCCTGTAGATGTGTTGCATAGTGCATTTGAAGTTGGTGGCAAATATTTGTCACTGTATCTGATTCAGAATAAATTATTTATATGTGTAATTTTTTTGTTATTGCAATTAGCAGGAGAAAGTTAGAAGCACATAGCTGGAATTCTACATCTCTCTCTGTGTTAATTATACCCACTATATCTTTTCTTACTCTTTTATAAAGGGAAATATTTCTTCCAGACTATTTAAAATAATCCTGTATAAGTCTCCTGCTCAGAAGAAAAATTCTGCGTGCCTAATGCTCTAGTCATAATAGCAGTGTACTTGAAAGCACACAAATATATTCTGTTTCTGATATGCTAGCTTCAGCTGAATTTAAAAAGTTTAATTAAGAAACTGAATAAGGTATATGAGGGGTCCTTATGAAGATATTATTTGGCAGTGTCTGATTATATTCTTTCTTAGTATGTTATTAACTGTATTATTTCTTATTCAGCTCAATGTCTATCCCAAAGGTTTAAGGTGGGATGCAGTCTATGCCGTGGTATCCTCAGAAGTTTAGATACTTTTCATTAGTTTTACATCTAAATCCCTTTAATAATTAGTTGAGATATTGGAATTTAGAAATTGATTCATTTTTTTCCAAAGATAAAATGTGCTAATTATCTATAAAGAGTGGCTGTCTTAATCACCTTATAGGTAAGATTACATTTAATTATGGGAATTATTCAACTGATTTCAGTTACAGCATAGTTAGATACAAGACAGAGGAATAGAAACCTAATGGCAGCTGACATATTAAAGGAATGGATATTTCTTTTATGGGCAACAAAACAGTCCTCAAAAAGCATGTCAATTTAAAAATAATTGAAGAAAACCTCAGATTAACTGTGGAATGGAATAACTCATATGAATTATGCATAATAAGGTATTCCTTTTGCTGTAATCTCTAACTAGAAAGAAAAGCAGAAATCAATAGCCATGATACTATGTCAAACCAGAGAACTTTACTTGTTCTATATGTGGGTCAAATTTATCCTTTTTCGGATTCAAGATTCTTGTGTATTCATGTCCCAGAGTTTGCACAAAAGGACCTAGCTGGAAAAGATTTGACAAGATGTGTGGTCTTCTCTCCACTGAAAAAACTGGCTAAGAAAGAGGGAAGGATGGACGGACATAAATGAAACAGAATTCAGAAGTCTTAGTCTGATTTAATAAGAAAAAGTAATAGTTGGTTGTCTCTTTTAAGTAAATAAATTTTAAGTAGTGGGAATCTGCAAAAAGAATATGCATTTACCCCTTCGGGACACTGAAAGAAAAACACAACCACATGTTTAACCACTTGGTAATGCCTAGCTGGTTTTTTTTATTTTTGGGTGGGAGACGGTTGAGGGTTTTATGGTGATGGTGGTGATTTTAAGTTGAGCAGACCATGAATGACATCTTTTCAGACATTTCTCTGGGACTGCAAATATGTCCTGAGCTTTAGATTCATGTTTGGGCAACAGTTTCACAATTTTTCCAGAATAGTGCATGACTAGAGGAAGACAGTAATTTAGAAGTTTACAGTAATCCAGGTGCTCGGAATTTTAATATCCATGAAAAATATCTTTGAAAGAAATGTAATTTTTGGTTACCTGAACAGTAACAGAACAAGCATTCTACAAATCCACCAACCCATTGCATTAGTAGTCTAAGTGGATTAACTAATGTCTATTAAAAGACAGAGGAGAAAGAGAGAGAAAAAAACCCCTAACTTTAGGACACCATGACTTTTTTTAACATTTCTCTTCCCCCCCCCCCCCCCCTTTTTTTTTTTTTTTCCCTTAGCTAATATATGCAGGAAATGTGACCATGGTAAGCCCTGATAGCTTTTCATCAATGCCAGTACTGCAAATCAGTCAGGACTTATATATGCCTGATGGGATATCTTATAAGGAGAAAAACTGTGATAAAACTTACACTCAGAAATTAAAACAAAGGTTGAAAGATCTACTAGAAGTAACTGAATACCACACTGAGGAGAGTATAATTTTCCTTTTACATAGGGGTATAAAAAATAGAATCTTGTAAATAAATGTTGAATTGTGGTAAGCTGTAACCATTCTAGCTGGAATCCTGAAATATATTTTAAAAGTGTAAAACTACTTTTCCTGGGTCAATGGGTATGGATGAACAGAATTCCTACATATTTCACCAAAAATGTAACCGTACTGTACACACTGCTGAGAGTTTCTTCTCTGCCTCTTATCATATTTATTTTATCTTTGCTCCATCCAGAGGATACTAGACTTGGAAACACTATCAAGAACTTGCATGGAACCACTTGCATTCTAACATGTACATACTGGATGCTTCATATTGTGTCTATCCTGGTGAGGGGTCACCCAGCTCTACTGGTCTCCAAATGAGGTCTGTGTAGGCTCATATGATGGAAATAAAATTGCTGTCTGTACTTTGCAAATGGAGGTACAATTCAGTACTCAACAGCAGCAATTATTTTTCTTTAATGGAAAATTGGTATCTTGATAAAGTTCTGAGAGTTGAAATTCACATCCAGTTATGAGACACTGAGAAAATCCACAACATCGAGTAGTTTTGTCCACAAGTATTCTATATACTGTGTGACTGCAATAAATGGATCAATCTGATTTTTAACCAAAGAGGTTTTTACTTAGTCACAAGATTTCAAATAAAATTCTGTTAAAAGATGTCTAAATAATATTCAGATAATTTGTGAATGAAAATTATAAGGGCAGTAGACTGAAATAGGAATTTAAACTATTTTATAACATAGAAGAGTTGACAGCTGTAAAAAACATTTTCATATCAGCACTGAAGTTTATTTACTGTTTTACATTTGATGGAAATATTCTCATGAATTATTGTGTTCTTATAGATTACAATAGAAAAATTAGTAAGGAAATTTTAAAGGCAAAGGGACATTTTTTTTCAAGGAACATAAACCGACAAGAACTGAACACTTACTTGTTTCTTATTTTTGTTCAGACATATTCACCTGAAACTTTTTCATGTAGAAAACAATTTTTGCCCCTGGCATATTGTCTGCAATAAATTATTCTATTAAATATTGCTTTTAAAGTGTTGTCTTTCAAAATTAATATACAGGTGGGTTTGTGTGTTGTGATTTATAAACCTTGGAAGAAATGAAAACCAGACGTTCTCCGCAGCTGAAGACCTTGTTAACAGGTATCCCACAGTTTCTATTTAGTCCATTTAATGGCTCTACTGCAAGAATAATTTGTTGATCACCACGTGTTGGCAAAACTTGCTATATCTGATAATGTGATGAATATTGCATTCAAAGGCTTGATTCATCATTGTGTTTTCCAAGTGCCATCTGGATGTCTTGTCTCAGAAAAGCCTGCAGATAGAAAGCCATGTTTTAAAAGTTCGCAAACTGGTCCTGTCCCAGTGAAACACCATGAAGCAGAGCTTCTTTATAATTCAAGAGAGCCTCCTATGCACCTCCTTTTACATCTAAATATCTTCAGTTAGTAATTTTATATTAGAGTTTGGCAATGCAAACTTTTTTTAATAATTTTTAAATGTTCTAACATGTTGTATCAATCTATGCATAAAGATGGGAAGGTTGCACACAAACTCTCTTGCCCAATTCTTTCACCACATAATTTTCTAATGTGCAGGAATCCTAGCAGTCTGTGCATTGTGCTTTATGCAATAGAAATTTATGTATGTAACAAACTAGAGAACAGAGGAAAAAAATACCTTTTAGAAAGCAATGTGTTCTCCATTTCATTCATAGCATAAGTAGATTCTGTATCTTTGTTTTTTACTGCTGAAAAGCAATGGTTTAGACCACTGCATCACTGACAGACAAAATGAAGATCCTTGTGCAGCAAAGAAGTAAAACCTGCTCTTCGCTTAAGCTGGAAGTGTTCCCATCAGTTACCTGAGGCAGCCACATTTCTTTGTAAGATGGATAAATCCTTTACAGCTAGAACATTTTCAATAACAACTACTGCTCCCCAATATAATCTAGAAGTACTGAGTTTGCCTGTACCAGCAGCTCCTGACATTTTAGACACACTAGATTTCCTCTGTACTCCAGGTAAGGTATGACGTCAGACTAGGTCATTTACGAGGATGAATGCAGCAGCATACATAGGTTTTGCAGAGGTTAAATGTGAGACAGAGGGTAGAAGCTGAATTTATAATTCCCATTCAAGAAATTAATCCTTGAATAAGCCCAAGCAACAAAGTGAGAGCTTTAGGTTCAGCAGAAAAGCAAAGATTTTTGAAAGGAAGATGGTATTCTGAAAACCTGTCTTATTAGCATAAGAATTAAAAGCTAGGCATGCCTGATCTTTTTTGAGGATGATACCATTACTCCTAACTAGGTTTGGATACATAAGACACAGCATTTTCTTTGGTAAGGTTTCTGAAAGTCCTGCCTCCAGAACTACAGCTGCCTTTGTGGAACATTTATGTAAGAAAGTTGAGAACCTCAGCTCTGCCTGCACAAGGGTGTGCTGATTTTGGATGGAATAGAGTCAATTTTCTTCATAGCAGCTCATATGGTGCTATGTTTTGGACCTGGGATAATAGTACATTCTATCATTGGATTTAGCTGTTTGCCATTTCAAGTAGCTGATATTTTCAATATTTTCCTGTAATGCTAAGAACTCCCAAAGCACTGACTAGGAGAATTTTGATGTCATTTGTAAGGTTGTATGTGCCACTGTTTTGCTAAGCACTTGTAGGTCTACCTACAGCTTTTAATCATTTCAAATCTCAGTTCTGACCATAAAAAAACCCTTTAGATGGCTTTGGATTATTTTTTTTTTAAGTTCTGTTTTTCTTTGAGCAAAATGCATGAAAATGTTAGTACTGACTCCATATTTTCATGGCTTTAGCTATATGCATAAAGTAATTAACAAGACCTTCACCATTGGTAATAGCTAGAAGAAGGTAGAAATGGTGGAAGGGAGGAACTAAAATAAAAGCCCACACAGCCCTGGTCATAATTCTATAATCATAGAGTCAAATGTATACGTTTAAAAGAACATTAGTGTTGAACAAAGATAAACCTACTCTCCCTGTCAGTGCAAGTCAATACTGCTGTAGTCAAAAGGAGTTCCACATCTTCACTCAATAATTGTGAAAGACCACAAGCAAAAGTAAGTGTTCATTGAAATTTTAGAACAGATTTTCAGGGAAATATACAGGTAACTAAAGCAGCAGATGAATGACTCATGCTTTGAGGAAAAATTCCTAAGCAAATTAGGTGACTTCAATTTAAATAAATTGAAATACAATTAGGATTGTTACAATTGTCTTCATCTTTCTTAATCTGTACCAGCATTTCACATTGAATACTTGATTGACTTTCCCCAATTCTTCTTAAAAAAATGGTATCTTTTAGGAAACATAAAACTGTTAATTGTTTATAACATTTTTAAAATAACCTTCTTAATCTGATTTGATTTTTTAATAAAAATGATAATAATAGTAAAATTTATTTTCTTAGGAAATATTTCCAGTTAATGGGTTTTCTATGAGCATTTCTGCAGTCTGAAGATCACAAGTTAAATTTGCTATGACAAGAGGCATTTTCAGTTGAATCACCATAAGGGAAAGTGACATCAAAATGTTAGATTAATACATCCACTTCAAATTGAAGGAAAAAAATATTTTGGTGGCATGAGAGTCCATAAGATATATTTGAACCTCAACCTTCTATCTATGAAATAATAAAAAAGCGCTGTATTTTCTTATTTGAGTACAAACCTGAGTGAGAAACTAATATTTGTTATTATTTCTGTGTCCTGTCTGGCATCTTAATCAAAATCACAATGTCCTGCATTGCTAACATAGGCTGATTTTCTTTTTTGAGTTTAATTTTTCAGTGAAGAGATTAAAAAGGGAATAGAATATAGCAATAAGTTCTGCAAATCAATAAGGTGCAGAAGGAAATGCAAGATGTACTATTTCTCTGTGTGTAAATGAAGCTGGCTGTTCTGATTCTACATTTCTTTGAAACTCACATAACTACAAGGTGAAAGTGCTATTTGAAACTAGGTTTCCAGTAATACAATGAAAGACACCCCTGAAAGCAGTTCATCAAACTGACTCGGAAGAAGTGTTTTCAAAAAAGCACTTAAATCACTCAAAGTGACTTCAAGTTAAAAAAAAAATGCTGTAAGACAAGATAAATGTCTGTAATATATTTATTTCTTTCCATTCTTCTAAACTTTTCCAGTTTATCTGGCTGACTGCTTGGCTTGGAATCAGCAGGTACAGTTGAGTTGAGAACAATTTTCTGATATCTTCCAATGTGATTCTTCCAATTAAGCTACAAATATAACATCACTAAAAGAACTGCATTCTTTTGTGTTAACCCTTCCTCCACAGCCCTACTAAAAAGTTTCTTGCCAAATATAAATCTCTTGCATCTAAAATGACCCTAGACAATGCTATAATCTGAGACATATACTTTGCCTTCCATCCTGTCCCTGAGGTTTGTTGGGAAGCAGGGGAGGCTTCTCTTCCCCTCCCCGCCCCGCCTTTTTTTTTTAATACTAGTGAAATGTTTTCACTGTCTAAATGGACTTCTGTGACCACTTCACTCTTGACTATGTAGGAGATAATGTTTAGAAAATCTTGAGAGGAAATGGTCTGAATTTCTTACAGTTCTCTTGAACATGCTATGATTGCCAAGTTAAGTAGTCTGAGTATGATGCTTAGCCATTGTTATTCTGTACCTTGTTAGTAATTTATACCACTCATGCTACTTAATCCTATTTGTGTTTCTTATTCAGTACTTTAGTGCAAGTAATTTTGTATCATACAGAGAAGTCCCCAGTTGACTCTTTAGTTTCCATGAATTACAATCACTAAATCACTAAATTGCTATTTCTGATTTTTATATCCAATTTCTATCATAATCCTCTTCTGGTACAGGAAGCCATATTAGTCTGCTACTTAAAAGCAGCAGATGAACCAGTTGTGTATGTAGTCTGTCCTGCTCACCTCAGCAGCATTCTTTTATGCCAGGCTTTTGAGGATGCAAGTAGAAACCAATGATCACACTGAAGTCCCTCTTATTAACACCAAATGTGGCATCACCTCCAGTATGAACTTTTGAAGTGAAAGTCCATGTGAGAGAAACTACAAGAATTTCCATGGGATTTAAAATAATGTTTGAGAATATCAATGAATATATTTGGACCAAGAGTAGAATCACTTTAAAAAGGTTCTCAGGACCAGCCTGCTGAGAGCTACCTCAGACTACAGTTAACAACAAAAATTAAGCTCTGGTCAAGGAATCCACAGAGCAAAGCATGCCTGTCTTCAAGATAGAAGCATTTCTGGGGGTTTTGGTGTTTAAGCCTTCAGAGAAAAGACAGGAAAATACTGCATTTGTTTTTTCTGGGTTTAAAATTACAGAAATTATCCCTAATGTGGCTCTACTAATAAAAATGATGAATTGTAAGTTTTTTCGCCTATTTTCAGTTTGAAACCCCTTGAGGATCTGTCACCAGCTGCCATTTAGCTGCGGTGAAACAGTAGAGTATCTTTCAGAAAAATGCTGCATCGTTTGCTTAGGTTTGTGACATTTTTGACACCCGCAGATTCCAGAATAAACTTCCTGTTGTGGAAGTGCTACATCCTAATCTAGTAGATGCTGAGCTCCTTTGTGTTTTGTACCTAGGTTTTTTCAGGCATCAGTCACTGGTGTGTACTTTATTGGCAGAGCTGAATGCCATAGTTCTCAGGCTCTGTAATGATCAGTACCATAGGCTCGAAGGATCTCTTTTGGATTCCTGCCACTAAAACTTATCATGAACACAGGAAACCTGCTGAGGCCCACTCCACGAGTGGAATACACAATTGGTATCAACTCATGTTATTTTCACAGCTATATCATATAATGTTAACATGACTTTTGCCTTGCTCTGTGAATTCAAACTCCAATTGTCAGCTTTCACTGCAGATGGAGACACGGAGTAAGTGACTAGTGTTGTGTATATGTCAGCTGGCAGAACTTGGTCTTCTAAGGACACACCACATATCTGAAAGCCATCACGATAACCATACTGCTTCCCAAAACAGGACCTATCAAAACCTCTCATTGTGTTCAGACTGAGTTGCAAACTTTGTGCTTTATTTCACAACTTTGTGCCAGAGTTGTATTTCATTACTGAGTCAAAGGAAGGGAGGAGCAAAAGACTTTTGGTCTGAACTTCCTCAGAAATGCAACCTACCTTTGGCTTTTGCCTTCCCCAGGTTTTTAAGGCCCATCAGTGAAGTATTTCTCCTATGTTAGGGTAAAAAGTAAAAAAATGCAGGAGTCTGCATCTCGACAAATGTATTTCTGCATTTATTTTTTACCTAAAATCATGGCAATGAATGTTTAAGTTGAAAGGAAATTTTATTCAAAAATAATAATAATATTGGTATTTTTGCTGTTGTGTTCAGGTATGATGATGCAGTCTTCAATTACATGATTGACCACCTTTGTGATTTGCTTTTTTTTAATATTAGACCCTTTCTTTGATAAGCACATGGAGTGAATGTTGCTTTCTTCATGGGTCACAACTAATCAATACCCTTTTCATCCTCTTAATTAAATTCTTGACTTATGTACAGCACAACCTCTAAGTCCTGCACTGAATAAAAATTGTACATTTTCTTATGCACCTTCCTAGGACAGTCATTATCATATTGCAGAAATAATAGGTATCTTCTTATTCATGTGCCTCACATGAAGGCATGCAGATTTAGTGTCATCATTTAGAGTCAGAAAATTAAAGAGTTAGGACTAAGGACCAACTGTCAAAAGTCTGCATTGGGCTTCCATTTCCAGGTGTTCCCATTATTTATGTCTAAATCTCTCTAAATCTTTGTGGTATTCATAGGTTTATAACTCATATTATCACTCAGTTCAGTTATAAGAATGAGATTTTAGCAAGTCAGCATGTGTCGCATAATGTGAAAAAGAAGGAAAGACTGCCATTACTGTCAGTGAAAAGGTTGATGTAAGTTTCATGAATATATATGTAAAATTTGAAAATTTTTTCTAGAATTACTGGCAAACAGAAATGGAATTCCATTTTCTTCAATGTATTTGGTAGATCAAACTCATAGGCCATTTCATGTGATTCTCTGTCTCATTTACTATTGAATTTGTGAATATGGCTTTCCAGTTATTGAGGAAGAAGATAAAAAAATCCTAAAATAAAGGAACAGAAGACTTTGCATTTCTTTCAGGAATAAAATTTAAAAGATTTATGGTAGCATGGAAATTTAAAAATGAAAAGCCAAAGCATATTGTTTTGACTTCCTATTTTCTAATAAAAGGAAATAAACACCTGTTTTTATTTAAAAGATGCTTTATGTAACTTTCATCTATTAATTTATACATATTTTTAAAATAATTCTGTTTAGGTGAAAATTGTAGAGTTTTATTTCTCATTATCCTACTCTAACATTTGATTAGCAATAAATAAAATTAATTTCAAGAAATCAAGTCTATTTTGCCTGTGCCAGTAACTCACTCACTCAAGGTGAGTGATCTCTCCCTGTCTTTACCTTGACCCATGAGCCTTTTGTAATATTTTTCATTTAAGGAGGGGAGTGCTAAAGCAGGTTGGTGGGCATCTGTCATCCAGCCAAGGTCACCCTATCACACCTTTACTCTTTCATACACATTGATGTTATGATATCTAATAATTACTAACAAACTGTTCTTTTATTTTTAGGACATTACTTATATCACCATTAAACCTTGATTCTTTTTCTATCATCCCTCTCTGTATCTGTCACATAGCTCTCAGATTTCTCTCCAGGCCTATTTTGAAATCATATCCACACTGGTGTTATTCCAGTCTCTATCCATTTCACCCATGTTTTTTACACCATTTTCATGTGTCTTCTCTTACTGTTCATTTCTCTGCCTCTCTTTACTCACCCTACCCTGACACCTGGCTGTATTACGCAGCTCTTAGACAAATACAGCAACACTGGAGGTCCATGCAGATGTGAGATATGTTTCGTTTAGAAGCTTTATTCTCCCTGAAAATATTAATCTCTTCAAATTTCTCCAATTTTTCAAAATACATTGTAGCAATGTTTTTCCATCAATTTGATTTATCTGAAGTCATGGAAGATATAGTGTATGTCTTGATTTTAACAATGTCATGAGTCATTGACATGAAAAATACTTAGTGTTGGGAAAATATACAATTTCTGTAGTTTGCTTACAGTAAATATATATGAAAGCACATGATGCTGAATGAGACTCACAGAATCATAGTGTCCTAAAATATTTCTGATTTGAAGGGACTTTATAAAGTTCCAACTCCCTGGCAGCTTGCTCAAAGTCCCATCCAAACCTGTCCTTGAACACTTCCAGAGATGAGGCATCCTCAAATTCTTTGGGCAACTTTTTCCAATGCCTCACCACCCTCACAGTGAAGAATTTCTTCCTAGTGTCCAGCCTAAATTTATTCTCTCTCAGTTTAAAGCCATTCTTACTTGTCCTGTCACTACATGCCCTTCTAAACAGTCCTGCATCTTTTTTGTAGGCTCCCTTCAGGTACTAGAAGGCTGCTGTAAGGTCTTCTTGGAGTCTTCTCTCAGTCTGTCTTCATGGGAGAAATGCTTCAGCCGCCTGACCATCTGCATGGTTTTTCCTCTGGACTTGCTCCAACAAGTCCATGTTCATCGTATGTTGGGGGCCCCAGAGCTGGATGCAGCACTCCAGGTGGGGTCTCACCAGAGCAGAGCAGAGGGGCAGAACCACCTCCCTGGACTTACTGACCACACTGTTTTTTGATGCCCATTTGGTTTTCTGGGCTGCAAGTGCACATTCCTGGCTCATGTTGAGCTTTTCATCAACTAACACCACCAAGTCTCTCCCTCTTTATTAGCCATAGAATACAGTTTCATAAGAATGTATTCTTTAAAAAGATGATCTTGAACCACTAGGATCTATTTCAGGTATTACACTCTGACTTAATACATAAGTAATGGATTATCAAATTCAAAGCAGAATTTGACCTTATTTTAATCTGTTCTAAGAGATTCGCTTATTAGAGGAGTGTGAGAAAATGTTCTTTTTAGTACATGAGGTCAGGAACCCGAATGTATTTTAAGTTAGCGGGATATTTCATATTTGTATTAACATTGCTCAACCCTCTACAGTTGAATTGTGTTAAAACAGGGGTTCACCTCTATTTCTCTATTGTGACACTTGTAACATGATAGAGAAAGAACTTAATCTGCATATCCAACCCACACACAGTGTGGTGTATCACTGTAATTACTTTAGTGAGGGCAAATGAGAGAAGCATGGTAACGACAGTGATCATAAATGTAGCATCCAACCATGAATGCTGTAGAAAATACATAGTTACATAAAGAGTATGGCCCAGTATGGGTCCTTGCTCAGCAATGGTGGCTGATTTTTCATACAGTTAAACAGTGATCTTACAGACCAAAGATTCTTGTTACCCCTTAATCACTTTGGCTCCTCACAAAGAATTTTGATACAAGGGACCGAGCCTGACCTATAAACCGTTACTGCTATGTAAACACATTAAGTTTCCTTCCATGTGCATCAGTCAAAAAAAGCTGAAAGAAGAGAAATATATGTATATATAATTTGGACCTTCAGGCACTCTACAACACTGACTTTTTCTGAGCTTGTTTCAAATGTTTTAAAAAGTGGTGTCAATGTACCAGGATATCAGAGAGTATTTGAGGTTTGTTGTTGGCGTGTGCATTGTAGTAGCTCCTCCCCCATACACTCATGTAGTTATGCTGTAACTATGCTTCAGTGGAAGACAGAAACTGATCTAATAACTGTGTAGCTGGATGTCTTCTTACTAGGATTTATACTTTCTATTTTCTCTAGTAAAGTGGTCCTCTTGCAAGAAGATAATCTGTTAATTGTCTGCATTTAGCACAATTTTCTTCTTGTTATCATGTGCCAAAATATCAGCTCAAAACATAAATTATTTAAAGCATATACACAGTAAATGCTTAATAGCAAGCATCTTCTGTCATGTCTATCAGATTTAATAGATGTCTATGTGTTCTTCTGTCTTTTCTTAATTCAAGATCCAAATGCTTATATAAAGTGATTAAGGGTTTTATTTATGCTTTTTTCTCACATTCAAAGGGTTGTAACTCTGAAAATACCATGATCTATTACATCAGAAGATAGTGACATGTACTGACACTCAAGGACAACTATATTAATTGTATAATTATTGGTTATTTGATTAAATATAAAAGTTACTGTACTTAGGTCTGATTAAAGGCCCAGTAATACAGTATTTGAATTAATTTAAAAGAAATTAAAGTTTACCACTGTAAATGACCATCTAGAAAGTGCGTCTCTAAAGTTGTAATTACCAGATCTGAAAAACGCTACACATAGTAACTTCATGGGCTACTTATTCTCAAAATGTGGATAAAGTTCACAGTATGGTATGGCCAGGCTTTGCAAACGAAGGTCTTGAGAAGGGCTCTCTCCACGTAGGTGTGCCCTTCCAGCCTGTGCAGTGGATTTTTTAGGTGAGGCACAGCGTGCGCAGAACTGGCCCCACCGTTTAAGTCCTAAAGTCCATTTGCCACGGCCAAGAGAGCTTGGACAGTGACAGTGAAATCCTCGGAATTGTCTACAGCATCTGGTACTAACCGGGGCTGACCCTGCTTGGCATCGAGATCTGACTGGATCGAATGGCAGAGAGGCATTTAACTGCCCAGGGGTTGGTCCCTACTGAGACTCGAACTTAAGCCCTTGGGATTCAGAATCCAGAGTGCTATCCTTTACGCCATGGGACCACCCAAAGTTCACAGTATGTATGTAAAATTTTGCAGCATTAGAACTTAAGCATGTTACCTTTATGCTTCAATTAATTTGTTACACTGAGGAGACTTTTTTGCCTGTAAAATTACTCTGTATTCATAAATCTCACTGAAGATGTTTCTGTTTTCAGAAGTGATGCTTATAGCCTATGAAAAATTAAGAATTACAAGCAGACACAAGTGAAGTTATTTTGTTTGTTTTTGAGAAAAGGAATGTAGTAAACTAATAGTCATTGTCAGAAAAGATGAAAGTAAATGAAAGTGTTGCATATAAAAGGAATTTAAATAAAAAAAAAATAAAAACAAAAAACCCAAACAAACTAAAACAAATTTCTTCAGGAACACATTTGAATTTTTATTTTTTTTTTACTATGTTAATGTTATAGTATCCTTTAAGCTACTATTTTGACTTTTTTTTTTTTTTTTTTTTGGAAACACATGCAGATATATCAAAAGCAGCTAAAAAACTCGCAGATGTGTGTTTTCACTTGATTTCTCAGGCAAGTACACTACCAGGAAAAAGAAAAAAAAAAAAGTGAATTTTTGCATGATCTCCAAGCCAGCAGGAAACCAAACTTACACATAATGCAGAAATTCAATGGTATTGAAGGTGTGAAAAAAGAAATCAGTCTCTTGTCCTAGAAGTTAGTGTAGGTAGGAAAATTACAGGAGACTATGTTTCTTTGCATATTTATGGAACAGCACCTAGTGTGGAATGCTGTCTCTGTAGTGACCCTTTTAATATTAATCCAAAACCTGCAAGGATTCTGAGGAAAGCTGAGTAACAGATCTCAATGAAGCAAAGAAAATCTCAGGTCCACACAAGGATTTTATTAAAGAAGAAGTTTTGTTCAAACAGACTGAATTTATCTCATTAAGAAATAATGAACAAAACTGTATTCAGAAAGGATATATTTTAAGCATAAGCAAATATCAGGGGAAAAGAATAAGATTTTTTCTTTTTAACATCTCTTAAGTCTAAAGGATATTTTCCTTAACAAAAATTTAACATGCATTTGAAACTATTTTTAGAAAATAGCACTTTTTGAAGCAATAGTGACATCTTTACATCAAAGCCAAAAGAAGCTCTGTATTAATTTGGTTTCTGGGGAGATGGTACGTTTTTTCTTACAGGCATATCATGTGCAGAAAAAGCTGACAGGTGGAAAGAGTGAAGCAGAGCCTTAAAGGATCATCCTAACTATATCAGCAGCTGTCAGGTAATTTCATGAACCTGAATCATCTCCAGGAGCTGCATGTGGAGAGATGACATGCCATGCATTGAGCTCCATCTGGAGCATCCTTTTCCTTCCTGGGAATGTCCAAGGACTCATCTGATTTCTAGCTCACCTGAGAACCCAGATTCCAAAGAAGTGACTTGTGTCCCACATCATCCTGGGCTCCATGTAACACAGCTCAGAGAAGCTGATCCCTCTCTGAAAGAGGCAGCTGTTACCATTGTACTGAGTAGCAAAAAGCACCATCAGCAATTAAAGACGTTGGGCAACACTGGGTTTTGAGTTTGGTTTGTTTCAACTATCAATTGCTCCAAGCAGTAATGAGACCAGTGTCTGCTGTTAATCAAAACAGCGTAGGGAAGAATATTCCAGTGCATTTCCATTCATTTATTTCACAACAAGAGACTAATCTAGCCCCAGAAGTCATCTTTGACCGTTCAGAAGCCATGACAGTGTTTAGAAACTGATTAGATAATAATGATAATTACAGAAAAATGCCCATATGGCCATTATTATATCAATTTTGCTGCTAGTAATTATGGTAACTCCTGCTATAAACCTACCTTGTGTAGTCATGCAAACTAATTAAAATGCAATTTCCACATCTGCAAATGTTTTTGCCAGTGGCTAAATTCAAATAGAGTTTCTGAGTGTACTACAAGGAATCCTAAAGCTCAAAGAACACACTGTTGAATACCCAGGTTGTGTTTCAGGCTCTTCCACCACAGCTCTGCATGTCTTTCAGTAAATAACCACCACTACACCTGCATACCCATCTGGAAGAGAAAACATGGAATATTCCATGTTTGTAAGAGGAGAAAGAAAATGATCAAAGCTTGACTAATCTTGGTCAATGACAGACAACATTTTCAAGCATCAATGCTTCAAATTTAAGGGTTTAAAACATTTGGTCAGCTGGTTTTCAGTAACTGACAGCTAATCTTTATTTATTTCAAATGCCAGCAGTTCAGTTCCAAAAAGTGTTTATTCACTAGCTATGGATTAGCTGGAGCTTGGCAACAGTTCTGGAAGACCTGTACCATAGAGCAAACCATGGACTGAGCAGTAAACATTGCCGCTGTGGTCACAGCGCAGAACTGGATAGAGGGATCAGGACTTTGACATTTCTGCCAACCAATAATTTGCAGGGTTCAAAGTGCACATGCTACAAGCTCAGTAGCAGGAGAAGGAATGAAAGACTTATAAATTTCAGGTCAAATTTAGAGTTAATATATTCAATCAAACCAGGACCCCAACTGAATAGCCAATATCAACAGTAAATAGATATACCAGACAAACTTAATATTCCAGTTTGCTGTTATCTTTACAAAGGCTAGCAGGATTAAAGGTCTGTTATATCATCCCATAACAGAATGAATAAGAAAAGAGAGGGGAAACAGAGAAAAACTAAATTTTTGGTTCCTAAAGATAACGAGAATCAAAAATCCAGCTACAGAAACAACTATGGATGCATTTTCAGGTTCTTGGAGGTCTTCCAATTAAAACTGCTATCTCAGTGGAAAATAATAAGCAATAGTTAGGATGATCTCGTCATTATTTGACACTTCTGAAAACCACTCAACATGAGAAACAGATGTCCTGTTTGTGCATAAACACTACATAGAACCTAAATGGTTTTCTGGGTAAAAATGGGGTAGGAAAAAAAAAAAATAAAATGGTGTACTTCACTCATAATATTCCTGCACTATAAGAGTCTAGAAAAAAAGCATACACATTGACTGATGAATGAATGTCCTCCTAAGTGAAGTCACCTGGTAGACTAAATCCCCAAATTTAGCCAATTTTACTGCTTCTGAAATGACTACCAAACAAGCAAAAAAATTGAAAACAACGATTTGTTCCCAAATGGATTTGAGGAAATTCATCATGCGGAAAAGTAACATATGAGTTCGATCTGTTCTAGACACATAAACTCAGCATTTTTGTAACTTGGTTACACTCCTGTGTTTAACGTTCCCTATGCAGACTGAATATTTTGACTTAATTTTCCTTCTGACATTGAGTGAATGAATATTCAATGAAGAATTTTTCTATATATTCCATTTAATATTTGAGTTTTCCTGATGACAGAATTCGCATGTGAAATATACTTCTGTTGCTTTCTCTTCCTGAACAGAATGAGAAAGGTTTTGGCTCACAAACTAAAGCTCAGTTTTGAGTCTCATTGTTCCTTTTTCAAAAGACAACATTGAAATAAAAGCAGACCATACAGCAGATATAGTAACATGATTCCAAACTGAAAATCATCATTATTAAGGCAATAAAATTATCAATAGCAAAAAAAAAAAAAAAAAGTGATGTTACTATGTTTGAAAATATTATTAAATTAAAATTTTATGTCCTTTCAGCCAAAGTCAGTGCTCTTCCTTAAATTAACTTATTATTTCTCAGCTGTGCTTGAATTTATGTTGTATTTTTCAGTACATATTGAACCTATGCATGCACACACACACACACAATCATGTTTTCTTTGTAAAACAAGCAGGAAGTAACTTCACTGAGTTAAAACTATGATATTCTTTTTCACAGTGGTGTATGAATTCACAGCCTCATTTTAGTGATTCTAGATCCCAGTACCTGCATTTCTGGTAACTGACTTTGTGGAGTTGCTATGCAGGAAGAGGGCATGGGCAGCACACCTACATTAACTGCATAAAGTCCTGAGCATAGTTTTGCTGATAACTGGAGTGCAACTCAAGTACTACTAAAATAATTGACAGATGTCTCTGTAGTTTCAAGGACATAAATCTTGCCCTCATGATTTCTCTTACCGCTTGATAGTAAATAATCCACTTTAATTAGAGTTAAAACAGAGTAAGGACATGAAGTTATGACCTAGCAATGAATGTCATGTTTCCCTTGACAAAAAAAAATATTAAACGAAAATATTTTCTCAGACTTAAACTCTGCTTCCAAAATAAATTGTATCTTTTGCTGTTTTTCTGCTTGATCATGGTAGATAAGGTCTGTACCAAAGATATCTCATCCAAGCCCAAGAAAAACCTGTAGAGTGCCTTAGTTCAAAGTATTTAATTCAGAGTATCCTTCAGAAAATCTTTATCTTTGCTTTTTGTTGATAGAAATACCTTTATAGTGGACAGGAATGGACAAACTAGAGATAGGAAACAGAACATCGTTTCCACTATCATCTGGACATATTAACCTTGAAAAACACTTTGAAAAATATTTTTCTAAACTGTGAGTTTGTTGCTGCTTTGAATGTTACTTTTTTTATCCCAGCACTCAGTAAAGGCAGACAAAGCACAGAAGATATTCATAGAACAATTGGCAAAGGCCCCAGGTGGAATATATTTCTATACGAACATTACTTGTAGTCTTCATATATACATAATAGACAAATCTGAAACCTATTGGGGAAAAAAAAGTCTTTATTTCAGGAAAAGGAAGTATTTTATCTATTCTTTCCATTACTTGTGTTCTAAAGCAGTAGTGTGGGAAGACTGTTGTGGAGGATTGTAAACATGCTCAATTGACTTGCAGACGGGGTGTAGAAAAGCACATGTATCATACTAATCATTGTTTAGTCTTGTGTGTTTGACAAGTAGAACATATGTGTTTAGATAAAATAGGCCTACCATAGAGACACTTTATCAAACACACTTGAGATTCCTGCCCTGATTTGGAAAGATCAGAACAAAGTGGTAAACTGCAGTGGTGTGAATCCCAGATATACAGGCAGAAGCAGCAGGTCTGATCACCCTCCAGCATGGACGGAGTTGCATGGTACCGGTGTCCCCACTTGTGTGCCTCAGCCTGGTTGCTACTTTGGGGATTATCTGGTTGACGAGGCAAGGAAAATAATTTGTTTTTGCATTTATTATAAGCACATTTAACACATTTTGGCATTAGGTGTTAGTTTCTGATAAACAAATAGGGTGTGAATAACAGCACGTTCATTTAAGCACTATTAAAATAATGCAAAACTTCAGAAAAGGAATCACAACCCTGCACTCATCTATAGGTGAATATAGAAGTCATCTTAAAATGCTAGCAAATCTGACTAGTTTTATGCAGATTTTATAAGAGTAATAATTACATTTATTTCCCAGTTATGCCTAGTAGAAGCAAAGTAAGCAAAAAAACACTCAACTGCATTAGACATTTTAGACTAGTGTGTCTTGCAATCATGTTTTTAAGAATGCAAACAACCAACAAACAAACAAAATTCCCCAAACAGTGTGAAAAGAGAAAAAATTATGACTGCAAGTGAAAGACACAAACAGCAATAGAAAAGCATGCCCAGTTTTTTGTATTTAATGTGAGAACCTGCAGAAAACCACTTAGGTAACCCAGCAGTGTTCATAAAGGGGAAGTTAGGGTTTCTGGATCAATCTTGTTTTTCACTCACTAATCACATATGACAATTTTGGACAGTTCTAAAAATATACTTTTAGTTCTTGAAGGTTTTTCAAAGCCAACAGGTTTTTGGTATTTTTTGTGGTGGTTTGAGTTTGGTTGTTTTTTTTCTAAGGGGGTTAGTGAGTGTTATTATGGACTTTTGCCACAAGGTTTGCGTATGTGAAACTCACAGATAGGTTTCAATAATCTTTCATAACTTCAGCTGTGACTTGAATAATAAGCTTATAATGAGAACTGCAATAAATTAGAACTGTGATAATGAGGAAAGTGTTTATAATTAGTAAGGTAGTGTATATTTCTTCCTCTTCAGTATAAGTCGCATATGAAAATTACTTAAAGAAAATGTTTCCTGGAGTAAACTGTGTTCGGATTAATTTTTTTAAAATCAATAGCCAACACTCAACAAGGAATTGCAAGATTTTGTCTCAGTCTGGAATTTGCCTTTGTTAAATTTTACAGAGTCAAGAAATGCTGGTGGTGCTAACTTCCAGCATACTGTTCCCATTTGGAACCCATCCTTATCTGATATCAGTAAGCAAAACTGCTGAATTTCTAGTACTGTGTCAATTTACATCAGCCACAGATCTGATAACAGCTCTACCATGGACTAACGATGTGTGTTCAGAGACATTTCTACTGCTCTCTTATCTCTGTTCAGCCACAGTAGCAAGCCCAGTCTGAACTTGCATACTTTTAAACTGTGAAACTCTGCAGTTCCCATCTTCTGTAACATCCGCAATGAACCACAACCAACTCACCTGATTCTCTTCCTTATTAGAATTCAAAAGCAAGAAAAAGCAGTAACTTCCAGTGATCACACAGAGTCTCACAGCAGACTGACACACAACTCCAGCAGGGAAGCAATGAGGAGAAGGTTTCATCAGAAGAGTAGGGCTTGATAAGGTCATCAGCTACCATTGTTGGTGAATTTTACAAAAGACCTTCCAGTGAAGCTGAACATTAATTACAGATGTCTTTCTAAGACCCTGTCAGATTTTCTGAGCAATTTTATACAATCTATGGCTGTATTTTAGGTTTTTGTTTTCACAGTAATCTTTGCAAATGTTTTCCCTTGTTCTAACAAATAAAATTAATTACAACATGACAAGTCAATATTGCCAAGGTTGAGAAAGATCAGAGAATCAAAAGAGAATACAGCTTGGCTGTCATGTAAAACAAAATTCTGACCAGAGTTTACCATTAAAATGAATTTTGAATAATATTTTAGAGAGGAAAAAAAAAAAAAGAAAACCAATGAAGTTTTAAGCCAGATTTTCTTATATTCTCTTTTGTTTAAAAACTAATTAAATCCATTAATATAATTACAGAATTGTGTTAGAAGGGATGTCTCAAGATCATTTATCCCAGCCCTCCTGCTCAAACAGGGTCATCCAGAACAAGTTGTGTAGGACTGCATCCAGTAGGGTTTGGAATATTGCCAGAGAGATATATTCAGACACCAATCTATATATATATATATACAATTTTAATATATATTTTATATATATAATATAGATCTACATAGTATTTCCAATGACAAAAATCTCTATACACTTCAGTACATAGAAAATATTCTCTCTTCTGTTCTTACTTTGGATTCTTCTGAGTTAACAAGATTCATTCAGAATGCAGAAATGGGTAACAATGTATTTTAAATCATGTCTAAATTTCTCAGACAGAGCTGGTTTTGAGTGGAGTCATATAATTTGACTGCCTAAAGTCTTCCGGTCCACAAAATTTGATCTCTTAATATTGACATGCAATTGTACTAGAAATAAAGGCTTCTGAAGCTGCTTTTATAGAGTTTTACATGAATCAGGTTTTTTTAAGTTTTGTGTCTGGATCAGTCATGGGTGTCCAGGACTCTGGCCTTCCTTACAAATTGCAGTCCAACTTGTAGCGTTGCAGAGAGGTGGGACCTTACAGCCGTTTGTTGCTATTTTCTGGTGATATTTATGGAATATTGAGACACAGAGCATGGAGATACCTGCTCTCACCACACTGGGACTGGCACATGCCTGCAGTGCAGTGATAAGTGATGGCTCAACTTCTTATAGTCGGAGCTGCCGTAAACAAACCGCTGCCTGATGTGACACATGTCACCTGTCACCTGGCTTGCACTGAGCAGAGTTGTCTCAGGAATCTCTGCACTGTGCTACACTGCACACTGAAGCAAAACACCCTCCCATACTGCTGTAGTGTGTGAACTCTGATACACACTGGACTGTCATCTATTAGAGATTTCCCACATCCTTTTGAAACCATTGCATTTCTGCTACCGTGAACACCACTGTGGTGGTGGCACACAAAAAAGCCCTCCCAGACACACACAGTTGGTTGCACTGATGGTTTGGGTAGGACCAATTCCATGCTTAATATTGCCTTTCTTCCAATTTAGTCTTACACTGCTCTCCTTCCATCATGTTTAACATTGCAAAAAGACCCAATGCAAATTACCATAATCATTTGCTGTAACACTGAGCACAGTTTTACTAGAGTAAAATAAATTTCTCATTCTTTTCATTCATTGCAGACAATCAGAGGGATTTATCTGACAAAACATAAGCATCTGTAATGTAGATTTATGCTTCTGAAATAACTACCTTTCCTTCATAGCTGATAAGGGGAAACAGGCTCTTCTGAGGAGCAATCTATTTTATCCTAAAACAGATATCTATAAGTCAGACAAGCTACATCCTGAGAGTACCTTTTTTTCTCCACTGACTAAAAGCTCAAAAGCAGACAACCACATTGCAGATGCCTAGGCAGAAGAGAGTAATCACATCATTTTTCTCTGCAGCTTTTACATGTGTTTTTTGCCAATCTTCCTTCCCCAAAGGAGCACTGCTCTCTCCCTTGCTGTGGTATGACCCAGTAAAGAAACAGACACAACAAGCACAAGATAGAAAGCAATTTATTAGCAAATCTCAGTGGTTAAACCTTAGGAAAGTGTTCTAAGCAGATTTTTAAAATTCTTGCTTTAATACTGCAGTCTTTACAGGCGATTTGATACTTATTATGCTCCCTAAGCACTACACACATGCCAGTGAAGGAACTGGAATCCACATCAGACCCACAAATTCAACTTCTATTTCTGACTGCCACAATAACTACAGCTGGGTTATGGAGTCTTGAAAAAAAAGTTCCTTTATTGATGTCCAGTAATTTTAATAAACAGAACTGTTCATTTTTTTTGTTTGTTTTACAAGAAATAATGAACTTCCCCACATGAACAGGTTCTTAAGGAACTTGTACACATAAATATCCCTCATATAGTGACAGAGTTTGGAAAAAAGCAATAATAAACAAGTCATGCACTTTTGGTAGTGACATGTTAACATAAAATTCTCTTTTTTATTTTTTTTTGTAATGATTGTATTCAAATTTTCTAATGTATTCAATATTTATCTACTTTTCATTTCCTAAACACTTGAACTAAATCTATATATTGCCTGCAATGTAAGTACCTGAATTTCAGTACACAGTGTATATTTGAAGTGTCGCACTTTCTTTAATATAATGTCTATAAAACCTAAAGTAGGTATCTGACTCCAAATGACTGAAAAATAGACTCATCAGAAACAATAGTCTCTTTCAGGAACTAAGGTATTTTTATTTTATGAGTTATAAGGACATAAGCAACAGACAACATACAAAGGAGATTAGTTCCTAAAGCATAATAACTGTGTTTGTGAACGTGTGAGACATATTCGAAAAATCTTCCATGAGAAATCATTACAGCTAGAACTTTCAAAGAGATAGAAAGAAAGCAAACAAGATATAGATCCTTCTGACATTTTCAAAGCATGGATACCTCATGTTTGGAATGATAAACATTTGGACGTATGATTTGTGTTGTAATATTTTCGAAGTAAAGCTTTTGAATCTGGGTGCCAAAGATACTGCATTGACCTATGTCATGTCTAATACTGATTAAAAGTTGTACAAATAGACTCTGAATCTAACAGCAAAATATCTATTGACGTTTTCTAATACAGATGGCAGTCTTGCCAGCTCTTGCTGTTATGTCTCACAAACTGAAGAAAGGTCAATGCCAGAGGTGTGTTTCACCTTCACACGTGGTGGTGCAAGTGATACAGCAGCTGACACCTTGGTTTGACTCAGCTCTGAACAAGATCCCTAAATCAAACTTGCCTATGTGAAACACCAACTACATACGCAAAGCTGAGCTCATTATAGTCAACTTAAAATCACATGGCACTTTCTACAAGTATTTTAGGGGAGTGGTATAAATAGAGGAACTGTAGAGAAGCATACACATGCTCTGTTTCAGAGGAATGTCCAAGACAATGAAATGTGTTCCTTCAGAGCTACCACAGCACCTATTTTTACCTCTTTGTCAATCCTAAAGGATTTGATATGTTTAATGGCTTGTCACATAAGTTCCTTTTAGGTTAGGTGTTGTTCCAACAAGAGAAGAGCACAGCATGTATGTAATTCCTTCCCATCCATGAACCTCAGAAGACAGACTTTATGGTTATTCCATAGGGAAATCTTCTTACCACCTTTACTCATATGTAATGAAGCATAAGAAACACTAATTTACAACAACATCATAAATCCCCTATTGACATCACTTACAATTGTTCACACATATTCTATTCTGACAATAATATTTTGCTTTGACTACCCATGCTTTTACTACAGTAAAATACAAACTTTAAAAGGGCAGTGGTTCCCATACCCTCAAACTTTGTAAGCTCTGTATTTGCTGGATTAAAACTGATTGGATTTAGTCTCAGTCTCAGCATGACACTACATTTCTGGATAAAGGAAAAATTAATTTGTATATTTTGAACTTAGGAGACAGTGAAAAAAATGTTTAACAATTTCTAGAATGACAGATTCACCTGACTATGCTTATACCAAGGAATTTTTGCACAAAAAAGAGACTTATTATTTATGAATAAAGACTGAAGGACCTTTTCTGTTATTCAAATTCATTATTGACTGTGTTAAAGTTTTTTCAGCTCTACATTTCAGAGAATTGTTGGAATTTTCCAGTAACTTCTACTTTGTAAACTGTAAATATTAATACTTTATTTGCCCTATCCTCTGCTAATATATTCAAGTATGTATATTTTTATTTAGCTGAGTGGAAATTTGGCCTTAATTAAGGCCTCTAGAATCTAATGCAGAACAACAATATTTGCAGTACAAATAGAATTCTAAACCAAACACTGAGATTGTAATACAATCATGAGTTTCTGGGAAGTGGTAAGATCTCTGTGTTTTTCACTTCTCCTTTATTAAATCCCATTTCTCTCACTTCTACTGCAAACATCTTCCTAACCCAGCAGAGTACCTCTCCTTTTCTCTGTATCCTCAAACACCTGTGGAAGTTAAAGGATGCCTTACAAAGTTATAGTGCTGTACAGATCAATGGATCACATGCTATTCCTTGCTTCTACTTCTTTACCTCTAGTCTAGTCCAATAATTGTCAATAAAATTATGCCATAAGAAAAAACAAACAGAAATGGTGTCATAATAATTTCTTTCATGCATTAAGTCTTTGGGTGTACACATCAAAACCTTTTATTTTGTTTTTGTGGGAAGAGTAAATCTGTATTTGACCTTAGACCTTTCTGAAAATTGAGCTGACCCGGAATCATAGGTAGGTAAAGCACAATAATAATAGAAGTTGAAAATCAATACACTTCTTTACAGGGTCATGCTGAAGTCATTTTTGTTTCGATGATAAAATGCTATTTGGATTTTCTAAGATTTCTTTCTATTACCAATTAACTTCATAGCATCCTTGTGTCACAGTTGAAAAAGATCTTGGCAATGACTTTTAAAATCTTAGGAAACCTTGCAGTTATCAAATAGCCTTCTAATATCAAAATATACTGTTTAACTATGCATCTTCTATGTATTGAAACCATATGGATTTTGTCCCTGTTATATGACTCTAAGAATAAACAACAGAATTAGAAGAATATTGTACCTACTATAACACACGTTGCTTACATTTAAAGCCTTTTGCTGACTTCCGCATGTGAATATCTTGGAATAGCTTGAGAAGAGAAAATCTGGAAAATGAAACATACTCTTCGGTAAAACCACACTAAGTCGAGAATATCCCCTAAAATAGGGAGTGCTATCCTCACTGTGTGTCATGTCTGAGTAAACTTGGAAGGGAAGGAGGGTGGTAAAGTAGTGTCATTCTTACATACCTGCCAAACAGGATTCTATCACACCCCTTCATAGATACTGCAGTTTTCTAGCATGATGCAAACTCCTAGGATTCCCAGTGAGTCAATCTGTGTAGCTGGGCTTTACATCAACTTCCAGCATCCTCAGTTTCTAATTTTTACAGATAGAAATGCTGAACTGCCTTGTGGCCTTTAAAGACATTTTGTTTTCTTGTTACAGTTATCTAAAAGCTTTGAATTATTTCTTGCTGTTGCACAAAATGCAGTTCTCCCCTTGTTTTTGTCCGTTTCTAAACGTGTGGAGTTCATAGTGAGTTAAATTTTCCCAACTATTCAATAAAGGTCAAAACGTATATTTACCAGAATTATGAGTACAAGTGTAGATTAAGCACTTTTTTCATTGTTCTATCCATAGAGAAGTGCTTGTGGGTTTTTTTTTAATTGATGTTCAACATTATTTTCTTGGGTGTTTGTTCCTAAGGATGGAAGTTAAGAACTAGGTTAAAACCACAGTATATCACACCATTGGTAAAATTAGTGCTGTGATTAAAATGACTTTCACTGATTCAGGTATAATTATTGTTTTAGGATCTTTAATTAATAAAGGCATTCAACAGTACAAGGCCCAGAAAACTGATCAATAAAAACTATTGTCTTTGTCACTCTTGGATTTCCCTCTAAGTGGCCACAGGCAAATAAGTCAGTAAAATATCCACAAAGACAAATTAAAACATACCATTTTGCTACTTCAGTTTTCATCGACTCACCTGTAAAATTATGAAATAAGAATGAAAGTACTTTGCCCCGGTTTCAGCATCCAGATAAGCATTGCTCACAGGTGTTTTATATGAAATTTTAATATTGACATCATTCTTTCCTTCATTAAGCATCCTGCTTCCTTAAGCAGAAACAGACAGTTCTAAAGCAACAACTTTTGGCCTTTTTTCCTAACACCATTAATTTACTGTGGTTAGAACTGATGACAGAATTTGTACGTGATGATAAAAGGCAATATTTATCATTTTCTCTGTCAAAAAAATTAGTTTTCCAGAGTAGTAGCACTTAAAAATATGTATTTTTTAAACTTTACATTGTAGGGAAATGTGCTATCTTCAAATTCATTTTATCTATCCTAATAACAAATTCAAACCTCTGTTTGATTAAACCAGAAAAAATAAACCCAGTTTCCACATTCTGCTGTCATTTTTATTCCAATCACATGCTTCAACTCTGTAGGCTGTAAGGGCTTAAATAAGTCAGAAGAAATCTCAGCAATGGAAAGAAATTAATAAGAGGCAAGTAGAAGATATTTTGAAAGAACTCTGTAACACAAAGTAGTGCAATGGCTTTGGTAAGGGGTTTGTGGTGGTTTTTTGTGGGTTTTTTTTGTTTGTTTTTTTTTTGTGTGTTGTTGCTGTTCATTGGATTTCATTTGTTTTTTTTTTTTGTTGTTTTTTTGGGGGTTTTTTTGTTTTGTTTTGTTTTGTTTTGTTTTAATAGGGAACAGTGGAAACTGCTTCAGTTTCCCCTTGGGACTCTGTATTTTTGAGACTACCACAGGCTGACTAAGCTGCAAGTCTCAGTACTCCATGTAGCTACTTTTAAAAGGACCTGGCTCTTTTGTATGTTGAAGTCGATAGTTCCTCAATGTCTCCAAACACTGAACTTCAATCATATTGATCTGCTTGACTTCACCTCTGAACAGCTCTTAACATTTTTCTACCAGTATTATGAGTGTTACTCTAATACCTGAGAGGGAAATCAGTTTCACAAAAATCATACAAAAGCCAGTGTGGCTTTTAAATCCCTTTTCAACATTTCTTAGTCTTTTTTTCATGACTTCCAATGGTCATACTTTTTTTTTATTTTTTTTTCCCCCTAGAAATTGGTAGAAATTGTTCCCTGCATTGTGATCTTGAAAGTTTGAACTAGTGTTCAACAAATTTCCTGCAGGCAGTACATGTTTAGTGGTACCTATATTCACAAATAAAAAATCGGTTAGTAAATCAGTCAGTCTAGCGATATGTAATTTTTACGTTACCTCTGTTATAAGCTGAATTTTCAGTCTACTGTTACATAGATTTTTATTTCATACAACAGAAATAAATAAATCCATTATTTTAGCGTTTAAATTGTCAAACAAACATTGAGTCTACTGTCTATGCTTTAAAAATATAGCTTAATATGTTCTGTGTTGACTTGCTTTTATGGAATTGTTTATTGAACCAAAATCTCATAAACCATTTGATAAGTATCACACTGTATAATGGTTTTATTGTTCTGTAACTTATTGTCAATATGAAATTCAAATGTCAGGTCTATGAACTTGGAGAGGCAGTCAGTTGCAAAAGCCATTATTCCACATCTTCATGTTAGAATGTGGGGAAAATGCAGTTTACTTGCTCATCCTGACTCACAAGAAAACTATGAATTTTCTCTGCACATACACGGGTCCACAATCTATAAAATGTATTTGTGTCCCTACATTCATTTTCATAAAAAACAGCACCTCATTTGTAACTTACATTCAGCCTCATTATTGCTCATGTTAATAGCAAAAGCTCATTTGACATTTTTTAAATTAGGTGAATTAATTTTTCCTCTCTTATCAGATCATAAAACATGAATTACATTTTTTTTTTTTTAGTAGTGTTTGTCTCAGAACATCACAGGGCATTAATATTTCAGTTATTACTTCAGACCAAATCGTAGAGAGCAAGTGATCTGATTTCTTATTCAAAAAGAATTGTTTATTTAGCACACGTGTAAAGGTGCCACAGTAATGTCACTAAAGACACAATATGAAAACCATGAAGTTGCATAGGTGACAACACTGGCATAATTTCAGCTGTTTTCTCAGTGGTTGTATGAACAAGAAGCATTTTGGGTTCACTGTCCAAACCACACCCTAATTGATATAACAGGCAATTAGTGAACTATCATTTTACTTTTAAAGGGACTGTTTTTCATGTGGATGACACCAAGATATAATAAAAATGGGAGAAAGTCTGGTATTTGCATAAAGTAAATCCTCAAAGTTAACCTGCAGTCTGACAGCTGATGTTGAGACCTTTTACCTGATTTCTCTCCACCCCTTGTAAAGGATTTCCATAAATATGGTTATGGAAGGAAAAGAAAACTCTCTCAGATTATGGACTACTTACTTCCATTTACAAAGAAGAAGTACGACTGTTCTAATATTTAAAAAGGGTTAAAAT
The DNA here is from genome assembly GCA_035583155.1 of Acropternis orthonyx. Classification (NCBI taxonomy): domain Eukaryota; kingdom Metazoa; phylum Chordata; class Aves; order Passeriformes; family Rhinocryptidae; genus Acropternis; species Acropternis orthonyx. Next base: position 17,295,971 of record JAWWEU010000040.1, read on the forward strand.
ATATATACACAGACTGCCTCTCTCAAATGCATGCATTCAAAATTACATTGTGTCATCTGCAAGTACTGGGAATACTTTTTCACCTCTTAACGCTAGTTACAAGTAAAATTATGGGACTTTCACAGACAGGGAAGATCCTGAGACAAACTCTTCAAAATACATGAATAAAATACCCAAACAACTCAGTTTCAATATTAAATGTATCATTGGTATAGAGTGGCCTGGTCAGTAAGTCCCAAAGGATTAGATCAATTACTTTAACTACATAATAGTGTCTCATATTGTCCTTGCCACCCGAAAAAAATCAATAACCTGTGGCAAATGTAGCTACAGAGTAGGTCATCCACGAAAATAAGAGATTTCTCTGAGAAAGTTTAACCCATCATATGAAGGATTTTTAAGAGAAATCAGGACAAGATGACATGTATAATGAATTATTATTTATATTTTCTAGCAGATAAAAGCTTGTAGAAATCCTTTCTGTCTGAGACGAAATGACAATTCATTTTTCAAATTTATACATTACTACAAAATACTCAGATAATCAAACAACTTACCTTTTCCCTTTAAATGCTGCCATAAACACACATCAATTTTCACTTAACAGGTGAACAATAAATTGCTATGTTTACAGAAAAATGACAATTTCTGGGTCAGGCAGTTATCTATAGGAAAATATAAGGGGCTGAGGAATTTTTGCATTCCTGATTTGGACAGGAGATTTGCTTTTCTGTCATGGATGGCAGTAAGGGGAAGCACCCTTTCTATTTAATGTTCAGCTTGGAATTGACCAGATTTTTTTTTGTATTGTGTGAAAATCAAAAAATTCATGTAGTTTAAAAGATCCATAATACAATTCCCACAGTTACAATAAGAGGAAAATGTCACACTCTAAACTACTTTAAATCATGAAATAGTGATTTCTCTGAAATAAAAACCATAGTATCCTGCTTGTTTGTTTCCAATAAAACTGAACATTCCATTTATAGACCATTAAAATAAAACATCATAATCCTTTACAATTCCTAAATTTTCTTCATTGGTTGAAACTATCCAACATATTTTTTTCCTTTGTTTTCCTCCTAAGGTTGCTACTGGTGAAAGAGATTCCATTCCCTTGTACTTTTCAGGCTGAGTGCTATTAAACAAAGTGTGAAGAGTATTTTGTGAATTGGGATGAGCAATGTTCGGCTTTCAGACTGTCAATGTGAACAATGGAAAGTGATGGCTTGTCCATTCTGACAGCTCCAAAGAAAGCCATGAAGACTATGCACACTATCTAAATAACAAATATTATAATGATAAAGTCAATAGGGTTTTTGTTTTGCTTTTTGTCCCCACAAGGTGAGGTGGAAGTAGTGCGAAAAAGTAGAAGAAAAATGTTCAGTGCTGAGGCAAAATGGTGTCCAAGAGTCATGTTCTTTGTGCAGAACATGAGGACATTCAGTTTGACTCAAAGCGTGAGACCCAGACTGAAATTGTATAATAGCAATAAAATCATACCCAAAACAGAGATCTAATGTTTTAGTTATATTTGAAAACCACCTGCAGTACTGTTATGAAGATAATGAAGCTAAGTAGACAGATGTCATGGAATATTTCTTCTTTAACAGATGAAGAAACAGATTTTAAGACAGTGAAGAACTTGAATTCCGATGTAAACTGAGAACACAGAATCATAGAATCACAGAATGGTTTGTGTTGGAAGAGACCACAAAGATCATCCAGTTCCTACCCACTTTCCATGGGCAGGGACACTTTCCACTAGACCAGGTTGCTCAGAGCCCCATCCAAACTGGCGTTGAACTCCTCCACGGATGGGACATCCGTGAGTTCTCTGAGCAACCTGTCTCAGTGCCTCACCATCCTCACAGTAAAGATTGTCTACCTAATATCCCATCTAAACCTACTCTTAGTTTATGAACTAAATTTTTTAAGTTAAAATTTGTATATAAATTAAATTACATCTTAATCACATGCTTATTTTGCACTATTTGCATATCTGTGGCAATGCAACTGCACATGTCTTTTAAATATCGCTTAGTATGCACTGTGCTAAAATAATACTTGTGTAATTTTCTTTCAATAGGTACTTTCAGAATTCATCTTAGGTAAAAAATGTAAAGTCGCTAGTTTCTTCTTTGAAGTAATACTTGAATTGAGGGCAGTGTTCCCTTGAATATAACTGTGTATTGTGTCTTAGTTTATTAAATAAAAAATGTTAAATTATTCAGAAAAAAATTATTACATTGTGCTTCACAGAGACCCAAAATATTAAGCTTTTAGTGAAAAGACACAGAAATGTCAGTATGATCAGTAATTATTCAGTTCTAAAATTATATAGATCTCATCTAACTTGAAAAAACAATCAAAATTAAAGAAATATAGTAGATTGTTCAGTGACACTCTAACTTCAGGCACAGGCATCCCAGTGTTTGACTCTCAGGTAGAAGAGCAATAAAGGCCATCAGAAAGACACCACAGCCTGGAAGTGAGCATCTGCAATACCCGAAAGGCGTATCATGATCAAGGCACCTAAAGGCCTCTATGTCAGTTTCACACCTAGAACAGAAACCTCCCTAAAGTACAGACTTACAAATGATGAGTTCAGAATAAAACTTGTTCCTCCATTTTCTAGTTTACTTAAGTTTTCACTGTGATCCAAAAAAGTCCACATCCTCCATTGAGAACTGAGTCATGATTCTGCTTTGATAATTACATGAGTCCGAGCCAATTATTTTGCAGGTCAGGTAGGTTTCATAACTGATACAAAAAATTACTCCTTTGCTTAAATGAAAGAAGGGTTTGATCATAGGTCACCTGCTGCTCTGTGAGAATCTCTAATCATTAGTGTAAGAATCTCTAATCATTAGTGTAAGAATCTCTAATCACTAGTGTGTACAGTATCGAAGAGTGGTCTTCTCCTAATCCATTCTATCAAAGATAGAATTTTGTCAACTCTTAGTAGCTCTGGGAAGTCATAAAAACACCAAGGTTATTGTGGGACTCATATCTCAGCACAACTTTGCAACATATTTTTATAAAAGTTTCTTTTAAAAAAAAAGTAAAAAAATATTTCATTCCCTTAAATAGCTAAATAGAATCTGTAAAAAGTACATGATTATGCCATAATACGTTAAATGCATCAGAAATCTATTTATAGTGGCATTAGGCTTTTATATCATACAACATTAATTCCTTGACATATTTTTTATTCTCCTATGGGAAGACATTGCTTTCAAACTTCAAAGAGTTCCTGCTTTTGAATCTGAGAAATTTTCTTCCAAGACTGAATTGTATAAACTATGCCAGTGACCCAAAGGGTGTTGATGTCCTAGATCCATTTGCACCTTCCTTACAGGGAACAAAATTCTCTAGCTCTAGGAAAAGTTACCCTCATGTATAGCAAAGTTTGGACCTTAGAAGTGTCTTTATCAGAATAATAATTGAGATTCCCTTCAATTATCTTTTGATATAGACTGCAGTATTACTGTGCCAGCTCCAAAATGATTGTCACTGTAGAAATGACCTTAAAATCCCCCAAAAATTCTTTTAAGAAAATACTGATGGTCGATTTTTCATCTAGACTAACATTTTCTTGATGTCTGTAGTCATTTTGCTACAGATATAATCTTCCAGGCATAACATAGCTTTCTCTTTTTAGTTTCTTTCTTCCCTCTTTGCCTTTCCTGGATAACAATCCATTAGTTCTTACCTATACTGTAATCTGTTATTTCAGGTTTGGAATGCATATAGCTTGTGACGCTGTCATCACAGTTTAGCTTCTTCTTTTTTTTTTTTTTTTTGCATTTAAATAATTTCTGAAATCAGAACCCAAACATTAAAATGTATATTTGATCAAAGAACTTCTTTTCTTAAGATCAAACATTCTTAGGCTCAGCTTACACTACTTGAAGATATTTGAACTTGATGAAATAAGGGTGCATTTTCTTTCAAAGCTAATAGGAAAAGCAGAGTTACTTCAAAATCTTTAAAAATCAGCAACAAAGAAAAAGCCTTGTTTATATGATGCTGTGAAATGGATTCAGGTACAAATGAAAAGATAAGTACAGGCAAGCAATTTCATTGGGAATAAAGAAAAATCTAGTTCTCAGAGGCTTTGAAAAAAATCTAGTTTTAAAATCTGGATTTACTGCAAAGAAAGTCCAGAAAGTGAAACACAATTATTTTTCCAAACTGGTTATCTTACTTGCATTAATTTGAGCATATGAATACAAAAATGGAGGCGGCATCTCAACATATAAGCTATATGATAACCATTTTGCTTTCTTGTAGTGGAAATAACACATCACATGAATTGTATTGTCTCACATTCATAATTTTTTGTTCATACACTAAACACATAAATAGTTCCACTAAAAGCCTGAGGAATGATTCATGTTCTTAAAGTCAAATTTTGGAGCAATGCAGCTACTTTGTTTCAGTAGGAATACACAAAGGGAATTTCTAGTAAACTCATTTCTGTAAGAGTTTTCATTTTGGTAACAGCATGAAATATACTTCTTGTTCCACAAAAAATTATCTTAGAATAGCATAATGAAGAAATATTACTTACATAAAATGAAATATCATATTTCTTTAAATGATTCCAAGAATATAGTGAATAAAAAAATTCTAAAAACTATAGATCTTGATCACAAAAATACTTTAGCATGAGTGTAGGTCTCATTGATCTAAATGCTTAATGAACTGCTCAATTTAATCTAATATCTGATTGATCTAAAGGCTACAGTGCATAAGTTAAACACATAACTGTGTCTTCTACAACAGTATAATTAAATATCTACTTATATACTTTATGAAGACATAATTGTTTTGATTTAAATTTTAATAACTTTTACACAACACTTCCTTCAGAAGAGCTTTATTTTATATATATATATATATACAGTGGAGTGTGTTTCCTCCTCAATATATATGAAAACAATCTTCCTGATCTCTCAGACAAATAAACTTAGCCCCTGACCATGTGGCAAAGTCACTTGAGTCAAGAAGTTCATTGAATTCATCATTGAATGATGGCATAGAAATGCCCTCTGCAGTCTGCTCCACTGAATTTCTTATGTGAAGAATCAAACCCATCACACCTTTCCATTGAATAACAATTTACTGAATTGTTTTGAAGGAAATTGCATTTGATGCCACATCACTGAGGACTTTCCTTTGGTCAATATGCATAAAAATCTTCATGGTATTATGAGGCTCAGCTGCATTCAAGAGACCTGAGTACTTATGAGTCTTATCAGTTTATGTTTTAACACTAATGAATTTGAGTCATCTCCCTGTTGATGTTACTAAGGGAGACTGTGAGAGAGCTGAAAGGAATCTTATTTTAGAAAAGTAATTTAATACAGAACTTGAGGAGCTGGGGAAGGTGTATTAGACTGACAAAGGGAATCTGTTCCAGACATAAAACACCATGCAGAGATGCTTAAATGAAATTAGATTGTGTGGTGGAGAAAAGTAGGGAGAAGGGGGAGAAAGAGATGGCTGGTCTTTGTAGGGCCATAAAAATAGGGACCAAATGACAAAATGAAGGGAAAAGTTAATAACTGTTCTAAGCATAAGCTCAAGCATACTGTCATTTCCTTGCAATGTACTGCCTTTTCCAGCCCATTTTTTCTTTTACCTAAGATGAACCAGTATGACACAAATATCACACAAACAAACAAACAAGCAAACCAACAAAAATAATCCTGAATTGCTGTTACTCTTTGTAACTTAGACATTCATTTCCTGTAAGATAAAGTTTGACTTTACACTAAATTGTACTGGAAAATGAGAGCAAACACTTATTCAGAACAGATCTTTCTCTCGATATCAGGGGCATAAGTTAAATACAGTTTTATTCATATAATAAATAGTGTCAATCTTGTAAAAATATTCATCTTCAAAACACGCTATAGAAAATTACTGTGAATTGTTATAAACTACTTCATATCAAGCACTACTTGAATGTGTTACTTATTCTTGATTGTGTACCTCTCCTCTCTTTTTAAGAATAGCTGGTTATATTTTTATCAATGACAGCTATCACCCATTGTTGTGAATCAAGCCACAGCAACACAGTTAAACACAGATAAAACACAGTCAGTAAAACATGAGAGGAATTACTTTACTTGGATGTACAACACTTTAACCAAAGCTAGAAGCACTGATCTTTATTTGGAGAATTTCTCAATATTCAACAACTGTGAAGATATTTTCCTTTGTCTTCACAAGTTACAATTAAGTCAACAACAAACACACAAACATTTTCATCACAAAGCCCTCTGATATGGACACAGTTTCAAGCTGTTGCCACATAGATTATATCTAGCACAATATTTTGCCCCATATTGTAGTTCACTCTGGAAAACTTTGCCCATTAATACCATCCATACTGATGCCTACTGAAGTATTTAATTTACTCTGTCTGGAGAGGAGTAGATGAAACTTTCTAAAAGATATGGGAATTACACTCATGCACAGGCATCAGGAGGTACAGCTGCATGTGGAGGCCAGAAAATTTTAAAAAACTCCAAAGATTTAGGTGGAAGGGGCTATCAGGAGGTTCTGTCTTGTACTTTGGGCTTATCATTTTCTCAATTTGTAACTTTAAATTGCCCTCTGTATTTAATGAAGAAAAAAGAGAGCACTCAAAGCTGACTGTGACAACATCTGTACCTACTTTAAATGGTTGAAGTAGACAGTCTTACTGATCGAAAGAGTGTTATTTCTTAGGTCATTGGTTGAAAATAAACATTATTGCCAGTTCTCCTTGCCTAATTATTTCCCTGATGCATGGTTACAGAGCTAGTGTGTATGTATACCAATAATTAGTTTAACCAGTGGTGTAGCATAAACATCTATTCAATTCAACAAATGGCTTCCAGATTCTTCCATGTTCTTCAGACATAATGACACATCTTAACATTTTCAAATCTCATAACATTCAAATTTTGTACATGACAGAAAGATACCAATAATTATTTTTTCTTTTTCAAACTCCATAAACTCAATTGTATTCTGCAAAGGGAGGAGCACCCAATTTAATCATTCACATCTAAGAGAGTTAAGACAAGAAAAGCAATTAATTTTTCTGGTGTGCTACTTTTGGCTGGAATGGAATTTGTTTTCTTCACAGTAACTCTTCAGGGACTCTGTTTTGAATTTGTGCTGAAAACAGTGTTGATAACATACAGATGTTTTTGTTATTGCTGAGCATTATTTACACAGAGTCAAGGTATTTTCTGCTTTTTGCATCGCCCTGCCAGCAAGTAGATTGTGAAGCACAAGAAGTTGGAAGGGGCACAGTCAGGACAGCTGCCCCTAACTGGCCAAAGAGATATTCAATACCATATAGCAACATATAAAGCTGGAAGGAAGAAGGAGGAAGGCAGCGGATGAGGGGTGGGGAAGAGAATATGTTCGTAGTGATGTTTGCCTTCTCAGTCACCATTATGCGTGATGGAGCCCTGCCTTCCTGGGGATGGCTGAACACTTGTCTGCTCATGGGAAAGAGAGAAGAAATTCCTTGTTTACTTTTGTTTGTGTGCATAGCTTTTGCTTTACCTATTAAACTGCTTTTATCCCAAACCACAAGTCTTCTCACTTTTACTCTTCCATTTCTCTCCCTGATCACATCAGTGGGGGAGTGAGTGTTTTCTTGGGGCTTAGTTCCTGGCTGGGGTTAAACCACAACTTTTTGTTTGTTTCATATTTATTAAGAAAGATTTCAGGTATTCTGGAGTATCAATGGATTTTTCCCAAAGAATAGCAGACATTTTTTTTACTTACATGTTCTAATTACAGCCATAGTTTTATTTGTTAAAATTTGTGAAGACTTACTGTGATAGTAATTTACGACAAAACTGGGAATATGACATGGTGATAGACGTGGAAACTAAGGTGAAAAAAGTCATCCATTCAGCTCCTTTGTCAGACAATTTATAGGTGGTTTCTTCTGTTTGCAAAGTAAGTAACAGAACTATAAATGGTGAACAGCAAAAATTATTCCACCTTCCTTGAACCTTGCTCAGTAAAAAGGCATTGTGCATTCAATAGTGGTTTCCCACTCTATTTCAAAATACCTCTGTATCAGGCAACAGGAGATTGTTTGATCTACCATGATTGTGCATTTAACATATATAGGAACATATATAGCCTTTATATGACAGAGAAACTGCCTATTGCCTATTACTTTACTCATGATTTTGTTAGTATGGTGAAAAAAATATGTTGATTGACAGCTCATCAGTTATCACTGTTAGAGGGTAGTCTACTGTGGATTATTTATATTTTTTTTTTATTCATCATCTCTGTTATTACCTTACAGGGGCAGGAAGACCTAAATATCATCTGACTCATTTCGGCAACTCACTGAATGTCTATTTGCTTATCAGGGCACACACGTATGAAGTTAAAGAGTTTAAGGGTGTCAAGGAAAAAAAAAAGGTAATAAGGAATTTTCACTACCTCCCAGAAAAAAATTTATGACATTGTGTCTAAGGTCAGTGATTTAGCAAATGAACTCCAAGTAGGTCTGAAGATGGGATGCTCATCTGGGGCAGAGCTTTAAAATGTCCAGGCACTGATATAATCTGTAATGCAATCTGGTGAAGCTGTCCTCACTATGGACATTGGGACATGCCTAATGTCTACTAGACCCTGATATAAACTGTGAGTGGCAAAATACAACATAGGTTTGAAGTTACCTTAATGCATCCTTTTGTCTGATTTTATTGTTTCTAAGAGGAATTGATCTAACAAAAAAAAAAAAAAAAAAAAAAAAAGGCCGTGTTTAGAAGACATTGAGTTTTTCAGTCTGCAAATAATGTTAACAGAAGTTAAGCAACAAGTCAGAACCAATACATAGAGAAAAATGAGCTGTTGAAGTTTTCTTTGAAGAAAACACTTTAGAAATCAAAATTAGTGAAGAAAACAAAAAACATGTTGAAGCTAAACAACTTGTAATAGATTATTCGTGACTGTATCAGTCCCTAACTACAATGGAAACCTATGCTTAGTGGAAAATAATAGTGGAAAAATTATTCTGCACAAAAGATTCTTTTTGTCTCTATTGGCATTCTTTGCTTTACTATAATAGATACATAGAAATTCACTGTCATCTAAATTCCAATAAGGCTGCCTTGCACATAGTATATCTGCTCAAGATCATCACAAAGGTACATTGAGCCAGGAAGATTTTGATTGTGTCAGACCAGCTGTAGTGACTGGCACTCCAGTCCTACCCTGATGGACAGGGACTTGGTATTAAGTAACTCATTTTTTTATCACATTCTGTCTAAATTACAGCAATTCAATAGAAGTATCATGGGACATGGCAACCTCTAGAAAACTTCTACAACCTGTCTCCTCAACAACAGAGATGACAACAAACATAACAAACCCATTGCTTATTTTTCACATTCAAAAGGGACATTGAGTCCAGTTAAAAATCTCTATTCTTGCCTTCAGTGGCATATACTCACAAATTAAAAAAGCATCAAACACCTCAGGATGCAGTTTTTGACTGATATATTTGCAATTTCATTACAAAGAATCTTTCTCTTGGAAATACAAAATTCATTCTTCAGGAGACAGATGTCATCACTATGAAATGCAAATAGAGATGAGTTAATTACACTCTTGTTTATTTTAAATGCAATAACCTATTTCTATAAGCTATCTTCAAATTGAAAGAAGTTTAAGGAAAGCAGAATCAGTGATGAAATCGATGATCTGTAAGCATCTACTCAGCTTGCATACTTCAGTTGCAGCTGTTTAATTTCATTCAATTGTTGAACCCAAGCTACTAGGTTTATGGGGTAGACATTATTAGTTCTGATGCATTCACACAAAAATACATGTGGAACTCTTGGGAATTTGAGCAGCAAGAAGACATTGTACTTAACTAATGTGTTTACTCCCACATGGGTTCCAATTTTACACCTATTTGGAAATATAAAGAACTGTCCTTCCTTGCTTTAAATAACTCTCTTTAGACTGCAGCATATGCACTTTAAAAAGACCTAAATAAAACTCTGGGTTCAAAAGATACCTCACACAAAGTTCCAGATATTGTCTGAACACTCCGAAACAGAAAAGTAAGAAGCAAAATTATCACTCAGTGAACTGTCAGATTGCTCTCATAGTCTTAATAGCAAAGTTAGCATTAAAAAAAAAAAAAAAAAAAAAAAAAAGGTGATTATATAAAAAGTATGAGAATTTAACTGTCTGGTAAGCCTAACTTTTGACTGTTCAATCTTGTGACTGTCAACCATTCATATTTTTCAAAACTCCTCTCCTGCTTAGATTTTTACAATATAAGCTAGTTGAGCAATGAACTTTAAAAACCTTCAGAATGCATGGAATTAATTCAACAGTTACCAGATAACAAATAAACAAACACAAAAAACCCCACCACACTTATTCTGATACATTGTTTTCAGTAATTAAGGGGATATTCCCCCAGGGTAGAATCGTATCCTGTTGTTTTCACTAATCAGAATTTAAAGAGAATATGTGACTCTAATTTACCACAGATACATTATTTATCTTGAGCATAAGCAAACATTTTAACTTGGATCGTAATTATGCTTTTCCTTATGCACATTATATTTCTTTTGAGTGACATTTTTCCCGTACTGAGATTTACCTATGCTAGATCTACTGTTTCTACTGGGATTAACACCTCTAAAAGAATTGGTTTTGATCTACTCTACATTAACACACTACAGGATACAAGCAAATATCATGACTGTTTCCCTGAGTTCAGAACTAATGGTCACTCTTAGAAGCTTTCTGACTTTTCTCGTAAGTCAGTTTAACTGAAATAGTTGTCTATTTGCATAAGGTTATGATTAGTCTTTTAGTGAAATCATTTGAGAATTTGTGAGCTACAGCTCCAAGGTTTATGGATTTCATCATATTAATTCACTACTGGTTTTCAACCACTGGTGATGCATAGACTTTTACAGCAAAGAAGGAGTGTCAAGTTTTCACCTGTAGGACTGGACATACTTCAGAGGGTTGCCTAGGTCACGTCTTGTCTCAAGGCAAGAAGTCACTGTAACTACGTCATTACTTAGATAAATTTTTCTTACCATGTCTTTCAGAATGAGACCCACAACTGTGCAAACAATCTATTCCAACACTTCATTAGCTTAAAAAACAATTTTAACAGATGTTTTACTCACTGTCTAACATAAATCTGTCTTACAGCAATTTAAGGTTGGGGCTACTTGTCCTCTCTTTCACATGGATGTAAAATAGAGCACGGCTTTCCTCTTTGTGCAAGTGTCATCATGTATGATTTTTCTTTCTCTCCTTGCCTTCTCAGACTGAACACCCTTATTCTTTTATGTTTTCTGGACTTTTAATCTTTTTTTTATTTTATTTTTTTGACAATCATCAGTTATTCTACATCTTTAACTAAGTAGAACACAGAGAGCAGGAGTGTTTGAACTAAAACACTGCCAGTCAATAACTATTGAAGACAAAATGCCTCCTCTCTTTGCTGGATAGAAAAGGAATCTTAATCAGCAAACTCTGAAGTCATCATTAGTTTCTGAAGAAGATATCACAGTCTAAAATGTTCATATTTATTGTCTTTAATTGTTTGCTGATCTTTTACATATGAGTGCAAATTTATTTTTGTTTCAAAACATGACATTCGTTAAATTGAACCACACTACCTATTTTAATTAAAAACACTTGAAATAGTTCATTCTATCATAGCATTTCACACAGCATAAAATTGTCATATCTTTCTAAAGAACTGAAAGGAAAGTGGTGTATGCAGTGATGAATGGGAGAGAATTCTAATCTATATTACTGGCTGACAGAAAATACATGTATGTCATTAAAAAGCAGAGGAAGGTTTAAAAGCCTGGTTAACTGCTTAAGGTCATTGAATATCATGAAAAGAAAGGAGATGTGCTAAGTGAAAAAAAAAAAAAAAGAAAATTAACTAGAAGCTACCTGCCTCCAAGATCATCTTTCTGAGATCCCAATATAATCAAGTGTCCCTGAAGACAGCATTTCTTTTGACTGAAGAAAATATAATTTTAGAAAATGGCTCAAACTATTCAATCCAAAGATTTCTACAAGTTTCACCACTGTGATAATTTAATGACTCCTCTGAGTCTGCTGTTCTAACTTGCTTTACTTGCTGTACTTTTTAACTTCTGGTACTTAGAGCGAATTTGAAAAACACTAAGTCTGCCTTTGAAACAAAAGGATAAAACATTCCCTTCTTTTCCCTTTTATTCCCCTTTCTGCTTTCCCCAAACTATATCACTCAGAAAGTCTCTCACAGACAAATCAATTTATCTGACACTGTGATCCTCTCTAGTGCATTTCTTCAGATCATCCAAATAATGGAAAAGATGCCTCATCCCTAAAAATCTCACCAAAACTCTGTACTAGAAGAATATAGATGGTGTGAGATTAAACTAGGCTGTAGAGAGAGATGACTCCTACCCCCATCCAGCTCATAAAATCCTATGACAAATTGACCACTGATGGCCTCCACATTAACTCTTTGAACTCTCACCATTCTAGAAGGTGGGAATCATATTTTGACATCCTTACCAAGAGAATACAATATAGAACATATACCAGCACTCACATAAATCTCTCATAAGGTTACACCTTTCCATCAAAGTAATACCCTGCCTTCTGCATCATAGTCCCTGAGCTGCCGTCCACGAGCCTTTAGTGAAATGTGCAAAAAGCTGAGAGATTGAAACTCCTGTTTTCTCTTGAGAGTCTCTGCTGAGCTTAAGCAACTCCAGGAGTGATAACTTGTGCTTCCCATCAAAAGAAAAAATTATGCTTTTGCTTCTTTCTGCTGATGATTTATTTTTTCCCCCAAAGAGGATTGAACCAGGGAAACATATTAAAATTATGGAAAGCAGAACTTGCAAATAAGCCCATGGCAAGAGAATAGAGCCAAGTGGAGTTTGTACCTTTATTCTTCCTGTTTAGTTTAAAGATAAGTGACTAGCTAAAGTATAATATTAAAATATGGCTTTTTAAAAAAATCATTCTCATTAGTGCAATAAAGCATTTGAAGATGCTGTTTAAATATTTTCCAACTTAGAGATGTCAATTCTGATTGCCAAACCTGTAAATTTAGCTGACAGGATTACCTTATAGCGACAAAAGAGAATACAAAATGCCTAGGTTTTCACAACCCATTGACTTGTGGAAATAAACATATCTCTTTTGAAAGTGCTGTAGTCTATGTGCATTTGTTTGAAATGTTCTTTTTGGGTTTCTTGTAGGACTTTTATTGCTTTGGCTTTCTTACTTCCTATTGCCTATGTTATTTCAGCTTATGAAATTAGGGGGTTTTGCATATTTCCATCTGTTCATTTGAAATTTCTCATTTCCTCTCACCAACTAGATAAAATTTTAGGTTTTCAAAAACTAAAGAGCCACAAGACTACTTTACAACTAACTGTAAAATCCTCTACTAAAGTTAAAAGATCTGCTGCTGCAGAATATATGTCTGTATATAAAGATTTGTTTAAGTGTATTTTGAATTTGACAATAATGCAATCTTTTCACTGTCCACCAAATACCACAAATATTCTTAAAAGAGTGCTTCTTCAAAGATGTATAATTGAAGATGAATGGGCAAATACAATGTGAAAACCTTGTTAAAAGAGGTGAAACCCATTTTTGGCTAATGTTTTCCACTGACAAGACTGTAGGAAGGCTGGCCTCCTGCAGATAGCTTTTTTTTTTCTTTTTTTTTTTTTTTTTTTTGAAGTTTTTGATGCATCATTTCATTGATATCATTCAATCCTGAACAATTGTTGATGCAAGACAAAATCCAGCACTACAATGCTCAAGGTGCATGACTGAAATTGAGTGCATTAGTACATATGTTTGCAATTGAATCATCATCATTAGTGTTGAAAGAAGTTCAGCAACATTTCAAAATCTTCTGCAACTGGCATAATACAAGGAGGGAAAGGGTACTTTAATAGCACAGTTTATTCTGGTAGATTTCAGTTCCTTTGGTGTCCATGCAGTTTTCTAAATCTGTGGGGTAATGTTGTTGTCATAAGCCTTAATATAGCTGTAGATTTTTATATAGTTTTATAGTCTTATAGTCTTTTGCATTTGAAAATAGCTTGTAAC
>JAWWEU010000040.1:17310227-17329879 GCA_035583155.1 Acropternis orthonyx
TTTGGGATAGTTTGTAGGATGGGCTAATTAGACATTGGCTATGTTCTACAGATAAGATAATTAAGTAGAGTTATAAATTTGTAGAATACTGTATGCCTGGGGCGCGCGCGTCATTGTACTCTGATTGCTGAAAGCTTTTAGCCGAATTTAGTAAAAGACCTTTTTGCCTTCACCCTGTCGTGGAAGTTTTCTTCCCTTGGATTTACGGCAACAATGTCATTACAAAAGTACCTTGCAGACAGAGCTCTAGTCCTTGTGAGCTATTAAGATAGAACCATAAATGGATGGAGCTAGATTTCTCCTGACCTGTTAAATGGCAATTTAAAATGTTACCTTAGCCACTGGAAAGAGAAAATACTAGGTTATGAAACTAAAATCCAACTTTTCCTCTCAGGCAATAACTTATTGACTGACAGAAATGAATCTTGATCATGGAAAGATGGAAGTGAGAAAACACAAATTGAGAGAGTAGTGCAATGCCACAGATATTAAAACATATACGAAGAGAGTTAATTTGTCTGAATTAAAGGGAAGACACAAATTTTGGAAGTGTCACATTGAAATAACGGAATCAATTAAGTTAACACCTTTTTTAATTTTTTTTTCTCTAGCTTCTTTCTTTTTACAGGCAAAATCTCATATCAAGTGTGAGTTGGGGTAAGCAGCTTTAGCTCTGAGGACAAAATTAGTTCTTATTTTTAATCTAGTTAAATCTTCACATTCAGGGAGTGGTGGGACTTCTCTAATGAGCTATTCAGAACAAAGCTGTATCCTTGCTGTATATCTAACAGTTTTTGCCAACTCCCAGATGCTGTGGCAGCAGTGATTTATTCAATACAGTCAAATATGTAGGACATGGAAGTGGTTCTTCAGCCAAAACTTCTGGAACAAAAAAATTATTGAAGGGAAGCCTAGGGACAGCCCACTCGGAGATAGAGACATTGATTTGATTCAAAATTCTCACAAGTCAAATACCGCCAATAATGTAAGGTTGGAAGATCCTTTATTTTTCTGTGTCAGTCCTTAACATACACATTAAATTAATGTAAGTTATGAGTGTGACAGTAAAATTCCAAATCAGTAGCATTTTTCCTGTACTTCACCTATGGAGCTGGACGTGTGTGTCCCAGAAGAATGAATAACCAAATGAAAGAGCATAGCTTCTGTCCAGAGGAATTAAAATTCCCAGAGTTGTCCTTGACTGGATCTGCTTCCTGGTGTGACCTCAAACGATATCCCTAGACTGTTATTCTCAGCCTTATCACCCCTAAAAGCTCTTTAAGAGCAGCACACACTGCACATGAATGTAGAAAGTAGAGAATAAAATGTACAAGAAGACTCTTAGCCCATATGATGGTCTACTAGTAATCCTAACACAAAATTTAGTGGTGGCCACAGACAAACCCTTGGGGATGGCATTGCTGCTTGTGTAGCTGAATCCCAGACACAGTCCACCAGGTGTTCTAGCTAGTTGTGCAAAATTGCTGCAATTGCTCCCCATCAAGCACACCCTTTACTCTGACAGCATCGTGGATGTTTGTTCCTAGAATATTTGAATTCACATTTCAGTATTCTCCACTGGCTTATTCTGTAAATCTTCTGAAATTCCTAAATCTTTTATATCACCTACATGCAACACTGAAGATCTGTGTCACCATACTTTTTCTAAGACTCTTTTTAATTTTATTACTCTGTTGGTTCAATTCTAACACATGTATCCTGTATTTAACTGTATTTGAAGCTTCTTTTAAATATGATGGCTTCTGTACCATTGAGCTATACTCTATAAAGTCCTGACCATGTCAAACTTTCCTTTAGTAAAAAGAACATGATATGTATTAGCTTTAATTTTGCCAACTATGTTTCCCATTTGTAGTGGGAAGAACCAGTACAAAAACCACAACACTAGGAGGTGATAGAGAAATAGCTGAATTGCACTTTTCTGACAAAGTAAAATCCATTTTATACATATTTGTCAGAAGGAGAAGATGTAATGTCATGGAAAGAAGATTATTTGATCAGTAATATAAATCAGGAAATAGATTCACTGTTGAGATCAGTGGAAGTTAGAAATCTTTCATTACCTGACAATCTGATGTATTCTTTGCACCAGAGCAGTCACCATCACTGTATAAAGATGACAAGAATAAAAACTTTGCAGTAAACTTATAATCCATCTTGTTTAGGTCTATCAGTTATTGAAATCAAGCAAAGATTAAGAGCAAGGTATTGGAAATGTACAGTCTTTCTAGGATTTTGTTAATGAGAAGGAATAATTACAGCTGAAAAAACACCTGCACAAAAAAACCCCCAAACACAATAAAAAGTATGCAGCTTATTTTTGAGGCTGTCAAAAGACTGTAAGAAAGGATTATAAACTGAAGTTACAGTCCATTGCATTTAGTTGTCATCTGGTATGATCCTTGTAGCCAAACATACTATTGTGCTCATCATGACTCAATTGTCTCTGGATTGCACATTATATTTTTTATGCCTTAACCATTCTCCCTGAACACCTGTAAAATGAACCTGCAGGGATTGTACAGAATACTGTAGTGACTGGTACATTAGGTTGCTCTGAGGGTATTATCTGTGACAAATAGAATTTGTTCTAATGTACTCTTATGAAGGGACTACTCAATATATTACAGTGATCTGGAAGATTTTGCTGGTTTCTTTACTTGTAGGAGACAAAGGCAACATTATAATTCAGAAGCAAGATTCTGCATATTAGTAGAGTTCATTCAAACAGTGCTAATGTTTCAATATTACATTAATGTGATATTCTTCTCCACCACCACCACCTGCCACCTTTCAGGAACAAGTACCTTTGAGAGACAAAATGTAAATACCAATTGTATACATTTTTGCTCAGGATAACTGGTTTAATTTTCAATCAAACAAAATATAATAGTCTAAATGCCTTTGAAATGTCAAGAGCATTTTCCTTTCAGTGTTTGTATAGATGCCATTGCCCCTTCAAATTCTGGGTAATTCCTTACTCAAAGACTGTCAGACCAATGAAAAAATATTTTAATTATGTCCTTGAAACCCTTAAAAATTATTTTGCTATGTTGATGACTAAGAAAACTAGAGAGTACAATAGAATTCAATAAAACAAACATGATCGTTATATCAGAAAGAAGTTTGTTCTGACTGGTGCTGAGCTACTGAAATGATGGATGCATGAGAAACACAAGATAAATGATAACCAGAGGTGTGGGATGCTGCTTTTCAAACTGAGCAGAAAACTCCATTTAATATCTATTCTATCATAAAAAATTGTAGAGCCTTGGAGGTGTCAAAAATATGCTAATATGCACATTCTTTTGTACTTGCATCATGCTTCTCCATTCAGAGATGCTCCTGTGCTGTTACCTGCTTCATACTGCCAAAACAGCATCTCAGTGTTACCAGCAGCATTTCAATGGGAAAAAAAAGGAATAGCACCTTCTCTTTTGTGGGATCAGATTTTCTGATTTGTCTCTTCAGCAATGGTAGATGTGAGGTTTTTTAGTTGTCTGTTTTTACGTCATTGTGGAATATGTGGATTTATGCAGTTAATTGTATTCACAGTGATAGAAACAGGAGCGTTATAGACAGCAGTTCCGCTTTATAAACTCTAGGGGGTACAAAATGCTGGACAGGTACCTAGGACTTACACCGCCATCCTTCCCACAACTGGGAATCCAGCCATGATTCCAAGATACGAACTAAAACTTTATTCTTGGAATTTTCAATATGAACATTTATTATTCTCCATTCTCTTGAAGCCAGTACACTAAGTTATATTTCTGCAAATAAGCATTATATGTAACATTCTGGTTGTTTGAGAACATACCACAATAAGATAAATACAATAAGAGAAGCAGTAAAATATTCTCACTTTCATGGGAAACTTAAGAGTCATTAAACTGAAGTGCACCAGCACTTAAAGTGTATTTGTGTAAATATTTTTTTAATCAAATTCCAATATCTTATTTAGAAAACATTCTAAACACTGGAGATTCTTCTTAATGGTTCTAGAGGGCTTTGGGCAACATTTAAAATAACTAAACATAATGAAAGTTCTATAATGCAGGTGCTTAGTTAAGCAAGTTATAAACTCATTGAACATGCCGGGTTTTTTTCACAGTTTGTCTTTTGGGATCTCCAGCTTCAGATTTCTCAAGGTCTGAGCTGGAAACTGAAAAAAGGTTTTGTGTAAAGACTGTGCTGTCTGATCAATTACATTCCCAGTATCTTAAATGCTCTAGTATTACAGTATACAGCATTGCAACTAAGCCTGTATTGCAAAAACATGTAATCTGTTCATGTTTTAAGTGATATGTATACAGAGAAATTATTTTTGGATTGTCATAATGTAAAGATTTGTGATTGAATATGCAAAAAAAGTGAAATGTCAGCAGTTTTTAATATGGTTTTGAAAACACAATAAGAGTTTTATTTTACATTAGCTGTTTGCAAGATGAGCCTGATTATTTTGGAGAAAAAGGAAAAGCAAAAAAATTCACTTTTAGAAAGTTTCATAATATCCTCTGCACATTGAATTAAATATAATAAAATAACAGCAAATATTTCTTAACGGAAATGAGTTGTGTGAATCCAGATTTTAAAAGATGTGTTAAAACTCAAGGATTCAGGACAAACTGAATTTGCTTCTTAATGTCCTTGTAAAATGTTCTTTTCTAAGCCAGAAACCAATTCCTGTGAGCAGTTCAGAAATCACAACCTTCTCTCAGAGTAGGAAAGTCTGGCATCTCTGGATGGCAAGTCGGCCTCAGGACCAGGCACTATGCGCTGACCAATTTTAGTAACCTTTAAATTTTGAATGTGAGGACATAGGAATCAATAACTTCTGTTACAGAAATTTTTACTGGGATTTTTACGGAGACTTAGGAGGATACTATGGAAACTTCTAGAAAAATTGCATGCAATGTTTAACTTCACTATATAACATTGAAATAAAGATTATCAAAAATATGTGATTTAGAAAACTGTTTCTTGTCAATGTTAATTGCACGAAGGAATAATTTTGCATATAGAATTTGTGTGATAAAAATGAACAATACTGAAAATATTTGAATATAGAAATCTTTCCCCTGTTAGAAATCTGGCAATTTTGTAATATTTTCTAAAGATTACTTTGAGTGTCCTTTTTCTCACATTTATTGTAGTAGCAGAAATTTTTTTACTTCTGTTATTGTCCATCACAGTGAGAAAAAGTATTTCATTTTTAGCATAACTTAATTTTAAAAATTATTTGAGATGCTGAATGTCATTCTTAAAAGCATACTAAAACCAAAACCCTCTAAATTTTATCCCCTTACTATTTATACATCTATTATACTGTGTGAAGCAATATCAGTTAGAACATAACTCTTAAAGTAAATGGTTTTTGTTGTCCCCTTCCAACAAACTTCTCATACTTCCACTCATTGGTTTGATGTTTTAAAGACGACATCACTTAATATTTACCAGCTGTAAAATTTTTGTTACTTTCAGTACAACAGGAAGACAACAGATTCTCATCTGAAATCTCTGATGTCTGTCATATTAATCTAAATATAGAATAACTCTGTGCTTCTTTAGTTTTACAAAGCAGCTTTTGAAGCAACTTTTTCATACATATGTATTTTTAAAATATGATAATATCTATTGCAGTCCTGTAACTAGGTACTTATTTGCAGACCAAAGGCATTGTCACTTAGCCTCTCGGATCACAAAAACTCAGGGGAAAACTGGTTGTGATTTCTTTGTATGTTGTCCTGGAGATACACCACAAGACTTGTGAGTCAGGTTACATCATGAACATTGAATTAGTTCCAAAAGCATTATGTCCTGAGATGATTATTAAATCCAATATTCATACATTTGCTCTCAATTGAAATTATTTCTTTTAATCTCATGATGTCTGATGCCTTTTTCCTGAAAGCCAAAGAATGGTATAATCATATCTCATCTTTCATCAGCAAGATAAGGTCTGAGCATCCATCATTTCAGAGGAAAGATAGAAGACCTGGTTCTGATAAAATGCTTTGAATATTTGAAGACCAGTTTTTGCTGAGCTAATTTTACAGTGTGTTCTTTTTGATGCCAATGTTTTTTTTTAGCATTATCATAAACCAGGAAAACTCTGAGTTTCTATAGTTAATCAAATCACTATTTTCTCATTGAACTATAAGTTGACTGAGTGCTACCATTTTGGTCCTCTCGCTGCCATAAATTAAAACATGTTAATTTTACACCATGCTCACAGTTATCTTGTTTGATAACAAGGATTTTATCTAGAGAAGAGAAGGCCAAGAAGGGGTCTCATTAATGCATCTAAATATCTCAATGCAGGTGTCAAGAGGAGGGTGCCAGACTCCTTTCTGTGGTACCCAGTTACAGGAACAGAAACAATGACCATAAACTAAAATGCAAGAAGTTCCACCCCAGCATGAGGAAGAACTCTACATTGAAAGTGTCAGAACACTGGAACATGCTGTCCAGGGAGGTCATGGAGTGTGCCTCTCTGGAGACATTCCAGACCCACCTGGACATGCTTCCATGCAATTTGCCCTAGGTGACCCTGCCTTGCCAGGAGGATTGGACTAGATGATCTCCAGATTTCCCTTCTAACACTAACAATTCTGTGTTTCCATGATTTGGGGGTTTTATACTTGGTTAATCTGCTTCATAATTGGGGAAAAAGGAGTGGAAATCTGAGAACAATTACTTGAGGTAATGATCTACTGCAATTGGGCCACTTTGGATTTCTATCCTTGTTCCTGTTTGCTACTGAATTAATTTTCTTCAAAGCAAACCAAAACTAATAAATAATTTGAGAGGTTTTGTTTGAAGTCTGAGACTTTATAGATGCTAAAGCTTAGAAATATTTCCTGAATAGACAAATTATTGATGTCTTGGACATAAAGGACACTGTAGGGGGAGAATAATGGACCTCTGCATCTATACGCCCACAAGAAACTACAGCTGGACTTCCACCATAAAGGGGAATGTAAAACATAAACTGTGAAAGAACTTGTGTAAATAGAGAATCAATTTAGTTATTGATAAAGAAGATGGGTTGATGCTCAAGAACTGGTTTGGAAGGTAAATCTAAAATGAAGAAGCCAACTGGTAACATGGATTTTAAAAAAAGAGGGAACAACTAACTGAAGGACCTGTGTTGGGGATTGCTGGAATATGGACAGCTTTGGCTTTAAGAGGATGCTGCTGCAGGCCTGCAAAGCAGTGGAAAACATCACCTGTGTCCTTGGACCAGGCCTGGGAAAGCTGAAGAACGAGAAAAATAACTGTAGAAAACAAGAGTACGTTTTGAGACTTCCCAGCATGAGGAGAGATGGTGACCACCTATCAGAAGATGGTTTGGAACTGACAGACGAGTGTGCTTAGCAAATGACATGTAGCCTCTGTGTGTGTGTTTGCAGTAGAAGAATATTATAAAAGGATTAGTATATAATTAATAAATTGGCTACTCTTGATCATCATATTGGTGTGTTGAGTTGCCTGGACCTCGCACAAGAGTATAAACTCAACAACAGACCTGGCTATGAAACAACAGATGACTGAATATTTAGAGACCATGATGGTGGATTATGAATGTCATTTAAGTTTTTGTAGAATAAAACAGTATGTCAGCAGGGATGGAGAGGAAGAAAACATGGGATTAATGCCTGATTATCAGAGCAATGCCTGCTCTTTGCTCTTCTTGAGGCTGCAAAATAAAACCAGATATATTCAACAGAAATGTCCAAAACCATGATCTCTCTTCTTTAGTGATACTTCTTAACTATTGGGCTATAAAGTATAAACCACTTGTTCAGCTTTATGAAGATCATCTCATTTTTTGTTGGAGAGTAATATCTTTGTCAGGAAGGATGCACAAACCCTGACTGTGCTAATTCCAGATATTGTCAGAGTAGACTGAGGAAGAGGTGGTCATCTTTTGGTCCAAGAGAGAAGCTGACTATAGGTTTCCCTTCTTCTATAGCCATGAAGTTTTCATATGGAAGCTTACATCTTCTTTTCCCGCAAACTTGCTAAATTAAAGCATGAGCCTGTTTGTAAATGGTAGCTTAGGTCTGTAGACATAAGAAGAGGTTTTATTCTTTGAATTCCAAACTTCAGTTTGCAGCCACAAGGGAGATCTGAAAACTGGAAAACAAGATTTCAGCCATACTTGTATCAGGATGATTTGGGCTTCTCCATCACCAAGATCCAGGATTCTGCAAACTCAGTTTTGTGTACCTACCTGTACTCATCTAGTGTAAATAAATAGGAAAATTAATTTTATCATATACCTTTTATCTCACAGAAAATTTTAATTGTAGTCTCTACATTCCCTTTTAAGTTCAGCTCTGAGCCCTTGCAATTTTAATTCCTTAGGTAAATAAATCATTTTTACCACAATAATTGTTAAATATGCTAACATTTTCAGCAGACCTTTCAGATCTCCATAACACTTGATTTTATAATTGAAAACCCACCTTTAACAGTTAACAGAATTTGTACACCTTTTCCTGTAAATTAAAGATGTCAGTACTGCATTATTTTTTTGTCAGAAAAGATTGTAGATAATTTTTTCTTTCAATAGTTCTAACACATGGAATTTAATTTATTTTACTATCATATATTCATAATAGAGGGTCTTTAGAAAAGTTTTACTTTATATATACATATTTTATACATGTATATTTGTTGTGAGTTTTATATATATATATATATATTTATTATATTATTTTTTTAGTGGAACTACAAACTCAATAAATATTTTAAAAATAACTATAAACTTGCTTTTAATCACAAACTGTGCTTTGATTACATGGAAAATATATTGGGAGAGAAAGATTGTTCATGTTTATCTCATTTTTTTGCACTACTGGAAATTCTATACAAATTCTATTTTACCTTTCTAATGTGCTTCCTTTCATTTTCTATAGTTTCATTTTTTGTAGTTGAGCAATAAAATACAAACTATGGAAGCTTATTTCCTAGTTTATAGACTTCCCATCTTTCTCTAGTAGTCATTACCTATTTGGGTATCAGACTGTGAGGAAACGTTATGCTATGTGAGCTTCTGTAATCATTTTTCTCATTCTCATATCTGAGCATTCTCAAAAAGATTAAGCAATGCATCTATGTACCTGTCATATATAATCCATGTTCTCAGTCTCTTCACAAGGACAAAAATTCTGTATGTAGCATAGTTGTTTTTTCTGACTCCAAACTCACCATTGTAAACTTATGTTAGAGAATTTTTTGGCAGAACACTACTTGCTTCTTCCTCTAGGACAATCATCAGATGCATTCCCTCAAAAATAATGACCACTACAAACCGCACCATCTTCTCAGGCTTTTCTCTTTGTCTTTTGTTTGCTTTCATGCTATGACAGCAAAAAATCCAAGGGAAATATAGCTTAATGTACAAACAGAAGATGCTGACTAATTAATTTTCAGTTAAAAAAAATACCTGGTTTGCAGAAAATACATTAAAATGTTTTGTTATGATCAAAAACTTGCAAGAAAAAGATAAGACCTATGTAACTGCTTAGATATGCTCATTTCACAGGACATTTTCAAATGCTCTTTTACATACCACTCAAAGTAAAAATCCTGTTTGACAGGATTTTCTGGTCTCTGCTTTGAGATTTTCTTTACCCTCTGGATTTTATTAGAGATTCTTGAGAGGCTCCTAGGAACCTCTAAGGAATCTGAAGGTACCACTGCTCCCAGGTAAGGATAGCCACAACAGCTCTGACATCTGTCAACCTTCATAGCAACATCTAGAGATATCTAACAACCTTTTGAAGCTCTTGTCTCTGTTGAACTCTGATCAGGGAGGATCAGGCACCTTAGCATAGATAACAGGTAGTGAGTACTCTGTACATCAATTTGAGAAAAAAAGAAAAAAGGAAAAAAAAAGGTGGGGGATCAGCAGGTGTGCTCAGACTGGTACGTACATCCTCATAAATGGCAGTGATATACCACAGGGCAATCTCTGATCGTTGTTAGAACAACTGTTCCTGCAATTCTGATGGCCTTGATCTATGAGTTCAGAAAGAGGGACCAGTGCTGCAAGACCGAATTTGTAAGAGAACACTGTGCTGGTTGAGTTCGAACTACAGAAGAGAATAAGAAGCAGTCAGTTATGGAAGCATTAGTGAACCTTCCTGCTGCAGAAGATGGAGATCCCTGTCCATTGTCCTGACCTGTCATACAGGAAGGTTTGCCACTTATCAGAGAGAGTTCAGAGGGAAAGGGAGACAATGATCCACAATCAATTAAGACAGTGGTGAACAGAGGTTATGTGAATAGAAAGGTTCTCAAAATTGACAAGGTAGGGCTTCAGTGGGATTAGCCCAGGCATATACATACCAATCTTGTATCAGGACCAAGAACATTTTTGTTGATCAGCAATTCTTGTACTGATCTCAATCAACTGAACATAATTATTTCGAACACTTGCTGTGTGTACCTTTGTACAGAGCCCGTACATGACTTGACCTGTATTCTCATAAGGTGTCCCTATGTTCTCATTTTACTCTTAAACTTACCTCACATTTCATGTCATGTAAGTAGTTTATTATGATTTTTTAAGTCATTAATTCTTTGCAAAAATCACCCTTACTTCCATTGATAACTTTGAAAAGTTAACTAGAAAAACTCTCTTTTACAGACAGAAATCTGCAATTGGTAATGTGAGGCACTCAGAAATTGCTTAGCAGTTTGACCTGCTGACTTTCTTGGTATATCCAAAAACTAGCCCATTTCCCCTAGAATTTTGAAAACACTAGAATTAAATGTTTTCATGTTAAATGTTGATCTTTCAATGAAGATTCACTTTTAATTTGACTTGGACTAGTTGGGTAGTACAGTGATATTAGCTGGAATGCATTTTTGACTGTTTTCCTAGAGATTACAGCAGTTGTCTATAATAACAACAACAATAGTAATAATAACAGTAGTTAAAGTTCAATTTTACCCCTTCATGAAAACCTAGGGAAAACATTCACAGAGGCAGTACAGTCACAGTAAGAAGTAAAATATAATGTGAGATCTTTAGTCGCCTACTAGAAACCCATCAGACTTGAATCATTTTCCCATGTGTATGTTCAGTATTTTCACTTCACTTGCTATTGGGAAACAGAAAACAGCATTTGGCATCAAGCCAGTGAAATAAAGTTTCACCTTATAAAATATATATTTATTCAATACATACAGTACAACAATTATTCCATTTTTATTTAGACAAATTTCAGAATACACTCCTATACCAGAAAAAAGTATTTAAAGTAGTTCTCTTGGAGAAAGTAGGAGAAAGTTCAAAAGCACGGTTAGCCACCCTGTTTTTTTCAAATTAATTCTCTGTTAATTTAAACACTAATTGCTATGGGGCCACAGCTAATCACTGATGATTAAAATATTTCATATAAAAACCTTTCACTTACTGGGAAAGAACTTTGAAATTGTTTGGGATTTCTAGATCAAGCTAAACTGCCAAAGAAGTCCAGTTCCCATTTAGCAAACTAAATTAATTTCTGAAGCATAATTTCTTTTTTTCATAATTATACTCTATAATGAAAGATTCATACTTGAAGTCTGTCTTCTTTTGTCAGTATGCAGTGTGTCAAAGTGAGGCATCTGTCATGGTATGAATCCGAGTACAACAGGGACAGCACTGCCTCCAAGTGGAGGGAAGAAGGAGTCTCAGGTAAAGGATTTTGGTTTAATTTAGTAAATCTAGTGACAGAAATGTCTAACTCCGGGTACAGTCAAGTTGAAAACCCATCTCTCTCTTCTTTGATGTGTCCTTAATAATCACGTATGCTCTGTGTAAGTATCATCCTCTTTTTCATCTCAGCAAGCACTTTCCCAGTAAGCAAACAGTGGAATCCATTGGTCAGGCACCTCTGCGGTGACAGCAATCTTTTACTAAGACACATTTTCAGTTTAGGAATCACCTTGAAGAAAGGTGGGGTTTTCCTAAAAGAAAATATTTTAAAAGTGTTCTGAGTTCTTCTGTGACTGTATGCAAGGGAAAAAACATGGATGTGGCTTCAGATGATTGGAGGTTTTCCTTATTAACACATTATCCAATGCTGGATCTTTATTTTTCAACTTGTTTCACCAGAAAATTTCAAGGAGAAAACTTTTTGGAAAAGTCCATTAGTAACATGAACAGCAAAGGTTGACCACACATGCACATGAAAATGTGTTCCATTGCAAATTCAGTGAATGATGTCTTTAAGAATGGATTTTCAGGTACCACAGCAGTACCAATTTCACCTAACAGGGACGTGAGCTTCCTTGGAACTGCTTTGACAGAGGTCATAGTTTCATACACAGTTAAACTCCAGTAAATTACTTCCCTCTGAAGTGGTGAGACACTCAAACAAGTTGTCCTGTGAATGGCCCATTTCTGGAAGTATTCAAGGTCAGTGTAGCTGGGACCTGGAGAAGCCTGGTCTATAGAAAAATGTTCCTGTGCATGGCGGTGCGTTGGAGTAACAATCTTTAAAAGTTCCTTCCATCATAAACTATTCTATGATTTTAGATTCTCTGTTAAATTATTTCCACAGATATCAATAAAACTGCATTTGGAATGCATGAAAATATAATTTCAAAAAATATTTCGAAATTTGATGGTTTATGAACTTTTGGCATGGCACTATGTTTGCTACTCTAAAATAAGGCAGCAGGTGTAAGACAAATTGCAAAAACCTTGATGATAAACTACTAAACACTATTATGACATCTAACAAAAAAGAATTACACATGGTCCTCTGTGATAGTTTTCATGTGCGAAGCTTTATGTTCTGATTCAATAAAAATATCCTGAGGTACTCAAGTGATAGCTTCAATCACTATTGAAGATTTTGCTTCAGAAAAGAATCTTAAAATTAATTGTTTGTAGAGTATGTGTTAATATTTCAGGAGTCTTGCACAAATAAGAAATTTATTAATCAATTATTCATAAACCAAGGATTAATTAAAGGCAGTAAAATCAAATCACAGCGTATAATAAATTAATCTTTCTTTTTTTCATTGAAGAAAAGGAAAAATATATACTTGAGAAAAGAACTATGTAATATGTTAAGAGAAGTGATATGCTTTTTTTTCCCATCCAGAAAATGTTCTCAGGACCCCTACAAAGACCTCCATGAAATTAGTGTAGGAGGACAAAGCTAGAAAACTCAGATCAACTTAAAATCATGTTGCTTTGCCATGAGCTTTCTGTACTTTACCTTTTTTTGGCTGGAAAAGGTGTTCTATTCTTTTCATACAATCATAATAAAAATTTTCATAAAATTATTACCTTTTGGTGTAGTGGGAGGTTGTGACAATGAAAAGAAATGTCTATATCTATATTTAAGATTAAGCTTATGCTAAACTCTGTGCTTGTTGCTTCATTTCTATGGTAACTATACAAACATCTTTAAATATGCAATCAGCAGAAACCCAAGGTTTACTACTCAAATTGATATGTTTTACCCCATATAATTGAGATACATATATCTGTGAACTGATTTCAGCTGAATTTACAGAATTTAGGATCACATCATAGATGAGAAGACACTCAAGACACCATTTTGTGGCTGGTTGGGGGGTGACAGTGGGATGGATGACAAGCAAAAGCAAACATAACTTCTACAGTAGTTAAATAGAAAATAACTATTATGACTTTGGAATATTTTCAGTCAATGTGTTTCTACTTTGCCTTATTCAAACTAATTAGATAAGATAGTCAAAACTCTGCTAATGATTTTGACAACCCCTGTTTTGGAAGGTCCCATTCAAGACTGGATTTAATTGATCCTTTGCAAAGATGACTGTGGTTTTTGCAAATCAGACCACTCAGGTGTTTCCAGATGGGCCCCAGCACGTAGCACAATCAAAATTACTAGTCACACTCTCAAAATCTTGGTTAGAGGTGCCTAGACCTCATTTGGAGCATGTTTATTATTCATAAGCTGACACTTCATTGCAATAGACAATGTGAGTCCAACAAGTTTTTTCAGTAATGCAGACTGCTCTCAGAACAGCAGCAGCAGCAAAGCACTCTGCCCTTGGTGGCTGCATCTTACAAAGTCATGGCAGATGAAAACTAGCAAAATGAATTCATGTCTGATGGGTTGTTTTTGCCACGACAGCTGTGCTTTGAAGGTGGGCAAGCCAAGGAAGTTAAGTTTGGCTCATGCAGAGTGTTTGGCTCTGAATCAACTCTGTGCCCATACGTGTGAATGAGCCAAAACAGTAGGAATATTTTGGCATTATCTTCTGGCTGTCACAGTGACCTTATATATCACTTCACGCATTCTCCCTTTTGTACATTTATAATCAGTTCCAATGGATCGTCTAATGTTTTGGCATGAGTTTGCCTTGGCTCTGGCTTCAGATTTTCTGGCCTGTTTGTACAAGTTACATCCAGCATGCCTGTGAAATTCATTAAATAATATTTAAGAGTAACTAATATATATTTTTATGTTCTAGAAAATAGGAAGAGGGATAAATCTGAGGTAAAGATACTGAAAACAAAATAAACAATGAAATTAACATAATAACATCAACTCTTTCCCGAGCATCAATAAAAATTTAACACTCAAAATTTTTCTAGTTATTTAGCTTAGATATTATGTACGTCAAATGTACATGGCTGCATGTGTATTCATACACATTCATGTATTTATAAGTAGGGGGTATGTAAGGCTGATTTTCAACTTATTGTGTAAGAATGGGGGGAGGGGAAAATCATTGTCAGTAAGATCTCATCAAGGAAACAGTGGAGTATAGCAGGTTTTGTTGTCAACACTGGTGGATGTTTCAATGGGATATCATTGGATCCTTTCTCAGAAATCCTAAGCTATATTTTTAGAGCAAGTTTTCTTACATAAACTATATATTTTCACAGAGTAGTGTCATCAATAACACCTCCTGGTGTTAAATTAGTTTGGTGATTAATTGTTGTGAAGTTAGACATATATACATGTCATAGTTTAACTCCAGCTGGCAGCAAGTACCACAGAGCTGCTTGTTCACCACCCCGTCCATGCTGAGATGGGGAGGACAATCAGAAAGGCAAAACTTTTTGGGTTGAGATAAGAACAGTTTAATAATTGAAATAAAATGTGATGATTATGATAATGGAAACAATAGCAACAATAAAAATAATAATAATAATAATGGAGATAGCAAAAAGAGAAAAATAAATAACACTCAAGATAAACAAGTGGCGCACAATGCAATTGTTCACCACCAGTTGACCAATGCCCAGCCCAATCCTTCAGCAATGATTGGCCTCTCCCAGCCAACTTCCCCACTATATATACTGGGCATGGTATGGAATATACCTTCAGACATTTTGGGTCAGATGTCCTGGCCATGCCCCCTCCCAGCTCCTTGTGCACCTTCTCACTGACTGAGGAGCAGCACTACTTAGCAACAATTAAACCATGAATTGATTATCAACATTACTCTCATACTAAATCCAAAACAGCACTGTACCAGCATTTAGGAATCAAATTAACTTTATCCCAGATGAAACAAGGAGAATACAATTTTGATTAGACATGGAGTAGTAAATGAGTTCCAAGATTTATGACTGTGTTATTATAATTACTGGTACAAACTGGTAAAGATTCCCAATTATTTTCAAATCTCTGTTGAACTTCTGTTTTCTGAGATTGTTTTATTAGCAGATTTTTTTTTTTTTTTTTGCCACAAGATTTGAATTGGCACAACAAAACAAGGACAAAAATTGTTACAAATGTTAACATAGTCATACAGTGGCTGTATACCTATCACATGAAAACTACTTCACTTCTTTACTTTGCATTGTAGTAGTAGTTATTAACCACAGTGAAGAAAGGAACTTCACTGGATTAAACACAATACATAAATATATTTAAAATTCTTTATTCCAAATAATGCCATCTAAATAAGGAAGAGTAATTCGTTATCCCTCAGAAAGTTGTATATTCATTGAATTTTATACTTCACTTGCGGGTCTTAAAGAAGAATATGATAAATTGAAAACTAAAGATGTAAACATGAAGAATCATTATTCTAAAAGAATTCTTATTCTATTAGAAAATATAAATTTTTTTGTAGTGATGAGAGGAATACAGTACAATTTACACAAAGAAAATACTCATAAAGAAGCTTATTTGTGTTTCTGTGCAGTATGTCTTAACTGAGGCTTGGAGGAAACATCTCTTGAGTTCAAACTCTGGGTCCATTTAGTGTCTTTTCACCCTGTTGAATTGTGATGAGGACATACACAGCAGGGGTTAGACTGAGGTCACCAATTGATTTCATTTAGGATAATTCACTGTCAAATAGTGGTAACCTTTAATGTGACCTTGAGATGAATTGAAACCAGTAATCCAATGGCTAAGGAGAAAAATAAAATGAAGAGCTTGTCACTTCTCATTCTCTCAAGTGAGAAAGAATGAATATAATTTAAACAAAAATAAAAAATCTCACTTTTTGAATAACTTAGAATTCTGAGAATGAGCTTTCATTGTTTCAACTGGTGTAGCTTATTGGTTGTTTTGACGCAAGGTCATCTAGGCAAGAGTGCACTTCAAGCAGAGAAAAAGACATGTCTGTAGTGGAATTAAGATCTTATATATTTAAACCACTTGCTGAAACTTAGGAAAAATGACTCACAGTTCAAATTAATTTTGTATGTATTACTTAAAAAAGAAAAAGCACAAATAAACTATTTACAGAACTCTTCTCTTTGAGACTTATGACTTTCATTTGTAATTTTCTGAGTGTCTCATAAATTGAAATGAATAATCTTAATTCTGTTCACTGAACATTTTTTTCTATTTTATGCACTGAATACAGTTTGGTGTATAAGTGCATAAATATTTTTTACATTTGAAGGGGGAAAAAAAGAAATAGCTTTTTGGTTTTAAAACCTCCAACTTCCAATGTCTTACATTAAAAAAAAAAAAAAAGTTTCCACTTAAGAACAATCAAAATGGGAAGTTGAGGGGGTTTTGTGCAAATTCTATTCTTAACAGTTAAGAACTTGTGGACTCTGGGATCCAGGGAGGAATTTTCAGCCTGGATGGTCACATTACAGCCTGGATGTTGACTGCCGTGGCTCCCTGTGTATGTATGAAAGGACAGGAAGCTGTTTGCTGCTTAACAAGGATATACTGGGTGGCAAAAGCCCGAGCATGATGAAAATGATATGCATAAGAGGTGGAGACTGTACGAGAGCTGGCTGAGATGAAGTTAATTTTCTTCACAGTAGCCCACATGGTGGTGTGTTTTTGACTTGTGACTAAAATAGTGTTGATAACACACCAGGGCATTTAGTGTGACACATGTTTCTCGCTCTGTCCCTTCAGTGGGTAGGCTGGAGATGGGCAAGGGACCGGGATGGGACACAGCTGGGACAGCTGACCCCAACTGATCAAAGGGACACTGTAACCTATGATGTTATGTTCAACAATAAAACCTCAGGGAAAGGAGGGCAAAGGAGGAACATTCTTGTTTATGGTGTTTGCCTTCCCAAGTAACCATTAAACACACTGTCCAGAAAGTGGCTAAACACCTGTGGAGAGGAGGTAGTGAATAAAGGACTGGCTTGGCTTTGCTTGCATGTAGAGATTTCTTTCACTTATTACATTTTCTTTACCTTGATCCATGAGTTCTTCTCACTTTTCTGAGGTAGAAAGAAATACATAGGTAGAAAGAAATGGATTCTGGAGGTACCCCTTTTCATTGGCCATAGAGATAGTGTAATTGAGACCTAAATTAAAGTATGCTTCTAATATGTAAGCTGGAAGACATGAACACGAGTGAATGCACACTAGGGCTCAGTTCCTTCAAAAGATTTAGACCCTAGTTATCTTGCTATCAGTGAAGTTAGGGAAGAACCTGCATACTTCTGAGGATTCAGGTTGAATGTCTGTTTACAAGTTTAATAAACAGTTCTTTCACCCTACATTCATGTTTGCTGACAACATACAAACCTACAGTACAAGCATATTCACATGGCTTCATAAAAACTTAGGAGTTTTTAAACATTTTATTGACTTCTGTGTAGTTCCTGGGAAACTGTAACTCCTTATGAAACTGTAGATGTGAGTTACATCTCTTTACTTTTTTATACTTTTCTATGAAGGTTTTTTTCCCAACAAACTTTGTCCTGCATGCTCAAAGAAGACCAAGTAAGGATATGTGTAATATTACTGCTTATCCTTTTATATACAACATCTAAAGCTGCTTAGTTAATTGTACTATGGCATGCTTTGCAAAGAAACATACCTAATGCAAAAAATAATGTTTAAGGGATTGAGCAGAAAGAGTTTAAGGTATGTAGTAATCGATACACACTTTAAAGAACGGAAAAATTCTTGTCATAGATGGAATGTTAATGCAAATGCTGTAGAAACTGAAACCTTTACTGTGATATGAATATATGTTACAGGTGGATTTTGTACTTTTGTTCTTATCTCTGTATCCTCCCTTCCCCAAAACCCCTGTAGTAAAACCCCACCCCATTGGTCCTAGCTCGGGTCCCCTTTTCCCTATTGGTCATAGTAAAATGACCCTAACCCTTAACTCCGTGCACCCAACTGCAATAAATTCTCTTTTTCCTCTTCGTGAGTCTCTGTGTGGCCTCCCTGGTCCCTGGGGAACCACGTGTCCAGTGGGTGGGGGGGGTGTGGGGGGGGGGGTGGGAGGGGAGAGAGCATTCCCCCCAGGTAATGGAATAAACCCGGCACCTGGGGAAACCCACCCAGCCGTAACAAAGGTATACAGATTAACAACTCAAGCTGGGACAAAGTGTTGTTGGAAATTCAGTAAGAATGAGTGCCCAAATTGGTTGGCAAATAGAGCATTAAGAAATACTTTAATCCTAAAAAATTTGGATAAGGAGAGAATTCCAAAACTCACCAGGTAAGCTTACTCTTTCTTAAAGTGATGGGACAGAATATTATCATAACACCCAAATCAAATGTGACTTACTTAAGGCTGTAAATTTTAAATTGGTAAATCGATTCTCTGCATGCAATTTTGCAATGATTAGAAACTAATAGGTGAAAGAGATAGGAGGTAGAAGAAAATTTGAAAAAGATGCGTAAAAGGATACGGGAAGTTTTCTAGGTGCTTTTAAGATATTTTAAATAACTTTGTAGTAGTATACACAAAGAACTGCCCAAGAGCTTCCATGGAGGTTGCATGAAATTTCAATACACTAGGTAAGGACAAATATTTAACTACTTTTGAGCTAAAAGAAGAAGTGGAAAATTATTGACCAGTCAGTTCTATTTCAATTTTCCACATTAATCAAAGTAATTCTAAGGTTGTGACCTTAAGAAAACGTGTAGGAAAATAATTTTCAATTTCAATTTTCTGTGAATATATACTTCATACCAATGTAATTTGTCTTTAAGGCAAACAATGGTGAGGAAGAACAAAGAAGTTACATCATACATGTAACTTGACTTCAGAAGAATGCTTTAGTCTGATGATGAATATTGCCTCAATATAAACATATAGATCTTCAAATACATACTATGGCCTGTGCTGGTTTAAGGTAAACGGCAGGAGAAAAGAACCCAACTCACAAAAAGACTGCAAGTCAGAACTACAGTTTAATAAAAAGATCACAATAAGTA
>JAWWEU010000040.1:17330192-17346280 GCA_035583155.1 Acropternis orthonyx
TACATAGAGGGTGTAGAATACACAGTCTTAGGCACACCCACACAGTGACAAACTGGTCCTGGTCACTATAACCAGGATATGGCCAAAAGAAAGAATATACTGCATTCTTCATGCCCAGACACTAAGCTTAAAACAAAGCAGAGAGATCTAACAGATATTAAGGGAAGCAAGGCCACAGATGGATAAGATCACAAACATATGGTCTTGTTAGCTGCACTTTTCTGTCAGGTACATAGAAACAGAACATCTTAATTTTATTTATCAGTATGAACAAATCTATTGTGTAGGATATTATAGCCCTGTGAAAATAACATAAAATAAGATTGTTCCACAAGCACCTGTGTTAACTTTATCAGGAATGTCTGTCCATCCATCTAACCCTACGAATCATAAATCATATAAAGGAAAGTTAAGATGATGGAAGTACTCTGCAGAAATTTTAAGGACAGAAAGCTCACAAACAACCCATTTGCTGGAGATATTAGTAGAACTAGTATACACTTACACTTTAGGACAATGTATCTTAAGTACTGCCATTTCAGTTTTTACATACCTTCATGGTTTTTCTTTATGAATGTTTTCCATATTTAAAATGGTTTTCCACCTTCCTGGTTAAATGTGATGTACAAGAGACCACATTTTTCAAAGTGAAAAGGTAACAAACAATAATTTCATTAATGGCATAGAGTGATTTTTCAGAGACTCATCAGTCAAACCTCAGATCAATAGTAAGTTACTCTATAAGCCTGCTGCATATATGACCATTTTTATTACAAATAATAATAAATTAATAAATATGTCAGGAAATTTAAGACTGAGGAAAGCAGCATAATCTTAAAATATCTATAAATGATCCATCACTACTTGTTTTTTCTTCTTTCATTATCAAGTGTAGAGTTGTGGAATTTAGAAAATTAGACAAAAACTGCCTCAGAGGAGAAAGGGAACAAGTAATAGTATTCAGAGGCATTGAAGATGAATAATTGAAAGTAATGATTTTTGTTTATCAACACTAAACCATTTCCATAGTGGGCCAAAATATGTATTACTGCAGTGATGTTTTTTTTTTTTTTTTTTTTTTTTACCAAATGCACCAGTGTGTTTGATATTTTTAGCACATTTTTAAATTATGTGCTTCACGCTGCTTTAATGCAGTTTGGCACAACTGATTACTGGAACTTTATCTAACTTTCCCTTATGTCAATGAAAAAACTGCCTTTGGGAAGAAGGAAGATGATAGCATTACTGAGAGTTAGTTAGATTTATGATTGACTTCCATAATTTTTTAGTTTCAAGAAGCGGTACAACTGTTAGATGTTACAGTCATTCCTTACCTCATATTACACTAGAATCATATGAAGGCCATTTACCATTCCCTTCAAATTAAAAGGTTATCATCTTAGAAGACTCATCTAAAGTGTCCATCATCATCAGAATGTTCAAGTTCTTCCTTACCATAATTACACTACAATAAACTAAATCTAGAGACAAATTTAGCCAATATAATAAAAATCTTGCATCTACTTGATACCTAGTGTGCATAAGACGTTTTTCCTGTAAGCTTTCCTGTTTTTATGCAAAACAAAAGTGATTTATGTAAATTGCATATATAGTAAGCCCTGAAAAATGAAATTTTATTGTGAATAGTCTCTGATTTGATTTCCATCTGGATTTGTTTTGTATCTCTATTGTATAAATAAAAGTTATATTTGCACATCATCTGTATATCAGCTAAGCAACTCATTTCCTATTATGAAACATGGTGTATGTTTTCTGGAGTCTTAAACATGAATTACCTGTCTTGCAAATTTCCTAATTAGTTCAACTGATTTTCTTTCTGTCTCCAGGTAATATGAGCCAGTGATCTGAATCTGATGTTGTTAACAAAATAGAGTGCTGAACAAATATTTTAGGTCACAGTCTGTTTACACCACTACAAAGAGTGCCTTATTTGTTCCCTAATTTATATATTTGGATTTATTTATTTATTAATTTATGAGGGTGGGGAAAAAAGAAAAAGAAAGGATTCTTAGACCTTCATAATGATTCACATCTGTTTCAAAGTACCCATTGATCCAGCTGTCAGCTTTCAAGGGAACGCTAATTTTAAATGCAAGATTTCAGTGTCAAAAGACAAAGGTGTTTCTACAGTATGGTTCACAATTCTGTCTGACTATCTACATGCCTCTATTATACCACAATTTTTAAACTCACAATTTCATTTCATCAATGGTGATTTCTATTTATTTTATTAACAAACAATCTAATTTTTAAAAAATATCAGAATAATAGAACTTGAATTTATTAATCAATCCAGTAACATTTTGGAATACAGTGCATGGTTTGGCATCTGTAGTGCAGCTCATATTCTGTAGTGGAACATTCCCATAATAGAATTACTGACTGAAAAGCAGAAGCTGAGCAACCTGTGGGAGTTCACACTGTGAGTATTCTTGTAGCATCAAGAAACTAACACAAAATACTTGTCGGGATGACATTCACTCCCACCCTTAACTTAAGTGAAAAAAAAAAAATCACTGAGGTACCTTCTATAATCAATGTATTCAAACAGACTATTTAAAATTCACCCGTAATTTAAAATCCAGACTGTATCTTCAGTGATGTTTCAAGTAGTGACATTTTAGGGAAATTCTCGCAACTGACTCCATTCCTTGAAGGTCAAAATCTCAGAAGGGGACATAGCCAGGGCAACTGGCACAAATTCGCAGAAGAGATTTTCTGTACCATAAAACCATGCTCAGCAATACAACAGGAAAGGCATGTTACAAAGGGAGAGATGTTCCAAAGTAGCCATGGCTCAGAAGTTGTCTGGGCATTGATCTGCTTGTGGGAGTGGTGAGAGGTCTTAAGGGTTTTTTTCCCCAAGTATTTAACTTTTGTTTGACCCATGAGTTTTTCTCATTTTTGCCTTTCTGATTCTCTCCATCAACCCTCTGGGAAATTGAGTGAGCTACTGGGTTTAGGTCAACCCACCACACAGGAAAAAAATAACTTTAAAATTATATCAAAATGTAAACTTCCTGTAAATTAAATGTCATATTCAATTCCACTTCTCAATTTTGCATTTAAATATTACATAGACATTTAATACTGGTAATTCTCATTGCAACTATTATGTTGGTTATGTTTTTATGTGCCTCAATAACATGATATTTTATCCATAAAATGCATTCAGTCACTAATTCCACAGATGATTATATATCTATGAAGAAAAACTATGCTCAGATGAAGGATTCTGTGCTGTCACAGTGTATGAGATTTTCTAATATTGGCCATGTAAAGATACTGTTAAGGATTTGGAACTGATTTGCAAATTTTTTGTCTGAGAATTTTTTTTCTTCTTTCAGGGTCTGTCTTTGAGTCAACAATGATTTCCATTGTGAGAGTGCCTGCCATAACAAAAGAAGATAAACATAATGTTATTTGGGTTTATTTATAAATTGAAAGATTTAGATTTAAAATGAAGTTTTGTACACAGGTACATGTTTTTGTAATTCCATGGAAGATTATTATAAGTAACTTAAAGAAAAGACCTTGATGTTGCCACAAGCATGTTCAGGGGATAGTCTTAACTCATGAAAGTAATTTAAAGTGTAGGCAAGAGGTGACCATGGATAGTATATACTAAAGCTTTCCATTTTCGCCTCCCTAGGAAGAGAGGATTGTCTCATTACTGTGAAGCAGATGTTTGCTGCTGATATAGACAGTATTAGGAATCACAGAAAGATACAGAAATAATGTCTTTTTCAAACATTGCCTGTAAGAAAAATCTAAAATAAATCCACAGTACACCATATATTCTGAGAATGCAACATAGAAATTGTTTGCACCTTGACTTCTCATGAAAAATAGGTCTGCATAATTTTTGGCCAATTTCAGTGAAATTGTATAGAAGGATCTCAATTTCAATGCAATACAGGAACAGAGAAGACAAGATCTGTAAGTATTCTAACTTTGATTAGAAAAAATACAGAATAAGCTCATAAAATAAAATCCTCGGGAAACTTCTTGGATAGAAAACTATGTTCTTTCCTTCTTTGTGAAGCATTGTAAGACATAGGGTAGCAGAACAGGAAGATAACATTAAACAAGAAGTTATTGCCCTCATCATTTATCGCCACATTCAGAAAGCTTCACTGAAACAGACTGTTTCCCAAAGGTCTTCAATGTAAGCGTTCTCAACTCAACAGCATCAGCTTCCAGGAGTTCATCTAGGTTAGGAAGTATGTTTAGGGTGCAGGTGGGTTAGCAAACCAGCCACTGTGATGTGATCTCTAATGATTTCCCTCCTCTTTACTGACTCAGAACATTTCAGAAAATGTATTTTAAAACTTCACCATCTCTCCTTCTTCTGAGAGCTGTACTGAGTTTTTTTATCAACCTCATTTTCTATATATTTAAGACTTTGTAGCCATACTTCATTTTCTTCTCCTATGAAAACCTCTGAACTCTGGATAATCAAGATAAAGAACCACATCTATGACACATTAATTAATCTGCCTACAAAGAACCCAAATTGCAAGTATGTGTGGCTGGTGTAATGCCAAAGGTAAGTTGTCTCCTAGAAAATCAGCCACAATGTCACCTACTGAGGTTCTGTTAGTGGCATTAAACATTATATTTAAACAGTAAGTGCTGAACTCTTGTAGGAATTTGAACTCTAATACTTTGCTTAGGGTTTTTTTCCTGATTTGTATGATTCCTTCTGGCTCTTATAAGTGTAACTTACATGGAAATTAAGTTCTATGAGATCTTCCATTAAGATCTGGGCAGGTAGAGGTGTCTTAAGAGTCTGTTATATATGTGCTATTAGAGTTGAACATCACTCAGTGAAGGATCTACATAACTGGACATTCAAACTGAAAACTCCTCGCAAAGGGAACATAGTAAGACATGTCTGATTTGGGCTTTATAATAAGCAAAAGAGAAAACAAACCACGATTGTAAGACTGTGATTACCTGGAAGATCCAAACCTGCATCCCTGCTCTTATGCTCTTATTCCGGCCTTTTCTAGTTCATGTGCAGAGAAAAAAATGAGGTAAATTCTGAAATATTTGCATGACTATATTTCCCTCTTGGTTTTCTCCAAGAGAAAAAAACACCAGTAGGATTAGAAGGATATTTATAAAGATAAACAAACAAAAATTAGTTTTCCTTATTAAAATAATGTTTAATTACCCCAAAGTGAAACTTCTGTAACATTTAATCCAATAATATAAATAGGGGACAAAAAAAAAGCTTAATTAATCAGAGTAATTGAATGCAAAATTGAAAGCAATATCCATTAACTAAGAAGAAAAAATGACAACATAATAAAGTGCTATATGCATTATTAATTGTTTTAGCATATTCTATTAGAAAAACTGGATTAAAAAGTCCTTTGAAGATGTCTTCATAAGGTCCTCTTTTCAGAAATCATAAATCAATTATAAAATACCCTTATGTAAAACAGTTGGCATACTTGAACTCAGCCTTAAAAATTATTTTATTTTGTTCAGATCCCTCCTTCCAAGATTCCATTTAACTGTTTCTAGAATTTCAGTTTTTGTATCAATTTAAAAAAAAAAAAAAAAAAAAAAGAAAATAAATTTACCATCTTTGGATAATTTTTTTCCAATTATACTTTAAAAGAGAGAACAGATTGTGCATAACATTTTATTCTTGCTATGACTGTCACAAAAAAAAAATCTTCAGGGCAGTTATTTGATATTTTAAAAAATATAGCTATCAAGAACTAACCTTTGGAAATCAAGTATGGTGCATGTATTATGATATTTGAACATATGCATATGATTGAAAATTTATATAACATCTATTAGACAATAGTATTATTTGTGTATCAAAGTAGTCAGGAATTATCATCCCATCAAGGACATTTGTTCTAACATAGATGAGTAAAATGGCAAAAACTGTAAATTATTTGATCAAAGCTAAATAACAGGTACCATAGCACCAGGAGGAGAATCTGTCTGTGAGCTTTTCAGATTTCAAACTCTCTGTTCCTTAGAGCAGTTTGTTTCATTTTTAATTCTGCTATTTTGTTGAGCCATTACAATATTTCATTCCACAGTCATCCTTATTGTGTGAAGCTCCCATAGAGGCCACTAAGAGCTGCAATTTAGCTTTAAAGAAAAAAACAACAACATTTAAAACAAGATTCTTAAACAAAGCTAACAGATACTTAGTATTTTAGAACTACAAATATAGAACTTCCTTTATAAAACATAAGCAGCTGGTATTTTCTTCCAAGCTGAAATGAGAATGATACAAGATTGTTAGTAAATCTTGTTCACTCTATAAAACATAGCAACTTTTTTTTTTTGTGATCACTTCATTTTATCACTTCTTTTTCTCATAAAGGTATTAGTATATTCAAAACAAAATGCCTTATTCTGAGAGCAATTCTCAGTGTGGCTGTTTGTGTTAATTTGTATGCTTGTAGCTTGGAGGTTCTAGGAGCTGCAGATCCCGCAATGGTTAAGCAGCATACTCACCTGTGATTATGTGACACCTATTTAAAACTTCCCAAAGTACTTAGATGGAATACATTTGACTTTACAGAATATATGTAAAGCAGCAAACTTCATCAGCAACGGCTAATTCCTCCTGTTTGCATTAGCTGGCTGATAGTGTAATGGCCTGATAGTGTAATGGCCTATCTTACAACAGAGTAAAACAGAATGAAAGCAGTCATTTCACTAACTGTGAATATGCAAGAGAGGATGTGTTGCTTATTCTGTGTGTGGCAATGACTTATATTTTTTGTAGACTGATCTATTCAGTGTCACTACAAAAAGGCCGCTCCTCTGATTAGTTTGTGCTAAAAAAAAGTATTAGTTGTTATCAGGAAACCACAGCTTGAAGGCTGCTGGAGAAAATCAGGAGCTTGAAATAGAGACCCTGAGAGTATGAGTATAGGTCATGGTGTAAGCCTTGAAAACACACTGGTCAGCCCAGGGCAGCAAAAATGTGCCTCAAATGTTCAGTACTCACTAAAGGCATGCAACCATGTGAACTGGGGGAAAAAATGATTTTGAGAAAAAAAATTAAGCAAAGAATAAATATGCAGTGTGTGTAAAACATTCCATGTATAGTAAAACACAATAGCACATGCAAGTTGGAATCAGTGAATAAAGATGAAGTAGACTGTCAGCAAATATAAACATAGTTTTAAATACACTGAAGAGCAAGGAAGACATCCTCCATCAAAAATGCATGTTTACTGCCAAATGAATCAGAATGTTGACAACTTACCATACTTACATATCTTCTTCCTAAGGTGCCTTCGACCTTAACATCCTGGATAGACTGAGCCTAACAGCAAGGGTTCATACTAAATGTTTGTCGTTATCAGTTTCAATTCTGTCATTATAAGCTGTTATAGTAATTAATTGTGACTGAATTAATAATATCTCCTTCACTAGATTGATAATACTTTAATTAATTCAACAGTAAATCCTTAGTTCTGTATATAAAATGTATTTCTTAACCCACATAAATTACATGCAGTCTTTGGTCTGGTACTCTGCCCTTGAGCTCATCTGTAATTTAGATGCAGCACTGTAATGCCAAAATATCAGTGTCTGAAAGTACCCACAATTTTATTCACGTTTTAGCATTTATTCTGAGTATTCTTGCTTTAACTAATTTAAATCAATCCCTTGAAAAATCGTATTCAAATACCAAAGTGCATTATTATACAGTAGTCTCATTAACCATAAATGCAATTTCCATTCCTACTACATATTTATTTTCCAATATTTTAGGCATTTTTAAAAGCTTGATGTGGCATTCTTTGGTTCACATTTTCATGCAGACATTTTTAACATCCTTCATATAAACTGTCAGGTTTGGAAGCTTAGCTGTGGCTTGTAATAATTTCATCCATACAAATAAAGCATTGGTTTTACAGCACATACTTTAACATAATGAATTTCAGAAACACAGTCAGGGACTAACTCAGGAGACTAACCAGACTCATTTAAGCATATCAAATATTTATATGAAGAAATAAAGATTCAGTTTAAAAATTTCTTATTGCAAAATACCTAATATACTATTTTGATAGTAAAATTTAAAATGAAACTGTGAAATTTGGCCCAAAATTAGACATTCAGATATTTATAATATTATTTTTGCATTCCCAAACTACCCTACAGGCAAATGCTGATGGATTCTAGTAGCTTGACATAGTTACTGCAAATTAAGATCACTGACAGCTGTACACTAATATAATGAAAATCTTGTAAATTGACATATCTCTATGGAGATCATTTTGCATTGCTGATTTATATGTGTGATGTCAGTGACTACTTCCTGTTCCAGAAGCACTGGGTACATTTTGGGTGTAGGAAAAGAGGTCCATTTCTAAAAAGAACTGATGAGGCTGTTCCTCTCATGGCTTAATAAAAGAAAAATACAAGCATCAGCTTCATTATGTTTTATTTGAGAATTTCTGCAAGAAAAGAAAAGGTAGATTCACAGACCCATTTGCCATCTACCTTGTGTTTTGGAATCCTAGTTTCTCCAAGGTGAAAATCTGGAAAATCTGAAAATCTGGAATTTTCTCTTACTCAGTTGAGTTGAGTTACTATCTCCCACTTTCATCTAAAATGCTTGTGACACTGGTGTTTTTTGGTTTGGTTTTTTTTTTTTTTTTTTTTTTTTTTTTTTTTTTTTTTTTTTTTTTTTTTTTTTTTTTGAGAATAATCTTTGATGGTCATTCATGTTGAATAGGTGCCTTAAAAAAGGGTTGCAGTCAGGACTAAACTTCTAGCTAAGGTAACTCTCATCTGAGTGCCTGAATATCAACAATAGCCTGTAGTTTCTCTAATTATTAGTCTTCTTATTAATTAAGTTGTACAAAGTGAAACATCTTCAGAAGAAAATATTTTGAGCATCCCTATTGTTTGGTTTGAGTCACAATGGATGACAAAAGTAGTAACAGAAGAGTGATTCTTTGTGTCACCATCCCAGCCTGGGCAGCAGATCTGCCAAGTGTAACCTTAGATTTTGCATGAACCATGTTAGCTGTAGCCCTTTCTCTACATCCCTATCTTTATAACTACTAAGTAGGACGAGATGTTAGTGCTCAGCACTCAGTGTTGAAGAGGGGCTGAGATAGCTGTTTGTTCAAATCCTGAGTACATATTTGCAGGAAAATGTGCACATACTGGCTGCACAAACAGATATCCATTGGACATGAATGTAAAGGAAGAAATGAGCAGCACACTGTTTT
This sequence comes from Acropternis orthonyx, assembly GCA_035583155.1. Taxonomy (NCBI): domain Eukaryota; kingdom Metazoa; phylum Chordata; class Aves; order Passeriformes; family Rhinocryptidae; genus Acropternis; species Acropternis orthonyx. The sequence goes on from JAWWEU010000040.1 coordinate 17,339,453, forward strand.
CTAAAACATTCCTTTAAAGACTGAACTGCTAGGATGTGTATGGAAGGGAGGGCAACAATGGGGAATTCACCGAGTACAGGACACAGACTTTGCACAGTTCTATGGAAAATCAGAGCTATAATTTACAGTTTAAGCACAAGACTTGTTCTTTTGCCTATGTCAACTGAATGACACAAAAAGGAAGTGTTCTGGTTCATTTTTTTGTAATTCTGTTAGTTCTTGGGGGTTTTGTAATCTATACAGTGCTCTACATCAGTGCTGCGTAACTTAGGCCTTTCCCAGTTTCACTATATAAGAATGGTAGGTTGAATCCCTAGTATGCAAATTACTGATTGAAACATTAAACTGAGATTGATTTCATTATTAAGACTTGATACAAATTATATGAGTGCTATGGATTAAGTTAACAAATAAATAACTTAAAAGGCACAATAGGTGTTTTCATCCACCCTCAAAGAATTTGAAATTAAAACGAAGACCAGGTTTTTACATCTGCTTTTCTACGTGTTCTTAGGCAGTCAGATCTGAATAAACAAACATGTGGAGCCCTGTTTTTTAATGGTAGATGGCAGACAGAGACCCATCAAGCTTCTAGTTTTACAGAGTTAAAATATAGCTGCAGTCCCTGTTTTAGAATTATATACTGCGGCTTACTAAACAACTTAAAGTACAGAATAACTCTCCATTCCTCCACGAGTACCCATCGGATTTGTGTTAGTTCACAGATGGCTTTATGAAATAAGCAGAAATGCAGCCATACAGCACTTATATGCCACTACCTGTTGGGATTGCAATGGAGGGATAGGAGCTGGGACCACAAGCTTGCTATCCCTGAAGAACATAACAGAGAAAAGAGTGGGGAATAGGAAAAGCTTCATAAAATTTCACAAATCCTCAGTGTAAGAGACCCACACACATTTTGTGTTTACTACTGGGTAGGCAGCCAGGCTCCGTTCACACACCCAACAAACACATCACTCACTTTTGAGTGAAATGTGGAGAATGAAGTTAGTTTTCTCATTCTGTTTTTATTAGTTTTAATATTTTTTCCCAAGTTGAAGATCTGATTTTCTTAAATGAATGTCTTTGAACAGGTATAGGTCTTCCTACATTAATTTGACTGAAATTCCACAATCCTAATTTAAAATCAAGTGTCCAAAGCATTAAGGCTAGTACTAAGCCTTGAGTATCTAAAAATAAAACAGCAAATGAAGATAGTATTCCAGAAAGAAATACAAGGTAGCTTTGGAAGATGAGATTTATAATTCCTTTCTGCAGTACCATTCTTTCTTTCACATCAGATATTTCAACTTTTAAATAGGTTGTCATACCTTAACAAAAGCTATTTCCCTCTAAAAAAAATACAAAGATTCTGTTCGATGAAACACAAAATTATGATTTAAAAGTTCTTGTCCCATTTAATTTCATACCGTATTACAGAAACTATGCACAGACCACTCTCCCCTCCTCAGCCGGACTAAGTCCAGCTGCAGGACCTCTGCCACAGCCAAAGTGCTCTGCTGCCATCTTAAGGCAGCACGAGCAGCGCCCGAGCAGGACGTGCTGAGGCTCTAAGTGCCCACTACTTAAAGAGACCAATTAACCTCCCTGTGCAACCCACCAAATGCCACTTTGGTCCTTATGTCACTGCGGAATCTGTGCACAAATTACTATGGCAAACACCACATTTGGTACTTTCAGTATTACTGGGCTGCCTGGATAATCCTCAAAATGACAAATCACTGTCTGCACTATTAATTTTCTTTCTGTCAAGTCTAGAAAGATGAGAGATTTTGGGGACATCGTACAACATGTCAAGGAAATGCCAGCTGTCTCCATAACATCTCTGTGCTAACAATGGAGGAAGATTGATTATTCGTACACAGTGCCGTTTTTTTCATAACTTTAACCAATCTGAATTCCTCAGCATATAAAGTAATGGAATCTGTCAGTCAGCACAAAAATACTCAGAACAGCAACAGCTATTTAAATAATCAATATTGTAACGCTTGAAGGTAGTTGCAATAAACCAAAGGAACTTAAACTTTCACACAATAAAAGATATATTCCTCTTCCTCATTCCTCATGATGGCTGTTCTAATGACATAATCACAGAGACAAACTCTTAAAGGAATGATGATATGTTTTTCTTTCACAAAGGAAAGCACTTCTTCTTGACAGGTATTAAGATTTGATATATATATGCCAAATATTCAAAGCAATGAAAAAGTCTTAGAGTATGGAGCAGTACCCTTCAATTAGATATGCTGACATTATTGACAGATCCTTATATGAATTGCAAGGATACTCCTACAACATTTCTAAAGGCTTATACACATCACAGTGAAGACTGAACTCTGATTGCTTAGGATTACTTTCTAAATCTGGGAAAGGTCTTCTAGGTCATGAAATAATAACAGCATCTCTCATGCTTCACCTTATAAACTTACCAAGGTGCTATTTGATAGAAATCTCAACAGAAATCAATGGGCTTCATCAACAAACATATCTAAAAAGAACAGTATTGTATCAAAAAACAAAACTGTGGTGTGTGCCTCAGAAAGAACAGACTATGGCATGCTCTCTCCTTTTTCTCTGGAAAGCTATTCTCAAAGATTTCTATGGATTCTGGCTTATAATATACATGGGACTAGAACAGTCCTCACAGTACTGTTTCTTGAACTTCCTGGACAAAAAGATCTGCATTTTTTTTAATACATTATGTGTATTTTTCTGAGATTTAGAGAATCCAATGAATACCTTAGTTTTCTCTGAAATTTTATTTGTTTTTATAAAAATTTACTTATTTATAGAAAGTACATGGTTTTTTACTAAGGGATATATTTTCTGTACTTATCAAGCCTTCCATATTGTGAAGAAGCATATACAGAGTGTACGTGCTTTCTTTTTCTCTCTCTCTTTCTGCCCTTATTCTTATTCTTTGCTGTAATGGATGTGAATAACAATTTTTTTCAGGGCTCAGATAGTAAATGAAACATAAACTGAACATGTTGTTTTGACTTATGTGAATTCTGAAAGGGAGTGTGTTATGTCTCATCCTCACACAGATGAATTCTAAACATCTTCCATAGAGTAAAGGCCAGATAAAATTGCAGACTTCACTACTGAAGAGAACTAGCCCTATCATAGATTGCTTCTGTCCCCTCACACTTTCACAGGATGCACATTGCCTCAGAATGATGGAAATTAATAAAGAGGGATGATGATGAGAAAACAGAGTGAAGTGTTCAGATGCCCCACAAAATAAAGAGTCCCAGCTCTCCTCAACAGAGAATGAGAACAGTGTTATAAACTACCAAAGCCAATCTGTAGTTTATAAAAATTCTTTATTAATTAACGAGCAAAACAGCACTGGGCGGCCTGGGAGCTTCCACTCTACCAAAGGCACACAACTTAACAGATTCTCGGTTCCCCTTTTATACCCCCAGTCCCTCTCAGCTCTCCCAATCACAGTCCTTGCTTTTTGTTGAATCCTCCAATCCGAGTCGTTGTCTTCTTGCTAGGGGGTTGGTCTTCTCCTCCCCTTTGGTGATTGAAGATGCAGGTGTCAAGTCCTCTTCTCACCTTAGTCCCGCCCACATAGCTCTCTGCTTAGCTCTCTTAACAGTGCAATCCAAAAACTTGTTGCAGTTTACAAATTAACAAAACAAGATCATTCAACAACTTTAAGGCAACTTCATAAACACAACATTCAACAAACCCAAGAAGACCTTTACAAGGTTTCTCACCCAACCAACCAATGGCTTCTTTCACCAAGTTACAAACATGGCCACACAGAACCTGGGCCAAACTACTAAAAATACAAACAGGAGGTTCCTGGCCAACTCCCCTAGGGCCTGGGGTTGACATAGCACTTCATGACCTAAATCACAATGTGCACTATCATCAACAAAATTTTCATTGTTAACCCATCACAACAGGAACGAAACTGAGGTATTCTTCTATTTTGTATAATGGTGAACATATTATTTTGGAATTCAAAAAATATTTCCATATCAAGAGGTTTTATGCTTGTCTTTAGTTATTGCTTCTGGGCATTACCAAAGGCAAGAGATGCACTACATATATCTTCAGTCTGGTCATTAAGCGGTTTTTTTGTTTGGTTGGTTGGTTGGTTGGTTGGTTTGGGTTTTGTTTTTTTTTTTTTTTAACAGGAGTCATGAAGAAGACCAAAAGTAAGGAAGTCCTTGGAAGCAGATAAAATCTAAAGACACCAGCTACAGAAAATATATTCATATTACTGATATTTTTAAGCACTTGAGCTGGCATTCACTTTAAGGTTGAGATAGCTGAGTTTAGCTGCTGGTTTGTAGGTGGTTATATACATATCTATAAGTGTCTTAGCTAACATTATGGTTACAACTAATACAAGATATGGTTTCATGTCTTATTTCATTTTTTTTCTACTATTTTCCTCTTTATTTTGTCTTTTCATTCATTTTTCTTTATCTTTTTTTCTATTATCACTTTTATTTTCTTATTTTTCTTTCTATCCATTTTGTGTTTTCTTTCCTTTTCTTCCCTCCTACATTATTAACCATGTGTAAAGTTCCTTCATTCTTTCCATTTCAGTTCCCAGCATGCCCTATTATATTAGTCCTTCACTGCACAACAAACCATGCGTGTAATGAAGCCAGTATTTCACAAAAAAGAGTTAACCCCTCTCTTCATAAATTTATCAACAAGATCTCAGGATATTGATATATTTCTTCATATATTTTCCTTTCTGACTCTGTCCATGTTCCTTCTTTACATACAATTTTCCCTCGTCTAGTGTTCCTTTTACTTTTATGTCCACAATTGTTACCCAAAAGTTCTTTCTTAAAGATTGGAAAAGAACATTCTGCTAAATTATTTGCATGGGAATTGTATGCACCCATAGAACCATGTAAAGCTAACATATTCCCTATATGTACCAGCAAAGCAAAGTATGACTCTCATATTTATGCTTTCTTACCAACAGAGAAAGCTAAAAGTGTCAGTGTTCTTAAACTCTGGAAAGGCAGGGACAGATAACTAAAATCAGAAAAAAAATCAACTGGAAAATATGGAGTCAGGATTGAAACTATTTGCTGTAGCAGTACCAGGCTGAAACTCAAAAGATAGAACCATCCCTAAAGGTCAGTTTTCCCTGATGCAGTCTCCACAGCTACAGACCAGGACCAACTTTTCTGAACTGATAAGATCTGAGAAGATCACAGTTTGTTGTGGAATAGCTTCAGGCTACCATTTTTTGTTGTTGCTGTACTTGCAAGGACTTGGAGAATGATATAACACCAATAGGAAACAAAATCCAGTTCCTGCACTTAATGCTGAAGACCTTTCATGGGCAGACTTAAATTTAATTTACTAAAATATTTAAAATTTAAATACAAATATATGATATTCTAACCATGAAGCTATGTATTTGGTGTCTGTTCACTAGATTTTTCTCATGGAATACAGTAGTGTATCTAGAAAGGAGCAAATAAAAAAAGGATTGAGTTACATCATCTGAAAATGTGAATGTCTGCCCCTTACTAGGAAACCTTTCCCCAAAGGCTCTCATGAATCATTCCTTGATGCATATAAAGAGTTCACAACCTGCAATTAACTGGCAACTGTTCCTCAGAAAAGAATGCATTTTTTTTTACACACAAATAATTATTTTATCTCATTCATGACTGTCTTTTCATGTGGTCTTCCATTTGGGAATGAAGATTTAGATTAATTTTATCTAATTTTGGTATCTAATTTAGGCATATGACTCCTCTAGCTCCTTAACTCATGTATCTTTTGCACACAATTTTTTTATGTAGTGAATACAATCACAGTAATGTCTTCTCCTGTTTTTAAATTTTTTATTTCCCTTGTAAGAAAATGAGCAACCAACTGATTATTATTACACCTTTTTCTTTCCCCACAATAATAGTGGTCACTGGTAGGTCTCATATATTCAGTGCCCTTCACACTGGGTTAAAAATTAGACCAGAGCAGATAATTAATTACAGGATGACCTCTTACGTATCACCAGCCATGAAAAATGAATCAGGAATGTTCTAGAAAACCTGGTGACCTCAGTTAAACTTAAAATTTCAGACTTAAGTGTCCTAGTTACAGGGGCCAGGACCAGTTTATCACTTTGTGACCAAAACTGTGTATTCTACACCCTCTATGTAATTTGGGATAAACTGTTAATGGATCGTTTGCAGCAGCTGCCCAGGGCACACCTGACACCTCAGGCTACAGGCTGGGTGTTAAAGAACCCTGCAAGGCATGGGAATGTTTCTGTCTTCACACCAGTGACTCCGCTGTGGTAACTCCCCTTCAGGGAGGCATTACACCTTCACACCCAGCCTGAGGGGTCATGTCTGCTAATGGGCCATTAGGGACTGACACAATAGGCAATTGCAACAACTTAGACCATCAAAGATTCCAAAAATATCCCATGACTCACAGAGTTAAATCACCTATTGTGAAACTCCCTGCCCTGGAGGAGGTACTGGGCATTCCCACCTGAACCTGACCATATATAATCATCGGGTTTTGGGACTTGGGGTACCACTTGTTGGATCCAGAGGAGGACCAGAACTTCAACAGGACTGCAACTGCTACTCTTGACAAGACTGTGACCATCATCCTCACCAACAGGTTTTCCTTTCCTTTTACTTTGTACTCAGGGGTGTTATAAATTATGAGGACCAGTTTAGAATAAAAGATTTATTACAAATTTAGCAAGCAGCAGCAAGCTTAGCAGTGCTGGGCAACCTGGAGGGTCTCATACTCCTCCAACGGTTTGCAAAACCCCCCCTCAGTCCTTGTGGTTAT
>JAWWEU010000040.1:17356447-17401635 GCA_035583155.1 Acropternis orthonyx
GGGCCGGGGGAGAGCAGCCCCCAGGAAATCAAGTAAGCACCCTCTCCTGGGGGGATCCAACCACCTGCCACACAAGTCTATGGGGTTGAATGGGATCCACCGAAGGATACTGAGGAAGCTGGTGAAACTGTTCACTGAGCTCCTTTCCATCATTTATCATGGTAGGAAAAATTTCTTCACAGAAGAAGCATTGGTACAGGCAAGTGGTTGAGTCACCATTCATGGAGGTATTTAAAAAATGTACAAACATGGCACTTAGGGACATGGTTTAGTAGTGGACTTGGCTAACAGTTGGACTTCATGATCTTAAAGGCCTTTTCCAAACTAAATAATTCTAAGATTCTATAAATATTCTATAATATATATATTCTATAAATAACCTCAACCAGCAATCAGGTACCACGCAGACACTCAATCCAGCACAAGTGGCATCAGGGAGAAAGCTGGAAACATAAAAGCTAGAAAATGTTTGTGTTTAAATAAAGGCAGTTTCATAAGGTAAGCAAAAGCCACACACTCAACCAAAGCAAAACAAGGAATTCATTCACTGTTTCCCAGGGACAGGCTGTTGTTCGGCCATCACCAGGAGAGCAGGGCCCCATCACATGTAATGATTCCTTGGGAACACAAACACTATCACTCCAAACATTCTCCCTTCCTCCTTCTTCTTCCCACTTTTTATATTGAATATGATGCCATATGGTCTGGAACATCCCATTGGTCAGTTTAGGTCACCTGTTCCGGCTGTTTCTCCTCCTCACCTTTTATACACCCCCATCCCCATTGTCAGTGTGGAAGGACAAAAAAGCAGAAAAGGCCTTGGGCCTGTGTAAGCACTGCTGAGCAGTAATAAAAACATCTCTATGTTTTCAACTCTGTTTTCAGCACAAATCCAAATCATAGTCCTATACTCATCACCGTGAAGGAAATTAATTCTACCCCAGCCACAACCAATGCAAAATGCTGAATGGTAGTCTGAATGTTGTGAATTGTCTTACAAATGTATAGCTGCAGACTGTGCATTTCAATGACTATCTATCTTTGTGGATGTTTCCAAAGCCAAGTGTCTTTAGATTCTCAATTGTATTTCAACTTCAAAATTCCTATTTATTTCAATAATAAATTAATAATGGAAAGATCCTTAGGACATTTATGTTACAAGACAGCTCCTTGTAGATTGCTTTAGAAGGAGGTAATACTTACTGTTAATAAGTAGTAACAGAACATCATTCAGTTGATGCCATTCAAATTAATCAAAGGAATCAGAGATACGTGAAATAAGAGAAGAAATGAGTGAGCAACTCTCTGGTGGAATTCCTGGAGTCACCACAATGACTTCTAGTGAGGTATATGCTCACAGACTAACTACTTAATTCTTCAAGCAAGAAAATAATTAATTCTTCTGCATTCCAGGTGAGTGCTTTGCATTAACTTAAAAGATATTTTCATTTTGCCTCTTTTCTTGGCAGTGGTATACATCCTTTTCCACATTGGATATTAGTCTCTATCCTGATGGTTAACACACAGAAGATAGAAGAGTGGCTGTGAAGGGCACTGCATTCAGTTTTTCCATACTGTGTGAGAATTCTGACTTGCAGGTTAGTATGCAGAGGGAAGAATGCTGCATTCATTTTTTTTCTATGTGTGTTTTTACTGAAAGTGTTTGCCATTGCTTTGTTTCATAAAGGCCAAGCCATCTTGTAGGTATGATCAGATGCATGGGGTCCCCCAGGGGAAGCAGATGAAGGAATGCATAGTTTGTGAATCTTGATAGGACTTATACATAATACAGCTCTGAAGCTTCTCAGCTTTGATGAGATGAGACAAGTTTCAGGTCCTACTCAGACTTAGACATTGGGGCAAATAAGGAATGGTAATAATGAAAAATTTGTTGAGTACTTATGGACATTAGATATTATGGAATGTTCAGTCTGTGGGATCTTTATATAAGGATAGAGGACCCAGATTTTAACTCATAGAAGGTGTGTGAACAGTGAACTTTAAACAAGAATACAATGGTAAAAAAAAAAAATCAAGATCAGATAGAGGTTCAAATAAGATTAATATAAAATATTTTTATGGTTTGTATCATTGGGTCGGTGGTGTAAAACCGGTGTTGGGAACATACATCAATGAAGATAAGCATGTATACTTTGTTAGACACTGATATTAGTGCTAGTATTTAGAGATGTAAAGGTAGTTTCAAATGCTATTGCAGTGCATATATGGTAGGATTCAGTTCATAAAATGTAGCATGTGCTATTCATTTAATTAAAGACAACTTTTCTTGTTATTCAGTCTCTTGAAAAGTAATTTATTCAATTTCAATAAAACCAGAATACAGGCAGTAGTAATTAAAAAAAAAAAAAATATTATCCTTGTGTTCCTAAGCATTTTACATGTTTTGCAGAACTGAACACTACTTTCACCTTCATTGTTTTTTTTTGGTTGCTTTTTTTTTTCCAATTTTTCAGTTATATCAGTTGAATATCATGATTATTGTTCAATATGCAGGGCTACCAGTATTATCTTGTGTTTCTCTTCTTCTATAACACATTTACATTCTCCTCAGAATGACTAGTTATAGTCTATTCATTAGCAGGAGGCATTGCACCATACAATTACACAAAGATAAACAAAAACTAAAACTGATTTAGGTGACAGTTACATGACTGTTAGACAATCGTTATCACAGATAAAAGAAACAAAAATCAGCTAAAAACAACGGAGATAAGTTGTTGGCATCTGCACTGTGAGGTCAATGAAAAACCTCTGAGCTTTGGTTAGTAACGGCAGAGCCAGATATAGTAGGCTATAGAAACTCATTACTGCTTGCTTACTTAACACCCAGTGGAGGAAAAGATCAGGTTCAACAACATCTAAAGAACTTGAAGGTACACAAGTCCGTGGGACCGGATGAGAGTCATCTGTGGGTGATGAGGGAAGTGGTGGATGAAGTAGTTAAGCCACTATCCAGCAAATTTGAGAAGTCATAGCAGTTTGGTAAAGTTCCCACTGACTGGAAAAGGAGAAACAACCACCATTCCATAAAACAAACAACAAAAAACCCACACAAAAAAACAAACAAACAAAAAACCAAAACAAACAAACAAACAAAAAAACACAAAAACAAACAAAAAAAAAACAACAAGAACTGTGAAACTCAAGGTCAGTTTCACCTCAGTGCCTGGCAAGACCATGGAGCAGACCCTCTTGGAAACCATGTTAAAGTGCATGGAAAAGAAGGATAGGATTGGTGATAGCCATTATGGCTTCACTAAGGGCAAATCATGCTTTATAAATTTGGTAGTTTTCTACAATGTGGTTACAGTGCTTGTGGATAAGGAAAGAGCAACTTATATCATCTATCTGGACTTGTGCAAAGCATCTGACACTGTTCTGCACAGTATCCTTGTCTCTAATCTGGAGAGGGGAATGGATTTGACAGATGGACCTGTCAGTGGATAAGGAATGAGCTGGATGGCCACACTTAATGAGTGCTGTCAACAGCTTGATGTGCATATGGAGCCTAGTGATGAGTGCCGTTATTCAGGGGGCAGTATCAGGACCAACGCTGTTTAGCATCTTTGTTAGTGCCATGGACAATGGGGTCAAGTGCAGCCTCACCTAGTTTGTCAATAACACCAAGGTGTGTGGTGCATGCTGGAGGGAAGGGGTGCCATCCAGAGGGACCTTGACAGGCTTGAGAGATGGGCCTCTGTGAACCTTATGTGGTGCAACAAGTGCCATGGGTCAGGACAATCCTAAGCAAAAATATAGAACTCCTAGTTTATAGTTATGGATATAACGATTGCCCACTGTGTGCTTTTCCCTTTCCCCTGTACTTTTTCTTCTTCTGTCAGCTATGTTCTTCCTACAAGAAGAACAGAATCCAATTAAATACGGTTCTAGTGGTTGTCCCAACCCACAGGGTGGGATGTGAGATACTGGATTCTAATCTCACTGAATTATATTTTTATATGGGTTGGAGCCAACTCACTGTGAGTGCATGTGCAGGGGGAAGGGCTGGGCTGGGCTGGGCCACCAGGCACATGAAAAGACCTGCTGAGAGCACACGGCAGAGCCGAGAGCACACAGGCTGCAGCCGACCTGGCCTCGAGAGCCACATGGCTGGGCTGTCAGTCAAGGAAGATCTGCCTGGTAATCTGCCAACACCACACCCCCTCAAGCCCCCGACTGACTGTGACACCTCTCACCTTCGCTGAGGGGACAGTGAGCAGTGGGTGAACCAAAGGCGGAGGGAGTGGCTGCAACAACCAGTCTATAAAGAGGTCTCCACTGGGCCCTGCCCTGTTCTCGAAGTCATCAACATATAACATTCTAAGTGGTAACTTTATTTTTCTCTTCCCTCTTTCTCTCTTTACTCTTTCTTCTCTTAATCTCTCTTCCTTTATTCTTTTCTTCCTATTGTGGGTAACTTAAACACTTATTTTCTGTAAGATGTGGATTCCTCACTTAAGTGGATTGGAGTTTGTATTTGCTGGGTGTAACTAAAGTTCCTTACTATAGCAATGTTTGTTAGTCCTGATAATCTGTTGTAATGCTTTAGTGACGTTCCATGCTTTTCTTGTAAAATTCTTTTTGCCAAAACACCTATATTTTCACCAAATTAAAAGAAATCTCTTAGAGAAAAATGTGTAGTTTTTTTTCTCTGGACAGACATGAATTCAAGGTACCAGAACCAGTGGTTTTACAAAGGATTATATGAGCAAAATACGAAAGCCTGAAATTAAAGTGTACAGCTGGTAAAGTCTGGGGTTTTTGGACTGGGTTGTAACACCAGGTTGGATGGTCTTGAGCAACCTGGTGTAGTGAAAGGTGTCCCTGCCCATGACAGAAGGGTTGGAACGAAATGACTTTTAAAGTCCCTTTCAACCCAAATCATTCTATGATTCTATTATTATAAGCTTTGTTTAAACCTATGTATTCAAAATTTCCCTAAGAATCATTAATATAATTTAGACTAATATTCCTAAATTCTTTCTTATTCTAAAAGTATTACAATATAAATTATCTGTAAATATTATGATGCATGATAGAAAAGGTACCACCTTATTCACATCTATTTACATGTTTCTTTTGTTCCAGAAAAGGTTAATATATGCCTATCACTCTCTGACTACTTCAGTATTTTCTTGAAATACGTATAGTTCTTTGGTAGAAAAATATGAGAGGAGTAATAATTTGATGACTGAACTTGAAATACATATGAAAAAATTACAGTATTGAGTTAGTGCTATGCTCAGCAGAGATTAAAAGGTAAAGCATGTTTCACAGCAAGAAAAATTCTGCTGTGTATCTGAAAGGTTACAAATGTGATTAACTGTGGCAGGTCTCATGTGCTCCACTCATAAATCTCACACCTGGTAATGCATTAGGGATGGCAGGTGTAAACATGATGAAAAAATGCAGTTTCATAATGCCATACAAGATTAAGACAAGAAAATTAAATTGGGATTTGGAAACTTTGAAAAGGTGGTGGTAGTAGTAGTAGTAGTAGTAGTAGCAGCAGTATTACTACTACTACTACTACTACACTTAATGATGTGGCTAGTTTATTTACTCAAAGCTATCAACATTTATGAGTATTTAGGACAAAGTCCTCAAAAGTATTTCTAATGGTGTCTTGCAGGTTACTGGTATCCATATGTACCCAACATATGTGCTCTGGAAAAAGATCACTTACTACACATTATGGCATATGTCACCTTGGCAAAGAGGGCTCTGCATACCAAACCCTTTAAACACAAACTCTCTCATTTGTGTGCTGAACATGATTTAGATGAAATATTATGAAATAAAGCAAAAAGACTAAATAAGATTTTACTAAGTGTGCACTTAAAACTCTTCATAGTTTTAACAGAATTCTACTTCATTTTGACCTGGGTATGAATTTGCTGACTCTAGCTATGTTTTCAGAGTCAAAATAAACACAGATTTTTCACTGTCTAGGAGGCAAAGGGACTATATTGATATCAAACACCACACACACACATACACATCCCACATGCTCTATCTGATAGCTTTTTTAATGAACATTGCTACAGCATCTGGTGTGTTTGAAATAAACAGAATATTGATATAAAAGTTAAGAGCTAATTGCACCATATGAAAAAGATCTTTTCTAAAAGGAAGCTTTACTTCATTGTTTCAAAAAGATTGCCACTTTTCCTTTCATACTTTCTCTTTCAGATTTACATCACTTCTTTGCACTACACTTTCTTCTTTTCTCCCATGGCATGTTCTTCTCTTCCTTTTAGTTCTTTAATCTCCTCGGTTCACTACAGTTTTACCTTTAAGCAATCCCTTGTCCACATTGCATTGTCTTGTCTCTTTGGTAATTAGCTGCCTTTCTCTCTCTTAATAAATGGTCAGTACCAGCAGAGCATTAATATTTTGATCATTACTCAAATATTTAAGAGAATAGTGTTAACACATCAATTTCTACTTGGAAGAAAAATGGATGGAATCTTTAATGATAAGAAAGACTCTCTTATTTCTTAAGAAATATTTCACTAGATCACTTGGTCTCCCACAGTTTTGAGCAGTTTCACTTGAAATTTTAGCTGCCAAACCTAAAAGGTAACTCACTTGCAAGTGGACTGTTGGTGGGCTTATACCATCAGTGTTGGCATCATGTCAAACATGTTTGATTTCATTGTGTCTACAAAAATGTAATAAACCACACACAGATTTCAAGTATTCTGAAATCCTTTACAGTCATTCTGCTACTCAAAGATAATTAGAAAATTGGCCCTTGATGGTGTGTGTGTGTCTTTTGTGACTTTTTCAGGTATATTAAAGTTATTACCAAACAGATTGTAAAAAATACATGTAACTTTCCATTTGTGATTCCTTTCTCCTTCTTGTAGACTGGCATTTTCTGTCAGGTAGTGGAAGTAATGTAATTGCATTAATAGTCAGTAGCCTTAATAAATGCATTGATTATTCCTATTGTCTTAAATTTTAACCTACTGCTGTCTCATCTCCTATACTCCAGGAATGATTGAAATGTCTAGGGATGACACAGCCTAAGTTGCAAGATATGATTATGATTTAGCAATAGAAATATGTCAGTTTCCACACTAATATGCAGATCCCCACTCTGTACCTAAACAAAGTATTATTTTCAGTTTCTGTCATTATATTTAAAAGATAAGCACTAAGAAAGTAAATGTTAAGACCAATCACTATTACTGAAATAAATTCTGATTTATGAACAGAGAAAATGATTACATATTTATATGTTCAAGATGAATACAGCAAAGGTTAAGACATAACTTGGAGTTGTCTAATTCAAAATTCCTGAAAAATAATGGTGCTGTATCTGTCTTGTTAAACTGCTTGGAAAACAAATTTAAAAATCCCAACTATTCTCCTTTTTAAAATCTTTTATAAATGAAACTCTTCAAAGCTACAAAAATACAAAGCATATATTTCTAACATTACCTTACAGAGAGAAGCTTTGGAAAGGCTAGTCATTAAAAAAATGTTTAGCACCCCTAGCACACATATTACTACAGTGGACAAATAAGATAATCCTAAATGGTTAATACTGGAAAAGATACAATCTAACACACAGTGGAAGAAATATTACTTAAATTCTGAAATTACAAAGTATTAAAACAACTGTTGTTAATTTTAAAGACAGGAATTTACATGAATCCTTTAAAATGGAAATAATTTTCTGAGTTTCCATCACTCTGCACTCAGATCTGAATTCATTAAAAAAAATATGAAAGAAATTACAGTCATATAGAAAAATAACATATATGCCTAGAAAAACAGTGTGAATGCCTAAACTATTGTGGACATAGAAAATTTCCATCAAAGTAAATCTTCAGCCATGTTTTCACTTCCAGACAACATTTACAGGTAAAAATATAATCCACACAATTTTTCCATCAACCAAGACTTTCATTCTAAATATTATTTGCCTTGTTTCCTTTCCCCCTCTATATTTAAATTCTAAGATAAAGGTAAGCTAACATAATAATTCATAAAATTATTCAGAAACTATTTCAAGGAGCATATCTTAATGCATTGCAAAATATATTATTTCTCTGAGTATTTTAATCAGCTCAATGAAATTATTTTTCCACCTTAAAGTCCGTTTTACACTATTATGAAAACACAGTACTGGCCTTTTTTTTTTTTTTTAATTTATGTTTCATACTTTCATTTATATCAACAGTGTTTTTCTCAATAATTTCTAAATTAATTATAATTGCTCTTTTCATTCTGTTTCAGTAGCAGCTACAAAATTCTCTAAAAATCATTCTTTTTCTTCCCCTATGCTATTTATTCCTCATGTTCAGGAGTTGGAACTAGATGAACTTTAAGGTCCCTTCCAATCCGAACCTTTCTATGTTGCTCATGAAACACATTTTGACTTGATTAAGAGGAAGGAAAACAGCTGATGGGAAGATTAACATTCAACAGGGGTAACTACTGAAGTATCACGGGGCCGGGGAGGGGGAAATAAAGCCATTTGCTGACAGAAAGCAATACAAAGTATTTTAACTTTTCTCAACTGTCAATGAATCCAAGGAGAAAGAAAATCAAGTCAGAAGGCCAAATGTTCTCAATCCCTTTTGCAAACACTCTGCGCCCTCACAAGGGTGTTTATCTCCCTGTATATGAGGCTATACATAAATGCCTGGCTTACTCATAAAGTGTGGAAAGATAGAACTTCCTTTCAATACTCTTTTTATGGAGTCACATTTCTTGCTTACTCCCTTGAACTATTTCTATGCAAAGATGCAGTATTTATCAAATGTGATAATTCATCTAAGACTAATAAGTAGTTCAGGCTACAATCCTGTTAGTTTTTATGAGCTCAGTTGGCTTTTATCTGAAATGACACATTGAAATCAGTCCAGATATATAATCCACTGTCATTGAAGTGCTTTATAAAAATGACCCAACATGGGGCCGCTACATACAGGGATGAAAGTAGTATCTGCCTTTACATGAAACATCAGGACAAACTTTGACTACTTATAGTTTCTGAATATGTGAATTGTTATTGAAAAATAATTTTGAATATGTTAGTAGATTTCCCCTTGCTTCTTTTCTGTTTGGCTAATTATATTATACAATTTCCAACATGTTATTTCAAATGTATATGGTGCATCTCTGCACCTTTACTTGTCATAATATTTTATCTTTTCACTTAACAAATATGGTACACAGCTTTTAAAACCCCACTTTGTATGCCATATAAGCCATATAATTAATGATTATCTTTTCCTAGAACAGGACTTGTGCACAAACATTTGAATTCCATTTGAGTCATACAGCCAGACACCTCATCCAAAAAGACATTGAGATATACAGTGCACTTTAAAAACTTTAACAGCAATTAAAGTTCCCTTTAATATGACAGATACTGTCTGAAATTCAGAAGTTTGGCAGACAAAACTTCCAGCTAACTCTAAGGTGCATCAGAGACCCATGTTGCAATAACATTTCAGTATATATCCATTGATATTTTGGCATCAAATTCACCAAAATGTTTGCAGCACACATCACTATCCAGTGACATCAAGATATAGTGTCTCTTAATGGCTAGAAATTTTGGATTCTTTTATGTTTTTTCATTATTTCCATTCTATGTTTTTAAAAGCAACAGAATGAAACAAAACACTTCTGCTTTTGAGACATGTTCTTTCTGAACAGATGCTCATTTGTTTTGTGTTCTATCCATGCTCACATAATTCGAGACCTTTCGTCTACATGCAAAAAAAAATATATAAAATCTTTTCACCTAGGTTTTTCAACTACATAAAACCTCCTCAAGACACTTAAAGTGTCAAGGTAGTTCCTGATAGTCTTTAGCTGTTCATGTCTTATCACACTAAGATATCAAAGAAGTATATTAATTTCGTATTTTAACTTCCAAGTTAAATATTCTCAAAAATGTAACATAATCCTATAGAACCACAGTGTTTTCTTTCAGGATGACAGGAGATTTATAAAAATAAATGTCAGTGAATAAGTACTGTGTAGACTTCTTGCTCATTCACTCTTTGCCTCGTTAAGGAGTGTAAAAACTACTAACCTCACAGATTACATTCAATAGCTTTATGATGGAGCTGCTTTTCTATTGCAAAATGTACAAAGACTATAACATTTATGAAGTAGATATTAGTTCTATAGTAATTTCATAACATGCTTTTCAATGGCGGGGTTAGGAATATGTGGAGAATTGTTCAATACATCTAAAAGCTGGTATCTGAATTCTCTTCTATATCTTAAAACAACATCAGTGTTTTACACAGACCTGGGTGTTTCTGCCCTTCAGTACACTCAGTAGCAGTGTCCCACATACGTACTGATTTCTGTTTCATTGAAAGAGTTAAAGATTTAATCCACAATCCTGAAAAGTCCTGACTTCTTCAAGCCTCTGATTATGAGGTAGGACAGACATGAGGAAGAGCGCAACAGCTCACCTTAGCCATCTTCTATGTAAAGGTGCAAAAATAAAGACACAAAGCACAAGAATGCATTGAATTATGTGAAAGTCTTTAGCTGCATTGTGGCTGGGTAAATTCTGTCAGAGATTCTTCCCCATCTGTATTTATCTCTTCAGCAATGTCTTTTGGGAAGAAGACTGTTGATTGAGTGTTCAGAAAGGCTTGAGAAGTTTAATTTTTCCTTCTTGCTATGGATGCAACTGAGTGACAGCAGTTTCTTCCAGGATTCAGTGCAAGTCCTCAGAAGGTAAGGACAATCTAGTCATGACAAAAGGACTGTAAGGTTTAGGCTCTACATGTTTGCTTTCTTGTTTTTCTTGTTATTTTTCATTGCCATCACCTCTTCCCCACAAGGGTCATATTAATTATCATTACAGGGCTTTTTTTCTCTGAAAACTACTTAACACTGGAGAAGTGAAATGGAGGATTTATTGGCTTTTAATATATGTATTTGCATTTACTGTGTTTACAGTGTTTTAGTAATAGAAAAATAAGAATGCTAAATAACCAATATGTAATTTCCTACTAACCAGCTTTATGCTATTTCTTTGCTTTTTTTCTGTTTCTAAAACATAAATTATATTTAGAGGCTTCTAATAGTAAGTTCACATCTGTTTTCATTTCAGTGTGTTTATCTTTGCTCTTTGGGGTTTTGAGTTTGAGTGTTTTGTTGGTTTCTTTCCCAATTACATTTCTGTAATGTTAAGCCATTATAATATTTTCTTTCTGATCAATACAAATTAGAAGTCCCTATTACACAAACATGGAATAGAGAGCCTCACATTTTAATTTTCCCCTAGAAAAAGAAGTCCTGTCATGAATTGTTTTATTTTCTTCCTGATATAATCTCAGTGACGTGTGTTCTTTGTGGAAACCTATTTGTGGAGTTATTATTATTTTAGAAGATTTTTAACATCCAAATGGCACTCCTGGTGTCATTGCTAAAACTGATGAAAGTTCCCCTGCTAAAAAAACATAGAAAAAATAATAGTGGCAAGTAGTTTTTATTTTGCACATGCACTAATCAGTGAGAACAAAACAGAGAGAATAACCAACCCTTTTGGGAGGTGTCTGGTTACACTATGCTTTGCTGTTTCCTATGCTTTTCTTGCTTATAGGTTTTCATACAATGTTGAACTACAATGTTGCTATTCTGAAAGAAGCAATAATACTGAAACATCAACGTTACTCAGTAAATGCAAAAAACTTATTCAGAACTTTTCCCTAAGACAAAAAGAAAATCTGCTTACTACTCTTTCTTAGTACACAAACCGTTCTTCTAAACTTTGAATAAAGTAGGAACTAAGATGCAAACCTAATAACAAACCTCAACATAAGTAGTTGAGAAAGACAAAAAGTTCTTATAGTCCAAAGGGTCCAAAGCAAGAAATGTGAATTTGAGTCATCAGCTCTGCTTTAATAAATTCTGCCCTCATAATGTAGAAAAGTATGGAAGTCTAAGGACAGGATCAGAAGGTGATATTATTCTGAAATTGACTTATGACTCTGTACAGTCATCAAAACATAGGTTCCTAGAGCCATCCATGATGATTAACACTGTGCTTCTTTGGTCCAGCTGCTATAGAAGACCATGAGTCTGTCAGAGGACTTGTTTCATGTTTATCAGACCTATGCTGACTTTTCAGATCAATTCAATTCAGCTTTTACTGTTTATGATGGGATCTTAGAAGTAGACTCTTATAAAGAAAACATATATCAATTCTTAATGCTGAGTCAAGCCCCTTTGTAATTTCGTGACAGTGTTACTACAGGCTTAACTCTTGATCAAAAGTGGCATCTGGATGTCCTGTACAGGTTCAGGATTCCACCGAACCAGGCTGTATATGTTAAAGAACACAAAACCAAGTCTCCCGATAAAGAGATCTGAGAGTCAGAGAGGACTTAATTCACAGGCACGTTTGTGAACATGCAGGTTATCTAAAATATCCACAAAAGGATGGCAGGCCCAAAGGAGTTGCTCAGGGGAGATACATGACTTCCTGCACTGGCCATTGCAAGCAAACTGGCAAAGGCTGGTCTCAAATGTCAGTCAATAATTGTATGTAGAAATTTGAATTAAAATTTAAGCAATATTCCAGGGGTAGTGCACACAACACAAGACAACAGTGAGAAAATTACAATAAAAACCAGAAGTACCGAGGCACAGCATTGCAATTGTCCTGTGCTTAGGTGTAGTACAACATTCATGAGTTTTAAGAGGAAGGCTATCACAGAACTTCTCAAGAGTATGGACAGTAGTATGAAAAATCTGGTTTACTGTAGTTCATATAGTTCCTGCTTTTGCTTTGAAGTTTTAATGCCAAAACTGCAGAGAAGAGTTGTTAAAGTACATGGTTTCTTGGACTAGGCTACACTCCACACATCACACATTTTGCTTTATTTGGGAATTCGTCACTTCAGTTAGAAAAAGACTAGGATCCCATAATTCAGGAAGTCTGTTGGAACATCAGCTAAATGTGTGAGGAGCTGGGAGAGCTCCTCTGTATGCAGTCAGAAGAATTCCCTGAAGCTAACTGTTCTTTGCAGACAAATGACTTAGTGTGAATATGCAGATACCAGTTTTCTACATTTTGATTCACAGTCTGGATATAGAAACACAAAGCTGAAAAAAAGCTGAAAATTGATACCTGTGGTCTGATCATATTTAATTAGCACTGGTAGTACAACACTTTATTACAGGGTCAATGGATGATGTAGTCTCTACCTTCTATGCAGCCAGCAGGTAACTAGAACACTTACCCAGGAAGTCAGACTGTTGAGGTGTTTGAACTCCCAAAACAACAAAGCTATAATCAGTCCTTGTAGCACAAGAGTTGGAGGTAAAATCAACTCAGTGTAAAGATGGTGGACCTCTTTGAAATGTAAATTAGCTGGAAAATATGAGCTGGAATACAGGTGTTCCTCTTTCTAGTGCCCTAAAATCATTAAACATTCCTGAGAAATTTGCTCACTGAATCATTTTGAAACTATTTCTTGTGGGGAAAAAACAAATCTGTGCTCTGTTACCTTATTATAATTGCAAAGAAAAGTAGCATCCAATGCTAAGGAAATTATTAGTATGTCTTCTAGAAAATTACATCTGAAATCTTCAGGGGAAAAAATAACATTTTCTTAATGTTGATAAATCTAACCCACTCTGTCTATATGTGTTTTCCCTTCTCTCTCCAGTTTCAGTCCTTTTTCTGTTCTCTCACCCTTAGGAAAAATGACAACTAAACTGCAATGCATGGCCTCTGTCAGTAGTCTAGATCTCTAAAAATAGGACAACAGACCAGAGTGCATAACAGAAAAAGCCTCAAGGCATTCAAAGGGGACAGAGAGGCCATGTGCCAATGTTCCCTTCTATTCAACATCTCTGTGACCATCTTTAAGAGTTCATCTGCTGTTGATATATCAGCACCAGAACAATAATAATCATTCCTGTCCCAAGGGACCTGATGACAATTACATTTGGTGGGCTGCACACAATGACATATAGGTAACTTTTTCTCAAGATGGACATCTCTGGGTTTACTGCTCCTCTGCTGTACTTACCTCTTGTTTGTCCCCCCATCCGAGTTCCCAGATCCCAACAGGAACAAAACTTTTGGCTGCTCCTTAGGGCATGTACTTCTTTACTCCCTGGGATTCAAAAGAAATACATAGAAATACACTTTGAAAAAATAAAGAGCAAAGTTTAATTCTGGAATTCTCTGCAGGTGTGAGGTCAAAGTCACACAAACAATTTTTGCATATGGAACATGGAACACTCAACAGAGCTCCTGGATGCATTATTGTGCATGCAAAGCCTTTCATAGTCAAATCCTTCTAAGCTCCACTGCACATGCATATCACGATTGTGAATGTGCAAGCAGGGTGCAAATGCTTGTAATGTTCATGTTCCTAGAGTACTTGGGGAATTTTAATGAATACATGTATAATTCATTTAAAAGGAGATAACTGGCATGTGGCATACTAGAAACTGTGACCTGTTCTATTGATGTTAATGATAACAGCCTCTGCCAACTGCTTTGATGAACCTCCTTGAACCTTACAGGAGCTCATATATTTTTCTCATGCTATAAATGTTTTATTTTACCTGATACAGTAATGAAATTGTCACGATAATGAACAGAGTAATCTTTTCACACAAATGGCTAACTTTAATTAAAAATCACAGTGTTGACTGCTAAAATATGGGGGTAACCGACCATTGATCAGATTACAGAGGACTGATAATTGAGATGTGGCTATAGACGCAAGGACCTGTGAACTCCACCTCACCGAAGGACATAATGTTTGCTGTCAGTAAGCAGTAGTCTCAACACCTCATTAGCCCATATATATGTAATTCTTTACTCAGCTGTTAAATCTGCAAGGGCATATATTACCTGTTATACCACCTCCAGTGTAATAGTTGGGATTAATGAGGTAATTGCTAAGGTGAGGAATGTCAATGTTCTAAGAATGTGGTTTCCAGGAGCATTGAAAGAGTACTTATTCTGCAAGGTATTACTGAGGAACAGAAACTCTTCTATCTTAGGGCATTTCATGGCTACCTAAGCAAGTAATGCTCATGGAGGGGAACTGAAGTTGTCTTTTCTGAAGAAAGTCTCAAACCTCTGCTGTTCTGAATGGAGTGATCAGTTTTGTGTTTTGCTGTCTTCTATTGTCATAATTTTCATCATAGTCACAAGTTTATAAAATCATCACATATCATAATGACAAAGCTGGATACACCTTTTAACAAGTTCAAGGAATTTTCAATTAGAATAACCATTGATTCTCACTCTTTGTTTCTGTTTTGAAAGAGTACAGAAAAAGAGAAATAATCAAATTCGGCTTACAAATCAAAATTATGAAGGTGATGTTGAAAGATCTGACAGGGTCCAGAACAGTTTTCAGCTGTGGATACACGTCTGGTCATTGTGGATTTGATGTGAAATGCCAAGGTTTTATAAGACTCACCTCTGATGCTGTCTTCTCAAAACTCTTGTTTACTACTGCAAAGGAATCATGCCCTTTCCTACCAAGTGTCTTTGTTACCTTTTCACTAGATTACTACACTAATTTGCTTCTGCTTGTAAGTCACCTTTGAAAGTCATGCAAGTTTCATAGCAAGACACACCCAGTGTATCTGAGCTCTCTTCTTTGTATCAGTTGCCAGTTTACTGTCAGATAAAAATTAGTGTTTGAAATTTCTGCGTAAAACTCTATGTTGTATTATGCTTTAGCAAAATTTATCTTAAGGATAGATCTCTGAATCAGGATAAATGTCTTTTGATCTCATCTCAAGCCATGTAGCAGTCCACTCCTCTGTCTACTATGATCCCATGGATACTTTGATTTGCTGTTAATAAAGACTTGAAAACTATGAAAGGGACCCCATCTGATGATATGTATAGAGGTGCCCATTTAATTTCTAAAGAAAGCATATTGTATTTGTTAATCACACCATTGTTTCTCAGCAATTTCATTACATTGAAAATCAGGATGAGTGCATGCTGCATGTTTTAGAAATTTATTGATAGCATTTGTTTACTTGTCTTTTTTATGTTGAAGGATGTTGATTCTTTAAATTCAAAATTTATCACAAAGAAAATTCAATATCCAGCAGTGCACATAGAAAGTTGGAGGAAGAACTTCTATCAGATGCTGTCAGTAAGGCCTATTTTCAACCAATATATTTTAATTTTGAGCCATAAATTTTCCTTAGATTCCAACTTAAAGTCTGCTTGACAGTTCTATGTTCAGAGTCACTAGGGCTCAGGTTTTCCAGAGAGTTTAAGATTTGGGCAAACAAAAGAAGAAGTTATTACAAAGTAGTATGAAACCAGGTTTTAACATATCACATTATTGCACAAAACAGTAAAAAAAAGTTTTTGCACAGTCATATTCCAAAACACTACTGCAAATCTCTCTAGTCTAGAATAATCAAAGTGTACTACATAGGATCATTCCAAACACTGACAGGGTATGGATCAAACCTGGCATCAAGTGTATTTACACATAATTTCTCTTGGTCAGTCAGTATTTCTTTAGGACAGTCCCCACTGACTGTTTTCCTAAGAAACAGTCTGCCTAACATTTAAATCTACCCTTCTATCAGGCTTGAAATTCTTTTGAGAAATCATATCAGGAGTTCAGGATACAACATTGTATTTATTCATGTAATCGGAGATAACAGGCAAATATGGAAACTGGACAATACTGAACAAGTTGTGCTACCAGGACTCATCAATGTCCTTCAGAGAGAGATGGTCAATAGCCCCTTTGCATGGCTTGTGCTCCTACAGAAGCAGAGGCAAATAGGGACAACAGTAAAAATGAACAGTTTTGATGAGTGAAAACTAGTGGTTGACCTCCTTTAAAGGTGCATCTCATAATCTCATGTGAAAAACAAAATCCTAAAAAGCTAAGGGTGCATAAATGTGACTTTATATGCTTAAAAAGCTAAAGAGCTGTTTAGCTACCAGGTCCTTCTGTTTACGTGGTCTTGGAGAAGAATTTTTGGGATATGAACATATCCTTGACAACTGCAATGGCATAAATTCACTCAGTTGCCCTCACATTTGTAACAACATTCAGTCATTATTAGTCAAGATCTATCTGAACAAATGACCTAAAGATAAAAGTTTCCATATCTATTACTTATTAGAAGTCTTCTCATTGTTTTTTGTTGGTTTTGTTTTGTTGGGTTTGTTTGTTTGTTTGTTTGTTGGCGTTTTTTTAATGAAATAGTAAAGTAGGTTTAGTTACACAACTAAAGGCTTAAACACATTTCAAGGTAGATAAATACATAAGTACTTAATCAAGACCTGTGTAATTTCAGAAGGACTATCTCTGATAGCAAATCAACATTTTCCTACCTTTGAGTTTAAATAAACTGGACTATGAGAGTTGAATTTCAACCAACGTCATGCTTAGGTTATACAACATGTAAAATACAGTAGAAGCACAGTAGGAGATGAAAAAGTTAGAAAGACAGTGCCTTGGGATGTCTCTAACAATAGACTTTGTGCTCCTTTTCTGTCTTTCTAGGGTGTTCAGTATTTATAGGTATACCTTAAGAAGCTTCCATTGCTGTATGTATTACTAGCAATATAACAGTTATTACCTATAAAGCAGTTTATATCTTCAAAAAGCAGAGATGTTTGCAGGTTGGGTTTGGGTTTTATTTAAAAAAAATACCTATCTCTTGCCTTGAAAAGAAGTATTGTGCATGATAATGTGATATTCGTGCATTTTATTAATTTCATGAGTACTTAATAAATGTTATTAATTCAACTTTAAAAATTCAGACTCTAGAGTAACTCATAAAAGCAAACCAATTAATTTTAAGTGGTAAAACTGAAATTTGTTTCAAGAGGAAAATTGAATGGGAGCAAAGACAAAACATTAAATTATGCCTACAAAAGACTTTCAGAAATGTCTGTCACATATTGACATGCAGATGGTACACACTTTCTCCCTTGAGCAGTGTGACCAAGTAAGCTTCCTTTTTCTAAGCATGTTAACATTGTCATCAACTTTGTTAACATAAAGAAATTTTGCTGATTCCATGTATGTGAATGCCAGTTTGTCTCTTCTGAGCCTAAATTTATATAGCTCGAAGGGGAGAACTTATTCTCATAGAGAAATAAGTGTTTGTTTTTCTAATGTTTGCTCATGGTATTATTATAATGGCAATTTGAGAATGTTTCCTTATTATATCCCACTAAATATGTATATTCCCTTGTACAATAATGAAACTCTTAGTGTAAGTTAATATAAAAATGCTTTTAATATAACAAATGTTCATGACATAAAATTTCCCCATAATTTCCCAAAATAAAAAGCACTGTTAGTGTCTGCCCACCAGCTTCTTCAGTCTCCCAGGAAATCTCAGACTGTAATTATGTCCATTATATTTTTTTCTTCTAATGTGACTGTTCTCTTTCTCTAGTATAGTGCAACTGTAGGTTATGGGGAAAACCAACTATGTCAGCATTTACTAATAAATGTGCAAGAACAAGTCATGCCCAGAACTGCTCTGTCAGCCCTCACATGCTGTAAGAAAGGAAATGAAACATAAAGTGCAGGTTAATATGAGCCATCTATGTTTTACAAGACCACTAATTAAATCAGTGGAATTGTTCATATTCTAGTAGTGTTCTTGATAACACAGAGGTTTTCCTATGCTTTTTCACAATCTTCATGTCACAATTTTAAGTAACACTAGACTGCCAATAAAATTTATATGATTTTCAATGCTCATGGATCTTCATTTACCAAACAATCAAACTGTATAATCTTCATTGACTTCTGCTCTGTTTCCATCTCACAGTAACCCAATGTCAGTTGTTCAACACTGTTAGTTTTCAAGTGCTAGCGAGTCTAACAGGCTGTCAAAATTCATGCTGTCATCATATTGGGAAAAAGACTGTGAGTAAGCACAAGAAGTGGGTAGTTTTAAATTATTCCTGTCAACTGATTTTAAAAAAAGAGACTCACACATTTGGAGTCCACCCCAGATGAGGTTCCAGTGATCATCCCTTGTATCCATTACTAGCAGATTTTCAAGCACAAAACCTGGAGCTGGCTGGAGGATGAAGGTGGTTCTTTTGGTTTAGAAGTTACATATGCATGCAATAAAAACCACTTACTAATTGCACTGCAAGGTTGTGATTCCAAACTCTGCAATCCCTGTGATGAAGAGTTTCCAAGCAGAGTCTCTACCAGACATCTTTATTGGGCAATTAAACTGTACTGTCACCAAAATCTCACTTTTATTCAGAATATGACATACAGAACATATTTTTTTTACCTATTTGCAAAATGATCATTTAATTAATTCAAATGTTAAAGCTGCATATTACCTTTTCCTATTTGAACTTAATATACTCCTGGGACATGGAATTAAAAGAAAGAAAACAAAACCAATTTCTTCAGAAATTCCTTGTGTTCCAAATTCTAGCTTGACTGATTCTCTGTTCCAGTGTGGAGTCCCTCCCACAGGCGACACAAACTTCTCGAATGTGAGTCCTTCCCACGGGCTGCAGTTCTTCACAAACTGCTCCAGTGTGGGTCCCTTCCATGGGGTCACAGGTCCTGCCAGTAAACCGGCTCCAGCGTGGGTTCCTCTCTCTATGGGTTCATAGGTTCTGCCAGGAGCGTACTCCAGCATGGTCTTCTTATAGGGTCACAGCTTCCTTGAGGTGTCGACTTGCTCCAGCGTGAGCTCCTCCACAGGCTGCAGGAAGATGCTTGTCTGTCCCAGCTCCAGCCTGGATTGGGTTAATTTTTTTAGCAGCCAGGAGGGGCACGGTCAAGACCCAGGGGTTATTCTATAGCACCTCACTTCCCAGCGGATTTCTGTGCCTTGCAGGGTGTGAGGTCCTGTGTGTGAGGTTCCACAGGTTGAGCAATCATGTGAATCATTCACCTATTTTGTACTCTGCTATTGGTGTAGCTGTTACTGTTTGTTTTCTTATTTCATTGCTGTCTGAAGCAAATTGTTCTTATCTCAACCCATGTTCTTTACTTTTTTGTGCCTCCAGTTCTCCTCCCCAACCCAACACAGGGTCCAGTGCAGGGTGGGGGCAGTTGGGGTGAGGAGAACAGGGATGGCGAACAAGCGACATGTGGTGTAGGGATTCAGTGGCAATACTAAATTGAGAATACCATTCCTAAACCATGACACTGCTCCACCATGTAGATTCTTGGGCTGTAGGAGCACAGCCTGACTCCCCACAGTCTTCATGGCCTTCCAGAGCCTGGAGCACCTTGTCTCCCTCCTTCTTCACTGACCTGGGCCTCTGCAGGACTGTTTCTTTCATCTACTCTCACTCCTCTCTTCTCTGGCTACAACTACTTCTGCATAATAACTTTCTTTCCTTTGTAACTGTGTTATCTGAGAGACACTACCACCATCCCTGATGGGCTCGACCCTGACCAGGAGTAGGTCCATCTTGGAGCCAAATGGCATTGGACATGGGGGAAACTTCTGGCAGCACCTTAGAGAAGCCAACCCTGTAGCCCCCTGATACAAAAACATTGCCAAGCAAACCAAATAAAACTTTAAGCTTGGGGGTTTTTGTTTGTTTGTTTGTTTTTTTAATGCAGTGCTACTTAATTATACTTATGGCTAAAAAGAATAATAATTTTCCTAAATAAGTTTGGAGTTTACTACCTATGCATGACACAGGATGGAAAGCATATACCCAACTTTTAAGCAACTGAAATAATAGCTACTTTGCTCATAGTTCAAAGTAATTTAGCATATCATATGCTGTAAAAAAGGCAGTATATTTGAAATTTATAAAATATCCATATTATAATACACAGGCAACCTGTTTGTTATGACCTATTAAAAATATACTATTTGCTATAAATAAACTTATTGGAAGAAAATGAGATTGCCTTTTCAATATGTGCAACTTGCTGCTACTGTTCATGTGGCATCTGAACAAAAGTAGTCAGTTTTTTTGTGTTAAGTGCAAGATTTGGTGACTTACACTGCTGCAAAATTCTAGATGATGCTCACTTTATTGAGTGTTTAACAGAGTTGAGCCCATCATATTTTACTTGACATAATTTTCCTCTGATAGACGAAGAAGAGAAAGGCATGCTCAGATAACTGATTCAGTATTTCTAGTTTTGCTTTGCTTCAGGAATTTATAAAAATGAAAACACAGGAAAAAGTAGTTTTTGAAAGTTTAATTCTATTGTAAAAATGTAGTTATTTTGTCAATTACACTAACTACTCGAAAACATCTAAAACATTCCCCAGAGCCATTCAGTTCACTTTGTTGACCGTTTTCTCAGCAAATTCAGAAATACCTTTCTGACATCGACATAATCCTCTCACATTCTCAAAGTGCATTGAAGGCACCTCACCCTAAAAGAATGCAATTTTTTGACCAGAGTTTAACCTCGTCATTGGAAAAACAAACAAACAAAAAAAGATCAAAGACAAAATAACAGTTCTGAATTAGTCTTTTCTTATTTCACCCCCAGAAGGTGTCAGCTGATCACCTACATTTATATTTCTTAGATCCCTTAATCGAAGGAGATCAATGTTACTCATTTAGCCTTGGGCCTTCTGAAGAGACAGACTGATCCTTTGTATCTCTGGAAATGTTTCTCACATCTAATAATTCTTAAATTATTTCTCACAAGAGATAAAGCTACTTAAAATTAATAAGTTTGGAGTTTTAATTAGGAGAGAATATTTATATCTGTTACAAGTTCATCTACTGTGGGTCAGATACATAACCACAAAAAGCAATTAAAAGATTAACATTTTCTCCAGCTAAAGATCTGACCTACCATATACAAAGCTATTCTTTATCTATAGTTTAAATTAATTTCATTATAGCTATTCTATTGTGGAAAGGCTAAAATACTGAAAAAGAAGGTAGGTTCCCTTTGTGTATTAGTGGCATTAATATTGGTGGTCTTCATGCATTTCTAGATCCTCTTTGTTCTATAATATGAAATTATTATAAACAATTTTTTCAAAGATTTGTGCTTTTTGAGGGGTTTATCATAGATTTGTTTATTGAATTTATCAAAAAAAAAAAAAAAAGGTATTTGGAAACTGGGTGTTCCATCTGAAATCAAGATATCATGCATGTTTGCTGGGTTTTTTTCATCAGCATAAATAATATGGCGTGAGAACCAATTTGAGACTCCGAGGAGGTATGCTCAATAAATGTCAGGTATTAACACTGCTTTATTAAGTATGTAAATTCAGACATATTAGGAATGTAAACATTAACGTCATTTTGGGCTTCAAGAATTGTCCATGGCTTTGACAAATAGTCCACGGCTTTGACAAATAGTCCATGTCATTAGGAAAAGCTGAAATAAGTGCTCAGGCACACACTATCATATGCCTTTTCTAGCAGTCTGTGATGGGTTTGATCCAAAACAATAACACAGTCTAAACATATTGCAGTTTTACCATATTTTCTGTATTATGAATGTGCCTCTGCTGCAAGCAGCATCTGCATGCTATTTGTTGAGCCTACATTACTTCGCAAAATATTTCCTCTCTGAATTTAAATATATATCTACACATATATAGTTGTATGTAAGGGAACATTAGCAACTTTTCATTTGGAATCAAAACAGCTATATATCACTATATATCATGAGATACATCGATGCTAGTGTGTTTAGCTAATACATGCGGACAACTGATCTTAAATATAGCATAAACTTTGATAGGGCTAGTCACCTAATTCATTGACAGGAATATAAGAAACAGACTCTACTTAAATAGCCATTTGAAAAAACCCACAGATGAATTATGAAAGACTGAAAAAAAGGGATGCAGTCAAAAGAATGAATGATTTACATTTTTCATTTTATCTGTTAACAGTGAATTCTCAGTTTTGTTGGCACTGCAACAGTAAGATTTAGACATCTATCACTATTAACTGGGTTCTTCAGTGCCACCATTTTAGATTACTCTTTTAGCACACTGATTGCTATGAAGCTAACAGGTACCAACTATATTTGACCCAAAATACCAGTCCCTTGGAAGACACCAATCTTATTCAACAAAACGTTTTCTCGTATACTGAGAAGTAACATTGCTAAACCTGTAGATATATAATTATGTTTTGAGTGGCTGAAAGCTAAGAATGCAATAACAAATGTGTAATGTTGCACATATGGGAGCAAATGCAAACATTGTTTTTTAATTCTTGAATTCCACCCAAAAACGAGCATATACAACTTAGAGAAATACTGAAGCAAAAGCCTAAACACTTCGATAAGCATACTCATAACGAATTATGCTATTACACATCTGGTAGCATAAGAGGTAAACTTACTCAAAAAGACTTTATGAAAGCATCATAAATTGTTAAACACACTGTGTTGCAAATTGTTTCAATATTGATGAACATGGCTATTCCTGTTTCATTTCTTCAAAATGCAGGATCAAGAATAACTTCAGTTGCAAGGCAGAAAACGCTAGATTGTAAATTAGTAGGCATTAAGGTAACACCATTCTCATCCCAGATAACCTCACATGGCCCAGGTACTGAGGAAAACAATAAAAGAGAAAGTTTCTGAAGGTTTTAGCACAATGACATCCTGTGGAAGCTGTGCAATTACAAGGTATACAATGACTCTGACTTCCTAGGAGATGTCATCTCTTCACAGTGCTCATAATACCAAGTAATATCTCCTGTAGAGAACAATACAGCCAATGTGATGCACTGCAGAAATCTCTAGCCAAAGCATACTTTGGAGATATGTCTGGCTAAGAATCCTGCAATAAGTAGTTGACTTTTGACAAAATAACTACAAAATTATAGATCAAATAAATCAATAAATTTATATTTATTTTTCTGCTGAAAACTTCTAATTTTATGTGCTATTTTTGACAAAAAGTGTCTCCAAAAAAAAAAAAAAAAAAACCAAAACTGTTGTAAAGAAAATACAAAAAAAAAAAAAATAAGAAAGAAGAATTACAGTTTTATTCTGCATTTTGTATCTGAAAAGCAGAAGTCACAAACAGGATTCTAACTTTTTTTTTCTTACACCCTTAATAACCATGTTCTTTAAGCACATTTCTCCAATCATTTTAATAGGCCAAGTCCTCAAAGGCAGATTATGGCAAAAAGATAGGGATGGCTCATTGGGAAAGTTGACTCAGCACAGCCTTCAGATCGAGTGGAAATGGAACATTTCTAGGCAACAGAAATTTGTCTCAAACAAAAGAACCTGAATTTGTTTAGAGTAACTAAAAATTACCAGTTACCCATCAATCCTGGCTAGTTCTAACGAATGAAAGAAAAACACTTGCAAAAGCACATTACCAACACAGCCTCACTCTTAAGACTTAGTAAATTGTGTAAACAAATAATATACAGGCATAACACTACTACTGAAAGAAAATAGAAAAAAAAATTCAGATATGGCTTCTAACTGCAGAAAACAAAAGAATTTACCATCACTGCCTTAAGACAGGGAGAGGTCTCAGAGTAGAAACCTTCCCTATGAATATGAAGGTCCTTGCCATTATCACTCCTTTACTAAAGGGCCTTTTCCAGTGACTTTGTTATTGCAGTTGCCAGTGCCAGATATGGTACAGTCAACTGAGCAGAGTTTGAAGGTCTTCACTGGGTTAGGAGAATGTTATATTCATCATTAAAGTTTAGTCATAATTGTATTTTCATACAACATCAGTTGCAAAGAACACTGTATTTGAATGGGCTGCTACAGAGATTCTAGAAGAGAAAATTGCTAATTCTTATACAATAAAGTTGCTAGAAAGATAGATTGTACATGGAAACATGGCTCAAAACAACACTCAAAGGCATTAGAAGTCCTCAGATTTTCTAATGATTTCTCTGGAACAAGGTAAAACAGTAAAGCAGGCCAAAGAAACAGTAAACAAATTTAGGAGTAAAAGCTGTTGTAGTCAGACAAAACACAAGAAAATGCTCACTGAAGGATTACACATCCCAACACAGTTTCAAAAGATCAGTATAGTATCTCTGAGAAGGAAAGCTAAATTGCATTATAGCCATGAGATAACGTTTTCAAGAGGGCCTTAGGGAACATTCAGGAAGGCTTACTTATCCTGGAGATTAATTTCTCTAAACTCCATCTGTAGGCAACGTGTGAGAGCGATCTCTCCAGAAGGCAATTCAGAATGGCTAAATTGGTTCTTGCTTTAAAATGCTTCTATTTGGGAGCCCAGAATACTGGGAGCAAAAACAACAATAGAGTCACATAGATTTTTTTCAGCCAAACACTTTTCTATGAAAAACATTCCTTTACTTAATGATAAGGAAATATTTTTCTGAATTGATTTCAAGTCTATTTTTTATTTGATTAAAAAAATAATACTGAATCTCTTGTGGGGTATATGGTGGGAAAGCTCTTTCTTTTGGGAGGTCAAAGATAGAGTGAAGTATTAACATAACTTTTCATTCTCAAACTAATGATATTAGAGAAGAACATACTAACACTGTCATATTTTTGTTACTGGCTAAGTATGGATAAAAGCTTGGCAGGATTTTTGCCTCTATTCTGTCAGAAGCCACCACAAGTTTAATAAATACCAGCTGAGGAGCATGAAAAAAGATCTAGTGTTTCTTTATGATTACACTGCTTGTTTTGTTTGATTCTTTCTGGTATATAAGCAGCTGGGGCATGATTTGAACAATGAGAAATTTTCATTACCACAATTTTGAATGTTAAAGAAGGCAACATGTAAACACATTTTAAGTCCACAGTCATATGACTTGGATGATATGTTGGTACAAAAGTGATAGGAGATAATTTTTTTTTGATAAATAATGAGAGTGATAGTAGTATCTTCCTCCCCAAAATGGGGAAATAGCAAAAGTGGGTTTGGGAGATACAAAGCACTACAGTATAAGTAGGACTCCAGTTGGGCAGACTGTCCTCGAAAATTTACTCTGTCCATCCCTGTTTTAGTGTTCATGTTCTTATTTTGATAGATGTGTAAGTGTTGTATGTATATGTGCATCAATCACACACAAATATAAAATGTATATTCCAAATAGATGGCATTCTTACACATGTTTATTAAAAGAAGGTTAAAGGTAAATTAAAATTTATTTAGGTCAAATGTTAAAATATTCAGTACTGTTTGTTGGCAAATTACAGTATCCTTCTTGTTTCCAATAGTATTTATTTACTCTAGATATTACTGATCTATATCCATGGTAATCAATAAATATCAGAACCAAAATTTTTATATACACTCAAAATGGTACCACAATGTAACAGCAATAGTCCATAATTTGCTTCAGTTTTTATTAACCTAGTAGACTGGGGTTGATAGGATGTATTAACAATCTGAATCAAACACAAGACTTTGTGCTAAAGCACTTCTATTACATTTTGATATGGTTTCTATGGAATAACTAAGGGTTAAAAACATTTCAGTCTTATAGAAGTCATTAGCTACAGAAAGCTGAACTGTAGTCTACTTGCGCACAGTGTCAATTTAGAAGTCATTTGCTTCAAATAGAATCACTCATTATATGAAGGTAAAGGCAGAGTTGTTAGTATCTCCTTATTAGGTCAAATACTCTGTGCAAAGAAGAATTTAAAGTTCAAGATTAAATACCTAGAAAGTCTGCACTTTTTTTTTTTTTTTTTGTGGTTGACATCTGTAGATAGCATAAAAATACTGCAGTGCTATGCATTTAAGTTTGTAACAAATCATGGGAAAAAATTTGGAGGAACTTCCGTCACTATTGTTTTGCTTGTATATATATTTTTTCAACAATATGAAATATGAGAAAAAGCCTGTATTACCAGAGTTATAATAAAGAAATACTTATTTTCTTTACTTTCTCTCTATAATTTTGGCATCTCTAAATTTACCTTGACAGTAGAGCTTCTACAATGAAATTCAGAAATTATTCAAAATAAACCAGCAAAAATATAATGAAGGGTGTTTTTAAAAGGTGTTATGACATTTCCAAGGTTATACTCATGACAACAGCTGAGTTACAGGAATCACAATGTAAAACCATAAATACGGATCACATCTTAGGAGACACCTGTGTGTTAGAGAATATGAAGTTTAATAATATCAAAGTCCTGGAAAGAGAAAGACTAGAAGAAGGGGAAGGGAAATATGCATGTATCCTATGATAGGAGAAAGGAAGTAAAGATGATCAAGCAATTGACTTAGTCCTATTAAGTATGAGAAATACAAAAATAATACAGAAATACAAAGAAGTCTACCTGTAATTTTTTGAATGGAGTGAATAAAGGAAGAGAACTTAAAACATTGATACAGCATATAACCTACTAGGAAAAGAAACTAAAACAAAAACAAACCAACAAACACAGAACTTCAACAGTTCCATATCTAACAATGAGTTCAGTACAGAAGATTAAAAAATGAATGGGCTGATAAAAAAATAATATTAACTAAATTTGTGCTAAAAATGTTAAAATTTTGTAACATAGATCCTAATTTTAATCTCAGTTGAAATAGTATAAACTTAAGCCAAATACATTTATTTGGGAAATAATGTATCTTATAAAGAGTATAATTTTTCTTGTTCTAAATATATTTCCAAATTAATTAAAAAATTTCTGAATATTCTAGATGAATAATTGTATGTCAATATGGTAAACATTATTCCTGCAAAGGAGGTAATATTCCAATTTGTGGTTATTCACTCAGAACATGGGATACTTGAATTCAGTTCCTTTCTTTGTTGTGTTGGTTTTAATTTCTCACCACAAATATAATAACCTCTGAAGGCATAAAGGCTAAGAGGTCCAAGATAAACATTCAAGAAAATTAAAATTATATCAGCAGGCCATGCAAGTATTTACATTCTTTGTGTATAATCTGTTAGTCCTCTTGGTATCTGAAATAAACCAATAACTGAAAGGGAAAATGTAGCAATGATCTTCTGTCTCCCTATATAATGTCTTTTGGGTCCTGTTAGAGCCATTTCAAAGAGCTTAAGATTTAGCCAATGATCATGAAGATGATAATGAATAAAGATAAATGCAACAAGATTTCCAGTGAAAATTATAGATAATTCCTGAGCTATTATGCAAAAGAGCTTGTGGTTTTACCATCTATTAACAGATTGGTAAAACTACACTTAATGTCATCTCCTTTTACAAGAACTCAGTGCCACTTTTTTCCTTCCAGATCAAAAGGAACATTTTCAATCAAACATTAATTCTAGATTTTCAGTTTGGAGAGGCATTTCCTTCCCTCAGACAAATAAGAGTCTGATACTGTTTTTTGAAGGTCATAATAATTTTGAACTGCAAACACCCAATTATTTATTCATACACTTTTCCATTATGGTCCATTTTATGTTAATTCAGCTTGAATGACTTATTTTAAGCCACTCCCAATTTGCAGTCCTTAGAGGAAGAGTGAAAAAGCCCATGATTTTAAACATGAGCAGTGGTCCCTGTGTGGCTTTAAAATGTTGGTTGTTTTATAG
This sequence comes from Acropternis orthonyx, assembly GCA_035583155.1. Lineage (NCBI taxonomy): Eukaryota > Metazoa > Chordata > Aves > Passeriformes > Rhinocryptidae > Acropternis > Acropternis orthonyx. Next base: position 17,384,913 of record JAWWEU010000040.1, read on the forward strand.
TGCGATTCCTGCATCATTAGTAGGAAAGGCCAAGCAATATTTACTTATATTAGGCAGGAACCGCATGAAACTATAACCGTGAAACTATCACTGATAGTTTCTAAACTGATACATGTGCAATGCTGGTTAATTCACTGTTTAATGAAAGCACAAACACCACTTCAGAATTCCAGTTCAACTCCTGTCCTCACATACTTTATCAAGCAAAGTTAATTTCATCAAACAAGAAAGGTCTTCTTCATGCAGACATTATAAAATTCAAGAAAGAATAAACGTGTTCCAGAGATCAAAAGGGCAGTAGCTTTGTCCTTAGAATTAATGCCTTACAATATATAATTAGCAGTGTGCTCTCTATGTAGAGAAACGAAATGATTTTCAGTCTTTTGTTATATTTGATAATTGTGGATGCAGAGCAGAAACTCAACTGTCATTAAATATTTGATTTATTCAGACATGCAAAGCTCCTTATACCAATAATTTCCTTTCCTTGTAAAGAAAAACATGTTATAGTAATATAGCAATAATGTTATAATAACATTATAATAAAGTTATAAAATATATAGTGTTATAATAATAGCATTAGAATAAATAAAAACCAATAGAGATTCAAGTAATTTCCTGTTCTCACATACCAAATATTCAAAAAGAAAATGGACATTGCCTTGAGCAATCTGTTCTAAATGACCCTGCTTGAGCAGGGAGGCTGCACCTGATGACCTCCACACATCCTTTCCAGCCTCAACCACTCTGTGATTCTGTGATAGCACCATCCTGAAAAAGATAATCACCACTTAAAAATGCAAAACCAAAGTATTTTTTTTTACAGTACTTTTTCAGTAGATAAAATATCTACTAAAAATGTAGAAATTTCCATTCACTAGAATCACCCATATTTTTCCTATTTCATGTGCGTGGGAGTACCCCTGTGTAGTAGACTGATGGAAGACAGTGTCATTAAAGTTTCTGAAGCTCCTCAAAGACATTAATGTGTGAATGCTGAATGAACACATACCACAGACAACACTGTATGTCAGCAGTCTGAGTAGCTTCATATGTGTCTACTTTAAGAATGGATTAAACTTCCCTGACTGTTATACATGGGAACATCCCTTGCTTGTGCCCTTGATGAAGCTGACTCACTGGTTTCTCACTTTGGGAGCCTCCTAGGAAATGTCAAACTGCTTCACCATGAGCCTTGTCCACTCCAGAAGATGCCAATGCTCCAAAACCACGGCTGCACTTAATGGACTTGCTCAGAAACCACTGCAGAAATTCACATCCAAGATCCAGTAGCAAAATATTTGGCTGTCCTTAATGTATACCTTTAATTAATCCAGCTAAATGATCCTCTTCTCAAGCAGGCAAAAGCCATTTTTTATTGTGTTACAAAATTAAAATATTAATTAATAATAACAGAACAGGCAAAGTAACTCTCACTGTGACACAGTAGCTACCCTGTTTGTCCTACTGATAATAAATGATTAGAATCAAAAGGTATTTCCAGCTCCCAGGAAGACAGAGGTGTACATATTTATAGTGAGATACAATTACCTCTGAGAAAATGCCTTGCTGTGCACTGAAAATACTAAAACTACGCTAAAAGAAAGAAGAAAACCAGCTGATTTCCCTTTGCTTCAGTAGCCATTTTAAACACATGTTTTCAAACCCACTGCCATTAATACAACACAGGCAGATGAAAGGTTCTGCCAAAGCAAAAGAAATAGATGATCAAACGTTGAATAATTTGTCAATGTATAAGATACTGATGCCCTGCAGCTCTGGTAAATAATGCAAACTTTTTTTTTTTTTTTAAGATTCTTTTCATGATAGAGGTCAAAAATAAAAATACTCCTTCTTCAAAACCTCAGTCCTCTTTTGAATTTTTTCCCTCCCTGGTTATATAATTTAAAAAATTGCACTGCATTGTTCAAATTTATTTATTTTTTTTTTAAGCTACGGGAAAATTGTGCTTTAGATATAAAGCTCCAGTTAAGCTGTATGATGATAGCATGGAGCCAGGCAAAATAAGTTGGTTGAGTCCTTCCTCTTTATTGCTGTGACTATAAAAAAATGTGTATGTTTGGCAAGAAAAAAGTATCAGCTCAGACTTAAGCAGCTAAGAGTGACACTGCCACCACCGTAGAAAGCTAAATGCAAGAATCTAGTACTTCACATTTTGTAATTAATTCTTTAGATTTCAAGACTTCTGAAAATTGATGAATAGTCGGATGTTCTCACTTTCTCTTCTTATTTGTATACCATACATCTAGGGTTTAAAACATTTAAAAAAGTTAAAAGTAAATTAAGCTAAACTACACCTGATACTCATTATAAACTCCAAGCCTGATTTTCAGTTTTGGATCCCTCTTTTCTCCTTCATTGTTCTCAAAAATACATCTCCACTTATTTTTCAAAATGCAAGGTAAAAATAATTGCACAGCTTAAAGATGCGCATTAATAGAAATATATGTGTGTATCATATATAATATATAAAAAATTCTTAAACCTGTCATTATTATTGATAAATTTAAAACTGAAAGTAAAAAAATCTGACACTATGAATTAATGCAGTGCCACTCTACAAAAGGAGAGAGAACAAAATAGTGAAGATCACAGTTTTGCTTGAAAGGGCTGGTTACATATATCTCAAAAGCCTAAAAGGATTTCAGAGGATTATCTTTGTCTAGATTGCTGTTACTCCTATTAATCAGTCTTTATTGATTGCTAAGCCTTTTGGTCTCCTCAAGTTCAACAAAAAGTCTATAATATTCTGCCCTTGAACACATAAATAAATCTATTTGAATCACACGTGGACTGGAAGTATATGAATATATGATTCTTGTGACTTTCATAGCCACAAGCTCCAGAGGAGTTTACAAGCATTTTTAACATATTGTCTCAACATATGCATCAAATCTGATCCATTCACTATGTGTCAACAAGTAGAAGAATTTTAAATTGTCTACAGTGGTAGAATCCACCTTTAAATTATTAAAATGAAGGTCAAACAAAGTAAAGCAAGACATGAGGTAACTGTTCAGTATTTTTCATAACTGCTCTGTGTACTCATGCAGTTTCTCTGACATATTGATGTTACCAGCAAAAGTCACTTAAAATGGGGGGCGGGGGGGGGGGAGGTTTGGGGGGCAAAGGAAAGCAATATGTAGAATAAGTTAGAATGTGGACTTCATGTTGTAGTTATATTTGTCTTTCCCTATGAACATTGCTTTATATTTCATTTGTTGACTATCCACAGAATTGTTTGTAGAAATTTATTTCATACAAAGCCAAATGTGTTTGGAGGGACTTCTATGAATGTGTAAGATTAGTGGTATTTTTGATTGGTTGGTTGATAAAAAAATATTGTGCAACTTCAATGGCTAGCTACAAAGTTCAGACACATTTGACAATAAATACTTGGATTTGTAAATTATTGTCAGTTCTGCCTTTTTAAGAAAATAATTTTTGGAATAACTTTGATCAGGAAAGAAATGAATATGTTTTTACCTGCTTGTAAAAAACACTGCATCTTCCTCAAAAGTATTTGGATTTTTTTGTTAATCACCTAAGCTTAAAGGTTGTAAAAAATGTTAGTTACACAGTGTTATATCTGTGTGCAGTTTTGGGCACCACAACACAAGAAAGATGTTAAGCCATTAGAGAGTGTCCAAAGGAGGGCAACAAAGATGGTGAAGGGACTTGAGGGGAAGTCATATGAGGAGCAGCTGAGGTCACTTGGTCTGTTCAGCCTGGAGAAGAAACTGAGGGGAGACCTCATTGTAGTTACAACTTCCTTGTGAGGGGGAAGAGGAGGGGTAGGCACTGATCTCTTCGTTGTGGTGGCCAGTGACAGAACCTGAGGGAATGGCCTGAAGTTGTGTCAGGGGAGGTTTAGGTTGGATATTAGAAAAATATTCTTCACCCAGAGGGTGGTTGGGCACTGGAACAGCATCCCAAGGGAAGTGGTCACAGCACCAAATCTGACAAAGCTCATAAAGCATTGGATTATATTCTCAGGCACATGGTGTGACTCTTGGGGAGGGTCCTCTGCAGGGCCAGGAGCTGGACTCAGTTTTCCTTGTGAGTCCCTTCCAATTTGACATAATCTGTGATTCCGTGATATTATGACCTTAAAGAGGTCATCCAAAGAATGCTGTGCTAAGGAGAATTTTCCTTTCTCAAGAGTAAAAAGTAGGCATCTTCATAGATTATTCCCCTGACGTCATCCTTTCCCTGTTTTAGAAAACTACGACTAACCCTCTGAAGGTGCTTACTTCTCTGCAGGAGTCTCCAAATTGATCTCTAAGCTGATGTTTAGATGGGGTATTAGGAAAGATGAATCCTGATTGTAACATGACTTATTTCGTTCAAGGAACTTCTATGGGTTTTTTTCTCCTTCAATCTCTTAGAAACACTGTAACACTTCACAGAAGCTCTCAGTCATAGGGATGACACAGAGTCAGCTGAAATTGCCATCTTTTTCCTTCATAATTCGATGTTTGTAAATTTATCCAGCAAACCTCTCACAAAATTAGAAAGATTTTGTAAAAGGATGAGTTTTGTTGAATAAACTTAATTAAAAAAATTTAAAAAAAAAAAAAAAAAGACCAAATAAATTCTCTTTCTGAAAAAATAAAGCTCCAGGTAAGAGGTTCCAGAAAATCAGGCTAGTAAGGACAGCTGAGTGTGATTAAAAATTCCAGATTGGACATTTAAAATTTATGGTTAAATTAACAATGATAAAACTTAAACAAAACTCTCAAAGTTATGAAGCTAATGACAAAGTTTGAGTGCAGAAGGTTATGATGAAACAAGTTACGATCCATATGCTCCTAGTGGTAGATGGCATTTTAATGTTATTGCTTAATGATACATTTGATTTCGTTTTATGTTGTTTCCCATAAAAGGGAGGAAATGGCACTAGAAAAATGGCTGGTTTCAGCTTTTATATACTTCATGTATGCAAGTCCTGAAAGCAAAACAGTACTATACAAAAAGAAATTGTCTTTAAAAGTAATAAAATACATGCTTCACAAGAGACTTACTGATCTTTAACAATTCTGTAAGGGAACACGGTGGCTCATAACATTTTTACAATAACATGTAAAAATTACATCTTAAAATAAAGGCATGGATGACTAAGAACTTCCTTGTATATGTGCCTGTTAAAAAGTTAAGTTTAGATATTTCAAGACTGGTAATATTTATTTTCAGAATAGGAACAGGGAGAACTTCCATATATAATATCTCCTTCTTTTACTTACAGTTAAAATAATTATTGTACTTTCATTTTCTATTGAAATTCTCCTAAAACTTTATTTGGCATGTATTTATTTGGCAACATATTTCAGCACATAAGTGATGTATATTCCTTTAAAAATGTAGTCCTCTGCATTTATCACATGAAGATATGGCTTGTAAATCAGCCATCAGAAATATTTTCTTCACTTTACAAAGCCTCTTACTGATTCTTTTAATGACAGAAAGGGGGAGGGGGACAGGGAACTTCACAATTAAAATGCAATAATTTTTTTCATGAAATTAAGAACTGGTTCTAGAAGTTTCAGGAAATAACATTAGTTGTCAAACCAAAGCAAACACATAGGTAAGATGGAAACTGTCAAATTCTGAGGACAGGTAAATTTAAATATAAAAATGTGGATGTACACAACAAAAAAGAGATTCTTTTTTGCATGCAGCTGAAAGAATGAAAAGAAGTAAAAAAATCCCCTCTCCCTCACTGGTTATCACAGATCAAATTACCAAGTGAAGGACTTCGATAGTGTATTTCTGGTACTACTTTTATAACAAGGTCTGTTCCACTACATAGCTCTTTTCATAAAGGGCAAAGCTGGAATAATTCAGCAATTACTTTCCTGTCAAACTGCCCTCTGGTAGTAAAGTGGCTTTGGGAAGGAAATGTCACTCATGCTGTTGACATGAAAAGCCCAGAAAAGTCACAGACTGAAGACAAATTATGGAAGATATAAGAAAGAATAAATGATTCCCTAATTTATTTTGTAATATTTTATGGGAAGAGAAGAAATATTTAAATTGCTAATGGTATGACATTTTAAGAGTGCAACATAGCATATCCCATCTTTTGTTTACATTTTGTCTTTTCATTACTTTGATGTACAGCAAACTATGACAACCGAAACTTCAAAACTATGAGCAATATGTTATAAATTAGCAGTACAGCACAAGCAAAAATCAGCTATGAATGCTGACACCATTTTCCTAATACTGCAGTTGGAAAACTACCTAAGAAATTGCAGATGTGATGGTTCTTTTCAACCTTTTCCAGGAATTTTCTTTTTATTTTGGTTTCAGCTGTCTCTGCCCACCTGACTCTTTTTCTGAGATCCCATTTGCTGAAATAGATTTCATACATTTTTTATAGAGCCTGTTTACTGGCACAGGGAATAACTTTTATAGGAGGGAGAAAACTTATTCATTGTGAAGAACAACAAAGCCACTGTTTTTCTGTGCAATACTGTGAGTAGATATTGGAATATGTAGAAAAACAAACGTGTGTGTATGTATGCAAGTGTTTTCCTATAGGGAACATTGTAAATATATAACTGAATTAATTTCCCTAAGTTGATCTTAATGAATATGCTATGAAAATAAAGTTTTAAAACTTCACAGGAGGTTTTAATTTCAAATCATGGATGACATACAGAGTCAGTCAAGGACAGATGGCCACAGAACCCAATGCCACTGTGCCTGCCTTGCCAGACTACTTTTAAATTCACAGGATGACTCAGTGAACTTGAAATGTCATGCTGGATTCTAGCAAGAAAACTATGCAAGGTTTTACAATTTATCACTGGCATCTTAAATTAATCCTGGAACTAATTAGGAAGCCTGCACACTCGGAATCCAAGTGCTATCTGTTCCTATTGACTTTTTCAAACAGAAAGTGAGGGTTCAGAACTAAGAATGTGTCATACCACAACCTTTTGTTCTTGTCACTGTCAACTAAAACCAGAAGACAGTTATGTGGGAGAGAACTAACATTTTATAATTTTCAATATGTTAGAATATGGAGGCAGAGTTTGTTTGGGCTTTACTTTTTAGAATTATTATTCTTAAAATGAAATAGAAACAGGGAACAAGGGTAGCAGTGAAAAAATAAGGGATTTTTTCTAAACATTTTAACACCATTAGATTGAAAGGAAATATAAATCACAATTTACTTTGGGTCACAAGAAAACCACCTCCCATCAATTTGACAATCATTGATAAGTAATTAGCTGAAGAAAACAATCAGATTGGTTTCAGTTTGTATTTGATTGCATGTTATGATACTCTACATTTGTTATTCTAAGGGGTTATTATTTCCTAATAAAGAAGTATAAATTTATAATCCTGAAAAGCAACCTAATCTGCCAGTTAACTTCATCAGAAATCATGAGCTATTCTAATATTGGTGGAGAACAATAAAGAAGTCCTTCAGTAAAAAAGTGCAAAAGTCAATATTGCTTGCACCTATCTACTTTTCATCTATTAGCAGGCTTTTTGAATGTAGACAAGGTTTTCAAAAATAAATGCTTAAATTCTACACATTCTGAGTTGTTTAGGCTGCTGATCAGTGATCAGCAGAAGTACCATGAACCCAGCAGTTCCATGTGCTGATGGAAACTCATTACCAGGCCTGAAAAAAATCCATGCATACAAACACAGACATTTAACTTTAAACTCATAAAAATCTAAACTATTCATAACTAAATAATTTTTTGAGGTTTTTTTTTGACGTCAAACATATCAGCATGTTTGGCAGCCACACTCCCTTTTGAGCACTAATCAACAAATTGAGCAGAGCTGCATCTAAATAAAATCTTGCAGCTGTACTGAACTATGCTGAGGTGGAAAAGCAAGGAAGACAACTGAAAAAGGTCTGTTTGGAGAAATCCATTGAAGTGCTTTCAACTGAGCATCTAATGGAGCCGTTAACATTCTGGATTATGTATTTTCAGATGATTTTTTGTCCTGAACAGTCCTTTTGAGTGCCTTTGTGAGAACAATGCTATGATACTTTCAGGTATTCATTTTCAGGCTTTCAAGTTAGATAGTAGTATTTATTTAGACTCCTTATTTAAGAGAAATGACAAGCAACACAAACTGTAAATCCACCTATTGTACCTGTGTCTAAGTGACCATGGGAAAAAAAGTCTTTGTGTGACTCAGTGAAATCACTTTAAAATTTCAAGCTGAAATTGATGTTTCATATACAAGGAAACCAGAAAAAAAGAAAAATTTCTGGACAAAACTGCAGGCACTGATATTATTTATTGGTCATGGAAAGTACCATTCAGAAGAATATGTTTGGGGTTTTTTTCTTTTTTATTCCTCTTGTCTGGACTACAATTGTACTATAGACTGAAATAACCATCAGAGTGGCTTAAGGAAAGTGGAAAAAAGGTCTAAAACTCTATTAGGTCATTGTATTTGCTCTCTAGATTTCACTCTTACAAACATATAGTGTGCAGTCTTTCTCCTCACAAACCTTTCCTTTACAGGAAAGACTGACTTTTTCCTGTTACAATACTAGGGTAAGTGCCAATAATTTAATAAAATATTTCATCATTTTGTGTAAGATTAAAAACTTTGAAAATATGTTGGTCGCAGATAATGAGAATGGCTATAATGGCTTTTTTTTTTTTTTTTTTTTTTTTTTTTTTTTTTTTTTTGACGATGACACTTTGATTAAAGACATCTTCACCTCCTCAGACTAGAATTTCCAACACCTTGCCTGGCTGGTAAAGAAATTAAGGAGCAGTGGAGCTGCATCTTCTTTAGCACTTAAAAAGTCCAGTTGAGTCCAAGGCCCACCTGTAAAATCAGATCTTGCCCTTGCCAAATAGAGCTTAATGGACAGACTACTATTACACATATGACTTTTCCCTTTGCAGCAAGGTAGATGTGAAAAATAATTGAATTTAATGAGAGTAGGATCATGTTCAGTATTAGAGGTTCCTTCTATAGCACATTTTTGGCAAGACCAAAGAACAAGCCAAACCATCCTGTGTCTGGGTCCAGAAACGCCATGTTGTCAATGTATTGAAAGCACAGACATTTGGTTGCTGTTGATATATTACAGGCACCTTGGCTCCAAGCCGTGCTCAAAGACATAAACTGGAAAACATCTTTTATTGCAGAAGCTACAGTTTGCTGCTGTGTTTTCCCACTGCTTCTTACACCCTTGAAGTTCTCATTAAGAATCCACAGGACAGACAAATAGATCCAGACAGGGCAGATATTTATCTATTGTATACAATGGTGATGTAGATGCAAAGGTCTAGTCATTCATGACCCCAAAAATAGTAGGCAAGTGAGTGATGCTAAGAAATGTGAGTGTGAAAAGTGTACCTGGTAAATTCCTGCCACAAACTGAGCATGGAACTCAGCACGATTCTCATAACTTGGTACTAATAAAATAATCACTTTCAGTGGCTGGATGGACTGACATGTACTGTTAAAGTAGAGACCTTTGAGACCTCTGGTGTCAATATCTTGCTCCTGTTAAGTAATATCACAACTGATTGTGCCTTCAGTGGTGTGGGAAGGGAATTGAAAGCTCTATGTTTCATGTGGTAATAGTAAAACTAGTTATTGTTAAACCTAGATAATGGAATGTTTGGCTTTAGGGATGGCTTTGGCAGTTAGCTAAAAGAGGTTTAAAATTTACTGTTCTGTTTGCAGTGTACTTTTGCAGCAAATCTCCCAGTCAGCCCACTCAGCACTTTAATTTGCATTGTGAGCAGTCTTGGAATATGAAGAAGCACTTCAGGAGTGGTGTCTAAAGGACTAACAGAAGATAAGACTACTGGACTGGACTAAGAGTTAGAAGCAAACACACATACAAAAACATAATGTGTTTATCAGTTCCTCAGTATACCAAGCAGTTTGCTCTGAGGATCTGTTGTTGCTGCACACCACTGCTCGCAAATGTTGTGTCCTGGCAAATAAGGACCCAAAGCAAAGGAGAGCACCTTCCAATTCTGAAGTTTCAAGAAACCTGAGCAGATCACAAAAACTTTCTACTTCCCAATTCATCAAACAAATTTAGAGTATGAGTCATGGGAAACTTTTAACTGGTGAACATTTAACTCTCTAGCTGTGCTCTCTTTCATCCCTCAGCATCATTTCTGTAAAGGACTCTTGGGTTAAGTTGGCAGAAATTAGACAGTGGAACAGATGAATTGAACTGGTCAAGGCATGAGAGCGGTTTCCTCTCCCTTACTGTTTAATAGCTAGACATGACAGTTTACCTGTCCTCATGCTTGTTAAAGAGCCAAAGAAATGTACTCGTCTCAGATAAATGGGAGAAATTCCTGCTGTTAGAGAGTGGACTCTCACAAAGCACCCACTGACTGATGACTATGCTGTAGTAGAATTATGCTTAAAGAGATGTAATCACCTGCAACATTTTTCTGTCCACTAGTCTGAAGTTGATAGTAACTTTTTTTCACATGCAAACAAACATACTTTGTATGTTACTTTAGTTAACAAATACTTTAACTGCTAAGCACAATTTGATACTGTTATTAGCTTTCTGTTTCAGTTATTCATGTGATAGATTTTTAGGAAACCCTGTAATACCAGTATTAATATTTATTATGATTATTAATACCTTCTGTTTCACCATTGTATCACGAAGCTAGTATATTAAGTAAACTAAGTGATGTAATAGGCTTGCAAAACTAAAGCACATGTTGTATGACTTGAATATATTGTAAAACTGAATTATGAAGTAGAAATCCAAATCTGAATATTCTCCCACTTAGGAACATTTTAATGTCATGCTGAAATGTGACACGTGTTCATAAGGCCCTTGCTAAGACTGAAGCATCTCATTTTCTGCAGGGATTGTTTTTAAGGCTTTAGAGCTGCTAGAAATTTTGCTAGCATATATGTCCCTTCATAGATTGAAGTGAAATAGCTGAAGGATGTTTCTGATCTTTTATCAGAGGTATAATAGTGGACATGGTTACCAGTTAGACCTTTCCTAGACCTAGACTTCAGTCCTAAGAATAAGATTCTTGGTTCAAAAGATTGTTTAATTGTTGACCTAAGAAATGTGGATTCTGTATTGCTTATTCAAGGAGAGGATCAGCTGTCTTGCACTCCCCACATTAGAGATTTGTTTTCCTATCTTGGCAAGATGTTGTACTCAAGTCTAATGGCAAGAAAGTGGTGGTTATGGAAAATTACATAAAGGAAGATGGTGTATGTTACCCCATTCTATTTATTTGTATTAAAGGCAAAGGGTAAAGCTTAATAAATTAGAACTGGATTTTGACAGAGATTCAGACACTTGTACTTGGAGGTATATGAGCAAAGCAACTGACTTTAAAATCACAATAAACTAATTCAAGGATAAACAACAGGGGCTGTTTCCACTTTTTTTTTTTTTTTCTGCTTTGTATTTGTTTGAATATAAACAAATGTATTCAGAAACACCAGTCATCCTGGTGTTACAAATATTTTACTGCTAAAGATAACAGATGCTTCTCATGTTACTCTTCAACTGCAGCAGAATCTAAGCTACATTATATAGAGCACACAGAGAAATGATAATCCTTTCCCTTTGAATGTTCAGTCTTTGGGCTAGTGAAATGCAGGGGATCAAAAGAATGACTAGCAGCAGGATTCCTCAAAAATTCTTCTGGTCTTATAAGACCCCACTAACAAATAAGACCTCCTAATGCCAGTTCTTCACACTTTTAATATTTTTATCCATTTCCTTTTCAGTATCCTTTCAGTCCCACGTAAGAATACAATGGCAAGAAAGACACTTTTTTTATATGAAAATTATGAGATTTGTTTGGTTTTCTGCATCAGTTACATTGGTAAATGTATTCTTTTTATATTCAATGATACTTAAGAAACTAGTATTTTCATAAACTTATGAAGGACCATTAGGTCCTTCATAAAAAGCCTAGCCCCTCACTTCTCTGTCTTTTATTCTTCTTTTGCTACCCCTCAAAGACATGACACAACTGGTTGCAAAAGTAATAAAAATAAACCTTTTGTATAACAATAAACTCTAGTTCAGCACAGTCTTGTCCACCCCACAAGTTGTACCATGACAAATTTTAAAAGAGCAAAGGGAATGAGAAATTCAGGTTCAGGAAGCAGTATCTGCATAAGCTGGCACTGCTTCCAAAAACAGTAATATGACCTAGGGCTAGTTATCTACATCCCTCAGGCACAGTATGCTTGAGAGTCATTCAAATGGAAGCACCAACAGAATGGCTGCAACTGCAGGGAAAGATACCCAGACTGCCATCAAGATCAAGGCGATGGAAAATGACAACAGAAAAGACAAAAGGCAAAAAGATATTTGCTTACTGAGTTGCAAGTATGACTTTTTATTGCCAAATCGTTTCAGATGAGTTTGCTTGAGTAGACATAAGGGACTCCAGAGCCAGAAGAGGTGAGAAAGCTAGCAAGACTTCCTCAGGGTCATAGGAGGAAGTCTAGAGAGACTGCAGTCCATCAGCCTGCCAAATGAAAGAGACTGGTAAGAAGGATGGAAGATCTTGCCCTGGAGCATGGGACAAGGGAGAAGGTGAGTTCGTCCTCCATTTTCCCCAAAAACTTCTTATGGTTGCACCTGAATATGTGCAGAGAGCAGGATATCCTCTTCTCCCTCCAAAACTTTAGGGTCCAGGTCACACTATCACGACCTAGGGGCATTTTGCCATCTGCCAGAGACCCCAAACTCCATTCCTTTGATAGAGGTATAGCCCAGAGCCAGTGGAGCAAGTCAATAGTGCACAAGTGCATAGCTATTGCCTGTAGGAGGACACAACTTCTGTGTCCATGCAGGCATGTATAAGCATTGTAATAAAAATTTAGAAGGACATGGCTAAGTTGAAACACTTTTTTTTTTTTTTTTTTCTTTAGCAAGCATCCTTTTGCATATATGGGGCTTTGGCAAAGAATAAACCTACAGAGCAGACCCTCCAGAATGTCCAAAATATTTATTCAGGAACAAAGGAATTCTGAATTTCTAGGTAGGTATCAGGAAATGTAAAAGGTGGACAAGTCTACATTTCTACAAAGCCAAAAGTAGAAAGAACAGTAGTGTCAGGAAAATCTCACCTGTGGAGAAGCCCATCAAAGTAGTTGTTTTTACAACTCACTTAAGACAGGACAACTCCAAATTTGGCTCTTAAGTCAGAATTAGTAATTACTGAGGACCAAAGCAAACATGGAAAAGCTACTCTAGAGAGAAATCTCAATATAAAAATGTATACTTCAGCACTCTTGGATCTGTAATTTTCAGCTCTGACTGGCTGTTTCCAGAGCTGAACTTCAAAGCTAAACCTCCACTTGTCCTACATATTTATTGGTTTTAGAGAAGATCCATAACATTGATTTATTGATTGTTGATCACTGATTAAAGACTTTTTCTCAAACATATTTCCACAAAGAATACACAATAAAGCACTTAGATCATTCCCATGATCACCAAATATTCCTGGTGTCAAATAGAAGAGATAAGGCAACCTTAAAACTCCATATTATATTATTCTTTTTTCTAATATGCACATTTACTAAGTAAAGGTTACATGTCACTGAACCATGGAAAGGGTCATCTATCAATAGCATATTGGTCTCGGCAATGAAGGGAAATATGGTCTAGGAAACAACTGATGAGCAGAGAATGGAAGGCTGTCAAACACAGATATCTCCATATAGAAAAATGGGATGGATAAGAATAATAATGCATCCCAGTATATCTAGACCAGCTGTTGATGGCACTCAAGAAACTTTCTGCCATGTTTCTGTAGCTTCCATGACCATTGGATGTGTTATATAGTATTCAAAAATTTGAGAGAACTGGAAACTCATATGGCGTAAGAAGTTACTGTGCAACTTCTGTAACAGATAACTTTTCTCTAACAGCTCCAATCCTAGATGAGCCATAAACTTTTCAAAATGCCCCCTAGAACATTCTTCAGAATATTCAGGCTGTGATGGAAAGATTACTACATTAATATGTTGCTAATTTTAGCAGGAAAATGGAAAAAAGGCACAAATGCAACACGCATTTTTTTCCAGGTTATCCTTTTTGGGTCAAATTTTCACAAGTTTCAAATAGAAGGTATCAGCAGTGAAATTTGATGACATATAGTAACAACTGTAGAATGGAACTGCATAGGACAAAGATGACGGGGGTCATCTATCTCCCTTAACATCACAGTCCTTCAGATTGTAAATTATAAAATTCATAATTTTAGAATATCAATATGTTCCACTTTTCAATGTGATTTGAAAGGTGTTAGGTTGCAAAACCTTTGTGTCATTATACAACAGAAAAGACTGGGATTTAGATTAACTGTGTAGTAGTCAGTAAAACTATATGCATAACTTCAACATTTTAAAATGAAATCATCATAATCAATTTGTAAATTAGTTTCTCCATAACTGACACAGAAAGAATAAAAATTAATGTGGGAGCCTTTATCTCACAGTATATTGCCATTAATTTTCTGCTGATTATGCAGTTAGTAGGGGAAGTAAATTTAAGCAATATGCTTTTAAGAAAATCTAAGCATAATGACTCACATTTAAATGCTTAATCTTTAATCACAGATACCACCAAATTTGCCCAAACTTTCAGAATTTCCTTATACTTAACAAAAAGAATATTCTAAAGTAACTGATTACACTGTGATAAAGCTTTTGAAGAGAAAATAATTATCCTACCATAAGATGTATCAGCTCAGATGAGATCTCAGATAATTATTTTTGCAACACAGGCCAAATGGCGTGGAGTCTATTTGGTTCCCTAATAAATTAAAACCAGCGCAACACCACATACTAACTCAGACATACAAAACCAGTGTCAGTGTTTGTACAGCTCTTTTAGGTATCCATTTTGAGCACTTTCTTGGCTTTACAAATGTTTAGGAAGCACTTTTTTTTAGCATGATACCTCTAAATTACAGTACATAAGAGAACTCATAGATTTAAAGACTTTCCTAAAGCCATAGAAATTTATGGCTTTGTAGATTTGACTTGAAAGATCAATTAAGCCTGCAATGTTTAGGAGGTTTGGGTTTTGTTTTTTGTTTGTTTGTTTGTTTGTTTTGTTTACAAATTGCACATACACACCAGTAAAAGTAATAAAAGGTTATCTTGGCAGATTTGATCTGCTTTTATATTACTTTCAAACTGTTTATATGCATCAAAAATTTGACATGCTCTGGGAATGTCATTTATCTTTCTGGAAAGATAAAGTTCAACGACCATCTTGTCTGCTTTCAGATTTCCACTGACTTTTACACTGATATGATCAAAACCTGAAATTTTATTTAAATTTTTGTTTAGCTCATGATTATGTGTGAGGCACACAGTATCAGTGGAAGGTATTTGGTACAGTTATACAACATACTACA
This sequence comes from Acropternis orthonyx, assembly GCA_035583155.1. Classification (NCBI taxonomy): domain Eukaryota; kingdom Metazoa; phylum Chordata; class Aves; order Passeriformes; family Rhinocryptidae; genus Acropternis; species Acropternis orthonyx. Next base: position 17,400,332 of record JAWWEU010000040.1, read on the forward strand.
AGGAGAGATAATCTCTGTTTATATTCAGTTTGCATGTTCAAGCTCTTCCACAAAAATTGGTTGTACATTTGTCACGATAATTATTGTTGCGAAGAATTAATTTAGTAATTTGAGTAAAATACATGAGTAAGTGGTAAAAGAAGAAAGCTTGCACTCTCCCTTTTATGAGAACTATGGTAACATACAGAAAACAAAATCATCACTTTCCAGTCCTTTGATTAGTTCACATTTTGTCATACATGCAAACATAAAGCCTTAAAAGGAAGATCCCCTCCAAAGTTAAAATTCATCTCATAGCAATCAAGACAAAGGTTTCAGCCCAGATCTTCTCTGTGGACTTCATGTTTTTTTCCCAACTTTATGCCAATGTTGTTCAACCCATATCTCCCATACAAGGAATTATTCCCAGTCTCCTTATAATAATGAGCCACCTGCAAAAGCAAGTCTGCAAAATCCAAAGTTGATTAATTTAGTTTCCTATCAGATTAACTGTCTCATCTCCCCTGACTGATTACAAAGGGAGCCCATAGCAACAGAAAAGTTATTGTTGCCCAGCCAGATGAGTCTTACAAACTATTCTATGACAACTGTCATAGGAGAACAATCACTTACAAGGTGACAACCAAATGAATTTCAAAGCCTTGAATTATATACTAAATAATTAAATGCCAGCTGCAAGTTCCAGATATGGAAGCAGTGACTGTGCACTACCTTATATGCACCCAGGATTCCCTAGAGAAAAATACATGTACCTGCATTGCATACATAAGAGATCCAGCGCCTTTGGCCTGTGTAGAATTTAGTGTGTGTGAAATGTACAATGTGTGAACAGTAAAACTGACAGTGCTGGGAATTCACATGGACACAGGAAAGCCATTGAGTGACTCCCAGAATCTCCTCCTAGGATGTCTGATGCCCTGAAACATGGATAAATAGGAAAATGTACTCATATTACAGCTGCATAAGCTAATATTTAAAAAAAGAAAACAAACTAAAACAAAAAAAGGTAAAAACTACAAAAAAAAGACCAAACCAAAACAAAACAAAACAAAACAAAACAACCCAAAAAAACAACCTAAAAAACCCCAGAGGATAGAAGCTGAGAAATCCAGCTGTGTGGTCATATGTTTGATAACAATAAACCTGAGTTTGAACATGATGTTGTAGAGCATGAAAATAGTACCAGAAAGTTTGCTAGAAAAAGGATGTTTAAAATCCTTAAAATGTAAAAAAAAAAAAAAAAAAAAAAAAAAAAAAAAAAAAAAAAAAAAAAAAAAAAAAAAAAACAAAAAAAAAAAAAAAAA
>JAWWEU010000040.1:17401735-17446891 GCA_035583155.1 Acropternis orthonyx
AAAACCCAAAAAAAAACAAAAACCCAAAAAAAACAAAAAAAAAAAAAAAAAAAAAAAAAAAAAAAAAAAAAAAAAAACAAAACAAAAAAAACCCTCCCCCCCCAAAAAAAAACACACACTCAAAGACAGTATTATGCAAGACTGTTGAGTGGACATAGCCTAACTTGAATTAGGTAACATGTTTCTGCTGTTTTAGAAGCAACTTGCTGCAAACATGACTCTCGAAACACCTAATGAACTACCACAAGTTTGTAACCTGACACATTAAAGCGAAGCCAATAGTGGAGAATCTCCTCTCTGACTTGTGGGAAAGAATTTTCTTCTTTGGTTGCTGAGCAGTAGGGAATAAAAATACTTCAGAGGACTAACAGCTATTACTAAACCTTTACTGAAAAGAGCAGTTCTTCTTCACCAGCAGACCCAATGACATGAACCACTTGACTGTAGACATGTTAAAATTAAATCATCACTGAGGTTCTCTAGAACTAGAAGGATTTGTAATGCAATACATGACTGTTTCTGAGGCAAAACTTCTTGTTCCACAGCCACTACTTAGGAATGTCTCTGGGAAAAACAGCTCCTACCATAACAGGACAATTCTCATGTAAATAACAGATACAGAGTGAAAGCATAATTCTTCTTACACCAGGAAGACTTCTAGCTCTTTACAAGGATCAGCATTTCACACTCCCTTCCTCCTTCTCCCCTTGTTCTTTCAGCTATTACTTCAGAAGGAGATGATGACAGATTAGCAAAACTTTAGTAAATAACAAAAGAAAAAATAAAGTATTATTTATGCAACTTTATTGCAATAAAAAAAGTCATTTTATTACCTTTAACTCTGTTAAAAATTTCTCCTCTCAGTGTCCTCCCCATCCTTCAGGACAGCAACAATTAAAGATACAGAGAAGCAGAGACACAAGCTCTACATATATTTCTTCCTTCTCTAAGTCCTATAAAAATTAGCAACCACATATCCTTTCATTGCAAGCAAAATATTTACATCTAATGAGACATTTTCAAATTTATTATTCTATTCTATAACCATACAGTGTTAAATTTTTGTAATCTTCTGCTGTTGCAGAAATGGTGTCCTAATCAGCACTAAATATTTTTAATTGTGCTGTTTAGACTTTGCAGATCTTATTCTCAATTAATAGTTTCCCATTCACTTTAGTCCATTGACTTTTGCTTTTTCTTCAGCTTCAGTTTTGTTTTGTAAATGTCATGCCACTATAAAATTTTGGAGTCTTTAATGAGTATATTCTTCCTGTGGTCTGTTCTTACAGTAAATTTGCCTTGTATTCTTTTCTGAGGCTGGTTTGAGGCACTGACGACCTGATACATCCTAGTCACTGCCAAAATATTTACTTAGGTCCTAGTTTTAAGTACATTATGTCTAGTGAACCCCACTGTTGAGGTTATTGGTCATTATAAGGATCAATTAATACGTTGCTAACTTTATTAAGAGTTATATCCTTCCTGGGTGGAGGGTGAACTTTATCAACTTTGCATTTTGGGAGGACTCCCTTGTTTTTAAGGGGTGTTGAGGAGGAGTGATGAGGGACCTCATCAATGTCTATAAGTATCTGAAGGGTGGGTGACAAGAGGACAGAGCACGGCTCTTCGTGGTAGTGCCAAGCAATAAGATAAGAGGTAATGAGCAGAATCTGAGGCACAGGAAGTTCCACCTGAACATAAGGAAGAACTTCTTTACTGTGCAAGTGACTGAGCACCGGAATAGATTATGTAGAGAGGTTGCAGAGTCTCCCTCACTGGAGATATTCCAGAACCACCTGGATGCAATTCTGTGCCCTGTGCTCTAGGATTACTCTGCTTGAGCAGGGAGGTTGGACCAGATGACCCACTGTGGTCCCTTCCAACCTGACCCATTCTGTGATTCTGTGTTTAGGTAGTTTGTAAGAACTGTATTCTCAGCCTTATTTGAAAGAAAATTCTGTTATTAATGTGTCTTCAACACTATGTATGAATAAAGGATTTGTTCTATAAACACGATGAAGACAACTACCTCAAGGGTAGATTTAATAATAATTAGAACAACTACACTTCTGAAAAGGATTCATGTCTCCTATTTTAGACACTTAACGGAACATCAAGAATTTGCTGTGACAAAGATAAGATTAAATCTGTTTATGTAACAGGGTGTTTTGCACATGCTGAATACAGGGAAATAGAGGTCTAAGTTAAGAATTAAGTGACATTGGGTCAGTGGAAATAAATTCACATTTACAAGAAGATATACAGAGCAGAGATGAACTGATTCATCTTCTCTTTTCCTTCTCTCTCTCAACTATGGGGAGAGACTTTTAGTCTCAAATGACAAATTGAACTCTGAACTCTGAAAACTCATAGTCATTTCAGATACATTTCTAAAACTAAGACTGTGCACCAAAATTTGATGTGCTAAACACATTAATAGATGTTTTCAGCAGTCTTTTCATCTTTCCCTATACCTTCTTCCTATGACTTCAAAAGGCCTAACTAAATTAATGTGATAAGAACCTGGAGAGGAATTAATCTCTCACAACTGGGAAATTCAGAAAAATGCATTAAATCAGGCATTATTAAGCATTATTAAACACTATGCTGAATAAAATCTAATTATTATAACTGCAGACTCCTGAAGAATATTCCTCTAAAACTGATTGTTTACAACCAGTTTGAATAGATCAGAAAAGTCAAACTGGATGTTCCAAACTGGATATTTGTACCTGGAATGGATTTCTGCCAGCATGACTTAAAACACTTGCAGTCTTCCCTAAGTTCAGTATAGGCAGAGCTGCATTTCCTCTGACAAAACATACTCATGTCCTTATGGCTTGATAACTCCTTTCTGCTCCACATCATGGTTGTTTGTAGTTTTGTCTAAACTTAGGAAAGTGTGTCCAGGTTTTCTGTGGTGGATGGTCTGCTAGGGAGACAGAAGACAATGCCGTTTAGCAGATAAATCCACCTGTGCTTGGGGTTTTTAAATTCCCAGCTCACAGCAGTAAGAGCTACCAACCAAAACAGCTGCATAATTGCAGCTTTCTTAGCTAGGAAGATATATGAATGAAAACAGATTAAATAGATCTATACAAATTCACTAAGCCAACACTTTCAGCTGAATTCCATAGGCCTGAAAAATACAGATATCAAGTCCAGTGCTTTAGATTGTAAGCCAATCTTGGTTTAATGTATTTTATGGAAAAAAAAATCCAACAACATGTTACTTCACTGTAATCAACATATGGAGTTGACTACACTTATCACTTCCTTTAAACACAGATAGTTGCTGGAAACACGATACCAAATTATGGGGACCACTGGCCTGTTAAGGTACGGTCCCTTTTATATATTCATTTTAACTATACCTCATTTTGTCCATGAATTAACAATGAAAGACCTGTGTGGCTAATCTACAGTGTTGTAGCTTTAAGGCATTGATAAAGATAAGATATCATTTCCTACTTATTTGAAAAAAGTACATCAGTTGTTCAAACGTCTTCCTCACAAGGGTTGTGTCTGTTGTCCTGTGCAAATCACTGAAGAGTCTGACTTATATAAAGCACCTGCTAAATGGAATGTGATGTAGACAGACATGACAACCTAACTGGGACTTAGAAATCTCAGATGTTTTTTACTACTTATCTGGAAGCTACCTCTTTACATCTAACGTCTTCCAAGGTATTGCCAATAAGAATGCTGCAGCACAGCCATTGAGTCTTACTTACAGACTTAGACAGAGTTAACAAAGTGGTGTGTGCTTTGATTTCCATAACACTGAATAAATGAAGGATCTTTGTTAAGAGCATGGCTTAAATAATTGATGTTGTGGCCTAATTTTTCTTCTGTGTTTCAATAAGTACAGTAAGCTCCCTTTGTTCTGTTAGAACTGTGTATAAATGTGGCATCTAATCCACCTCTTTACTTCAGTTTTATGACTCTGGTTGCAGACTGAAGGGATCTCATCTAAAGCACCATCACTTTGTCATTCCATCATCTGAGTAGCTACTTGTTTTGGATATCTCAAAGGTGTAATACTCTCTTACCATACTTTTTAAATAATGATGAAAAGCCTTATTCCACCTTCTACAAAAACACTTCAAAAATTAAAGAAAAATTGGTATGGTTTATAAGGCCAAAGCTCCAAAGAAAGTAACTCACTTCCTTAAAGGCGTTTACAAAATAAACAGTATAAATGTACTGAGAAAGGTAGGGGGGAAGAGACAAAAAATTGTATTTATAGAATGCATATGTGTTCCATTCTGACATTGTTATGAAACGAAACAGAAACTGGGATAAATGCAGCTTTTGAATGACTTTCCAAAATTAATTTTACCTGCGAAGTCATAAAAAAAGAAATAGGGCAGCAGTTTTCAGTCTTAGTGGAAAGACTGTCTCATTTTCACTCTTCTCATATATGAATGTTGACAAAAAGTATTAAAGAAAACAACTGAGAACAGAAACTGCTGAAGACATAATGGTATATACAAGACATGGAAGGTTGCACAGCAAATTTTATCTTGTTTGGAGGACATGTGGACAATACCAGGAGAATATTCTGCATTCCAGAGATGAACAGCTATGAAGGAACTTGAGCAATTTTATTTATTACTGGATGTTCAGGTTGGCAGAAATGTAGTTATTCATCAAAGTGAGGGACTATCTCAATATGACTGAGGCTTTAGTGAGAAGAATGCTGGAAATCTGAGATGGAAGGGATGAAATGGTGAGCAAATATTAAGACTATGCATGTCACCAAAAACTGAAAGTTACAGCAGAAGCTAGACAGATGTTATGGACCTACTGTGACATATTGAACACACTAAATTCCTTTCAATGTCTGTGGGAACTGCTCATCAGTATCTAATAGGATTAAGTGCTAGGACAAAAAGACACTTCATATCTAGCGAGTTATGTGAATAGTCTTTTTATTTCTTCACCAGTCTTTTCCACAGACTTTCCTTTGACATTTGTCTTAACAAAATGTTTAATCAGTCTCTCTCATAAAAACAGAACTAAACCACACTTTCCCATTTGTTAAAGTTATCTGCAATAATCTGCGTAATAATCTAAAATCATCTATAATATATATAAACAGATAAAGGAAGAAAGAAGAAAAATGTAACTTAAGAAGGACAGCATGAATATGGCAAGGCTGAAAATTATAAATCTGTTCCTAAATATTAACTCATTGCAAGCTGCAGTGTTCAACTACATTAAAAAGCCAGTTCAAGGTGTACAGAGCTGCAGAGTTTTCACAAAAAATATTCTTCATATGATTTGGATTATACTTGGTGCTTAAACATGGAAGCACCTAAAAAAAGAAAAAAATACTGTATTATGACTTAGTATAGACTAACAATTCCCACGTACAGTCATGGCATCTGCATGTGCACCAGACAATTCCTGTGTCATCACCATCTGAAACTGTGTCCTCACCATACATTATCTGAGACAATGGCAGCTACTGTGTTTTTTCTGTTGCAGCCTATGGTTCACCAATCACTGATTTAAACTACAGTGATTACCAACATACTTGGCTATGTCATAGTGAAATCAAAAAATGTCCTTTGCACTAGAAAATACACTTAATTAACTAGGTGAGGGACAGGTAAAATTAATTCTTAACATTACCAAACTGTGGACATTTGGAAATTAAATTGCACGGGTATTTCATCCTCTTTTAAAGACAGCACATTTAGAAGTGAAGATGACACTTGCATATTTTATGGTAGGCATTAAATTTACAAAAAAACATGCAATTTTTCTCAGAAATAGCATGATTGCTCACTATTTTCTCCTTGCTTTGAGCTGGGTGTATGACCCTCAGATCTGTACCACTTCCAGATGCAAAATTCTAGTCTACAGATGTCTTCAGAATTGACACTACCTACCCTAGTCTTGCTTGTTTTTTCTTTGTCCTTCCAACAGTGATCAAGTTTTATTAGTTTAAGGTTCTTCTGTTCACCTTAGGTGAAACATCTTACTTATGATATAACTCTTCTGATGTCAGTACATTTCAGCTGGAAGAGGTCTGGAGTAAAACACAGAGCAAGCTTATAAAGGCTGCAGAAATCTGAAACACCAAATCTTTTCTTCCTGTCTATACTACATCCTTTTCTAGCTGAAGGAATTTACTATTGAAATATAAATTCTTAGGTGGTGTTAGCCTATCCTAACTTCCTTTTTTCAAAGAGAAGATTTTTTGAAAAGAAGGCATCCTAAAACTGATTACATTGTGGGTTGAGATGTTTTCAAAGCACAGGAGTTTTGAAAACACAAAAGCTTTTATTTTTTTTCCTATCCCCATCTTTTCAAATGTTTGTTCTTGCCATTTTCAGACCATTTTTTTTTTTAATTCCATAGCAGCAGACAAACACATTAACTGTCACCTGCAATAGGAAACACAAAGTAAATCACAGATGGAAATGGTTTATAATAATTGCTCAAGTGTCATATATAGGGAATAAGCCATGAGTAGGCGGTAGCAAATCTGAAGAGAACTTTATGCTTTGGAATAAATGCAAAAAAAGACACACTGAACCTTTTTAATATTCCTCCCATTCTTAGGTATAAGATAAAATAATCCAAGTGCAATGAAAGTGCCCTATATTGACAACAATTACCATCTGTTCTGGGTTATCGTGTTCTTTTTAGTTTTGTTTGATTCATTTGTTTGACAGATACTTAACCTGTTTTGCAAGATACCATACAGAGACAGCTCAACTTCCCAAAAGGAAAAGCTGATTAGGCCAATCAGGAAATAAATATAAGGGATCGAGGACTCCATGACCATTAAATTTGACAGAAGTTCACAGTGCATGGAAGTCGTATGTCCATATATTACTGATGAATAGTCTCATCTAATGCCAATCTAAGTTTATTTGAAGAGCTTTTATTGCACAGTTGTGACACTGCAGCACAGATTGTTACTAAATGAGTCCTTGACTAAATCATCAGGCAGCAACCTAGACTGCAGAGCTGTGAGGAAAGAATCATGGTTGATTCAATCTAGTGCCACATCTGATATATTAAAGAGTTTAAGAAGGGGTATGATCCACTGTGTATATGTGTACAGTGCTCTGTGCATTCTGTAATCAACACAGGAAAAAATCTAGTCAGTAAAAATCACACGGTAGGGTTAAAAAACGTTTTCTCTTCTAAGTAGTTCTAAAAGCTATCAGGGAACTGTAGAAAATTGTTCAGTCACCCTGTGATGGGTTCAAGCAGAATGCCACCTTTGTGTACCATCAGCTTCACTGCCTCATGCAGAACCCAATGTATTTAAGACACTCTCCTCAGAAAAGAGGAGAAGATTCCTGCTACAGAAGTGCAACCCAAACACAACAACTATTTCTCAGATCACAGGAAAGGGTAATGGCCAAATTTTTCCCCTTTAGCCAACCGCCTAGCTTTATAGCACATAGTCATGTTTGAAGTTAGTTAAGGATTTTCTTCCCACCATGCAAGAACCACCCACTAAGAAGCCAAAGAATTCAGTCTCCAAACTATGCCTCTGCCACAACTTGTGACCAGTGGCTGGCAGTACAGAACGGTTAAGTGGCGGCATTCAAGATGAGACTACAGAGTTGAAGCCAGCCTGGCCTGGAGGCACGAAAGTTCTGTAGGTTCTCCTGTGGTGTTATAGCCACATGCTCCTAAAATGCCGCAACGGGAAATGCTGAAGTGAATACTGATTAAATCAGTCCAAACTCCTCCAGGGATTCTTGTTTCCTTTAATTTTTCCAACATACTGGAGGGTAAGATGGACATAAGGCAAGCCTGGGGACATACTTTGCTATGTTAAATTTCCTATGTCCCGTCTCAATTTCCCAGGCATCATCTTATCATGAGGAAAACTCCTGCCTTCCTGTATGTTTTACCTTTCTTGTACACCTCAAATTAATGCAGAGCAAAGGCATACTGCAAGCTATCTGCAAGCTTTCACTGAATTGTGAATAATTTTGGACTGCTTCTGGGTAAGCAGTATTATGGAAAATGATATTGTATGGCAGTAAAGTAGTTAGAAGATGCAACAAAAAAGAATATTAAGACCTTTCCATAGAAAAGGAGAAGCTGTTTGCATTGTATTAATGGCAAGATGAAAGTTTCAACTAGCACATCTAGTAATTTTTTGCACAGACCTTATTCATAATATTCCTTCAGTAGAACAGTTTAGTTTGTGTTACAAAAGCTTGGTTTAGGTTATCTACATGAAACAAGGTAAATTATAAAAAAATCCAGTTTAACTCTACCCCAGTGCTATGGTCTAGCTGGCTGCGCTAATGCTTATGGCATTAAAACTGAACTCAAACATAGTCTAATCCATTCTGGTAATTGATGCATGTAAATTCTTGAACTAAAGTAAAATGTCTTTGAGAAAGTTCATTCTGACACACCCAGATGGTATGAACTGTTTCTTCCCTCTTTTCCCTTCATTGACTAAAGGCTCATTCTATATTAAAATACATTCTGTGTTATTATAGTTCAAGTCTGTAAGTCTGGACCAGAAGTCTCTGAGTGCTAAGGGTAATCTCTGCATCTGTGCAACCCTAATTTGAAGATTTAGAGAGCTACTTTTCTAAAACAGAACTTCAGTATCTGTACTATCCTAATGTTGGTTTGTTATACTAAACTGCCCCCTTGTGTTTTCTGACCAGAAGCAAACACATTGTTCCTGTGAGCAAAGTGAAAGTGCTCATGGTAGGTAAATATTTTTCTAAAGATATATGTTTTGAAAACACTAAAACTTGGTCTGTAAACCAAGAGGTTTTATATAAGTATTTCCATACTAGCAAGAAGCAGTGCTTTGCAAAGGTAAAGTTTATTTTGAAGTTTAATAGTGCAAAATTTATTCTTAAAGTATCCCTTAAAGCAGGGAAGAAAATTGGTCAACAATATGATAGGATGAGGGTCATAATCCATTTAAACTAAATAAATAGATCTCCATCTAAAAGGCATAAGCTTCTCCTTCTGTAGATCAATATCAGATAATTTAGAAGATTAAATGTGTTCAATGAATACCACACTTGAACTAACCTCAAAGTCAAGCTTTTATTAAACTTCTGACTAGATAACAGGACATACTGTAAATCAAAACCAGAACCATCACAACAGAGCCTCTACCAAAGAGAAAATACATAAATTATAATTGATTAAACAGTTCAGGGGAAATCAGAATAATCTCTCTGAATTTTCAGTTTTGGAATATGGACCAAAAAAATGCCCTTCATATTCATGATGAGTTGTGATTGAGAAGTACTAACATACTGTTTGAAAACTGTTGGGACTAAAATGAGTTATGAGGATTGGAAGCAACATTTCACCCGTTAGACACATGAGGAGGACCCAATCGACACAGAAAGTACTATGAAACTTACTACGTTATCTCCCGGATCGTAGTATTGGACTTTCAAACATAAAAGGAATGTACTACACTTAAGTGTAGTATTGGGACTTTCAGGAATGTTTTCACATGGTTTACCACTATTTAAGCATTTGATTGTTATGATTTTAGTCATTACGGTTGTGAATTGTATCCCCCGAGTTTTGCCATCATGGCGGTTCTCCCTGTTGTTTTTCCCTCACAACCCTCCATATTGTCTCCTTCTCCTTCTCCTTCTCCTTCTCCTTCTCCTTCTCCTTCTCCTTCTCCTTCTCCTTCTCCCTCACAGTTTCCCACCTTTCCGCTCATAGTTTCCTGCCCTTGCCACAAGTTTTCCCACCTTTACCCTGACCCCAGTGTTGTGATTGGTTGTTTGTGGGACCGTTCCCCATTGGTCAGTTTGTTGCTTGGTTACTGATCCCACCCCCTGTTCCACCCAATCGTTTCTCAGTTACCACTCTGTTTCTGGAACCTTCCCCCCGCACCCTATATAAGCGCCTGCCCTCAATAAACTCTGCCCTTTTGAGCCCATGGTATCCTGTGTGTGTGTGGTCATTGGGGCCCCGGTCAACGGTCCTTGCAAAAACCAGTTCCCTTATATTTTGGTATCAAAATTAACATCAGTCAAGAGAGAAGTCTGACAATATTCACCTTAGGTGACAGAAAGATAAAAATGTCAGCCACTGATTCCCTATTCAGACAAGGGAGAATTTTCAGCTTTTCCTGTGGAACTTTATACAAAAACAATGGAAAAACCTGGTGATAGGAAATACTCTACATATTATTTCCCTTAAAAAACCCCAATAGATCAGAGGTGGGGGGGTTTTATGTATGCATGGATTCCCACCTGCAACCTTCAGTGCAAAATACTTCTAGTTTGATAAAACAAGTAATAAAATAGTATTTACTAGTAATAGTTTTTGGTTGAATTCCAGACCAAACTTGAAATATCCTTTACATCCCAGGGATACTTTAAAAAAAAAAAAAAGGGAATTGTCTTCCTGTGACAATGTGATTTTAATAATGCCCAAGTTCTACAACACAACACAAAAGCTTACACTTAATCATGAAAAAGCACAAGTTTGGGTGTAATTAGTGAAGAATGGTATTCACCTTCAGCACCTTCCTCTCACTTGTATTTTATGTGGAATCACATTTGGAAGAAACAGAGATTTTGGGTTTTTTTTTGTTTTTAGAACATGACTCCCTAAAAACATTCAGTATTTTGCAATTTGTGTGCCCTTGCACTGGTAGCAATGAGGCTACTCACATGAATAACTATTCACCAGGGTGAATGAGGAATCAAGGTTCACAGACAATCAGAACAAGCAGTGACATAGGCAAATGTTGTATTTGGAAACAAGATTTTAAGTCAAGTCAAGAAATTATGGTAAATAGAGTCAGGTCTTAAGCTAACACTGGAATTATTGTAAAACAGAGCATGAGTTACAAAAATGTGAGTATCAGGGAAAAAGCACTCTCTTACCAGTGCAAGAACACATTAAGTATGTAGTTCTGGAACAGTAACAGCCATCCTAAAACAATTCTGGCCATGAGACTGTGTCATTCTAACTAAATGGGAAAGCTTATAGGATTAAATTCAGGGGAATTCATATTGCATTAAAAATTTATTTGGCCTAATTTTAAAAAAATAACTACCTTGCAGAATAAAATTAATTGCTTTACTTTCTTGACAAGAACAGAAATCCAAAGGCTGCATTTTAATTTGAATTACATTTGCCCATATCTTAATTATTTTTTAATTTAATGGCAGAATATTTGCTTTGCATAGTGTCCCAGGCTTTGCATTTGCATGCTCCTCAAGAACATTAGATCATTTGATATGGTCACCACGAATTAAATGGAAGAACTAAGCCTGGCACAAGGAGTAAGTGAGGCTCAGCATTATTCATAACCCTGCTATGTCAGGTGCACTGCAAATACAAGGCAATGTGACTGATGTACAATAACCTGAAGGATCACCTGTGCCAGCAAGGGATTTGGTGTGATTTTACCAGACCAATGTCAGAATTTTTCAGTGCTTCCACACATTTCGATAAGACATGTTAGACTGTGGCAAGAAGGAGATGGTTTTTCTGGAACTCTTCTTCATTAATCCCAGAGAAGCCGAGCATTGAGTTCCCTGCAAGTTGCAGTCTTTTCCAGGTTGTTGCTGCTGACTCTGACCTTGCAATAAATACAGTAACAATGAGTTAAGCAGAGAGCGAAACTTGAGGGAGAGATTTTCAGCCTCCTCTAGGAAATCCAGTTAGATGACTGTCTGACCCAGGTCACAGAGCGATTGCAGTGCAGAAGGAATAAAACATCTTTCAGTGCTGCTATGCAAATCAAAGTCTCTAGGCTTAAAGTAGGCATGGGTTAGATTCAAGACACAGGAGAAAATTTCAATGAAGGAAAAGGTGGTTTAGTGACACTCCTAATGGTTCAAGGATATTGCAGGTAACTGATGAGTAAGGGCCAGGTGGAACAGTGGTAGAATGATAGTTGGGGGACTTAAAGAAGTAGCAGGGAACAGAGAGCTGGGTCCACCAGAAACCAACCTCTGTGCCTCATCCTAAAATGATAATGTGGCCCTGAGGGGAAAAAAACACTGGGATCTGCTCCCTAAGGGTCACTCCACCTGAGGGTCAGTGCAGGCAGAGCGGGTCCCTTTCCCCACCAAAGGGCCTGGATACAGAGAGACTTGCACAGCACATGAACAGGGGGAAAAGAACCTTTATTACAAAAATGGCACCGGTTTATAAAGGGTAGAACATGTCAATCAAACGGGGGGCAGAGCATAGGAGGAGACAAGGGAGGGGCCCGCCTAATAAGGGAAAAGTGAACTTAGAAGAGAGAGCAAAGGTGGGGTCCCATAGAACATAACCACATAAGGAAACATTTGCATTGCAGTAGAAATGAACCAATAGGGAAGTGGGTATTAGGACTAATGGGGAGCAGAATGAAAAATTCCCAATGCCTCAGGGCTACAGTAAAGTGGGGGAAGGCAATAACTGTGGATATGGAGAACAGGTCCAGACATGCAACTGGGAACACAGAATACAGGTAAGTACAGGGAAAACCAGAAAACATCTCTCAACTATAAGAATCCTCACATCAGCCACTTCTAATACTGTCCTCTGTACCTGAGAATCATAATTCATGTTCCAGATGTCTCATTTTTCTCTGGCCTTTCCAGGATCTCCACAGAGGCACCATCAACCATTTTCCAGTAACTGAAATGTTGGCCTCCTCCAACAGATAAGATAGTTTTTAATTCTATATGAGAATGTCATGGCAGATTATAACATTTGGTATCCTTTCTCTTCAAAATTATTATCACTCAAGCTTTTCATATTACATTTATCCCTCTGTTTACCCATTTCAATCACTATCATTCACATAAGCAAAAGTAGTGAGATACAAAAAGATAGGAATGGGTACATAAAGAAGTCTGCTAACTGAAGACCTAATGGTTATTTTTGGGAGCCAGCTATTTGTAGTGCACTGTGCACACAGAACTGCATGTTTCATTTTTTGTGACAGATCAATTCAATACACCTTTTGCCAGTCTGACTCATCTGGGCCATCCAAAGATTGTGTTAGTAAAACTCACTTTAGCACACAGAACATTAAATAAATACTGAAGTGGACTGAGTAGCCAAGTTGATCCAACAAGTGTTTTGTGATTTATATATACTAATAGGGAACAATCTACTCCTTATACCAGAGGAAGGAGTTAAGAAAGACAGCATTATGCAGTCACACTAGTACTGAATTTTATCTCTATCAACTAGACTTAATTAAATATTCATTGATATGTTATTTGACAGAAAAATATTTCGGTGTTACTACAGGGAGAAAAAAAACAAATCAGTGTTCATAAGGAACTTGGAATACAGTTAATCAAGAATCTTTTTTCTTTCTGCTAAACATGAAAAAAAGAATACAGAAGTACTAGTTATGCTGACACACAAATATGCAGTTTGAGAAACTGCAATATTATATAGCAGTCATTCCAGCTTGTATTAAGAAAGAATGATAGTAACAAACCTTGAGAGAAGAAAGATATAATATTGTCAAAGGAAAACAGAGGTCACAATTTGATCATGAAAATCATTGGTTACAGACTGACAAACAGGAAAGATAGCTCAAAATTCCCCACATTCCAAGAGTCATACCACAGACCACTTTGGTATTTTTGACTTACTCAAACAGCAAACCAGAAAAATATTGACTTACATTCACAGGTATGATCTACTTTTTAAACAGGATGAGAAACATATGTTCGTAGAATGAGGTATTACATGAACAAGCTTCTGAGCTCTTGCAATTTGATTGACTTTATTCAAGCTTCTATTCCCTTCAGTCTGCATTTCTTCCCTTTCACAGTCAAAAAAGATCTTGTACAGAACCACTCTATACATCTGCTTTTTACAATGTACATTTTCAGAGTCCCACAACTATCTTGCTGTCTGAAAATTTACTGTTGTAATTTGCTAGCCAAAAATTTACTCATTATGGAAAAGTAATTAATTTTTCCCATGTAAAATCATTCCTAGAATACTTCTGTTGTTGCACTTTTTTTCCTCATCTTTCATCCCTATCTTTGGCAATATCATTAGGAGTAGCTAGCTATTAGCAGTAGCTCCTCATTTTCATTAGGAGGCACTGTATAAAGGCAAAGAGCTCTGAATTGGTAATACTGTCCATAAACATTAACTCCATGATAATTCTATCACTGTTCTGGTAGTCAGTGTTGGAAATTTTCTTCAATTTATGTTCCAGTCTATTCTAAAAGGTCTGTCATTGTGAATGCCTGTCTGTTCCTTTACTGTCTACTAACAGTCACAACACCATCTTAATCCCCTTTTTGGTCCTTTTAAGAGAAAAATATCAGGACCAAACTGACAAACCATGTTACTGCAGGATGTCACTTAGCAAACTTAATAGTACTCTTAGATGGTTCTGAAAAAGAATCTAGAAGAAACTTCTACATAATCACACTGACTTCCTTGAAATAACCATCTATACATATTTTCACACGGCAGGCAGCAAAGGGTGTTCACTTTTTTCAGGCAGCATGGAAGATGCCAGAGATAAAAATAGAGTAAGTAGGTGGCCAGTAGGAAGATGGGTCAGGCATGGTATTTCCAAGGCCAGGAGTCTTGGCAGAGCTGCTTACAGCTTAGCAGCACAGCCAAGGATCAGATGATCTGCCCAAGAAGGAGAAAATGAGACTCAGAAAATGCTGATTTCATGGGAGGATCTTTCTGCTTCTGAGGGCAGGGACTATGGGAATGAGTGAGGCGGCAAGCGGTGGGTGTGGGCATCGCCCAAAGCTGCTATATAGTGGCATGGGGTCTGTGAGTTTGCTCTGTCACAGGATGGTTCCTTCCCTTCCCCCACCATCAGGAGCAATCTGGTAGGAGAAGTGCTCTCTCAAGGAGGTAATATCTGTGCACAGATGTGTATGCCAGGCACTGAAATGGAGTGCTCCTTTGTCTTGTTAAATAGTCCCCACTTTGTTCTGGAAATTTATAGTTCTTTTCTCTGATTATACCTTTCTTGTATCTTTTCACTGTGCTTAAAGCTGTCTTGATGGTAGTAACTCAGCTACTCATGTCATTCCTTTCTGCAGGCAAAATATCATCTCTTGCTTGTCAACCGCTTTTCCTGCCTGTGCTGTACAAGATTTCCATCCCTGGATTATTGAATTCCAAGTATTTTCCAGTTAAATTTTAATCTATGCTTATAAGAATGCAAATTTTTGTTACACACTGCTCACAGAATTTTGTAATGCCTTTACACTGTTGTAGTGAAGGAAACGCAAGAGTGGTAATGCAAATATATTTGAGAGATTGGATTGGAAAACATGCAAATTCATTACTGTTAATTTTTTATGTTTGGCAAATTTATACCATGTATTTCACCCTTGCTTAATCATCAAATGAGCATTACTGGATTAGAATACTTTGTATTTCTTAATTGATCTTTAAGTGTGACCAGTCTATTTTACTTTGCATACTGCACAGTCATTTTGTACTTTTATGTGTATGTAGTATGACTTTGTACTTCAGTGAATTCAAGAAAGCACTATGAAGGGGGACATTCAGAGACATTACTTTCTCCTGCACAAGCAAACTTCAGCCATGAGCCAGCTAGTGGGAAATTCTGTCTTCAGTCTTCTTCTTTTCATAATCCATTGCTCTTGAACATAGCAAACAATTTTGACATCTTGTAGGCACAGAAAGAAAATTCATATTGTTAGAGAAGTGATCTATTTTGTAGGAGCTCCTTAACATCAAGAATAAAGTGAACAGTATGGCTATTCAATAGATATTCAGAGACCTGTTTGGATGGCCCAAATTCCTTGAAAGGCTTCGGTGTTAAATTTCCTGTCTTCTAGGGTTTCTCTAGTGTTGACATGTTCACTTCTTGAATAAAGGACTCTACTATAGCTGCTATCGAGCAATTTCGTCAGTTGAAAGAGAATCTTGCTGGTTCAAGTTATAACAAGGCAAGCTACCAAAAGGACTAATCATTTGAGAGAAGATGGAAAGAAGCAGAATATTCTTGTTATTAATAAACTAAGGGCATAAAGATCATTGAATCCATTAGAAATGCTATAGCCTCAGTGGTCAGGTACTGTCTGTGGAGCATCTCATCTAGCTGACTTATTGATGTGGGGCCCCAGATTATCCAGACCTTCCTGCAACAGGAGACCATGTGCTGTGTTGAGAACCTCACTCAAAGCACTTCTCCTTCCTGCAAAAAGAAAGGACTTCAACAGCAAGTCATAGGACCAGGATTAAAAGCAACAGCACTGTACTGTAAAAGATAACTATTGAAACAGAGTATGCTTTTGGGTAGCATAATAATAATAGACCCAAGAAATCATGATTCAAACGACCTGCAATGCCATCTGCAGATTGATCTCCAGGTGGCAGGAGCCCGAGACAAGAGACCGTGAACTGCCGACCCTTTGCATGACAAAGGTCCCCCAGGCACGGTGACCAGACACTCAGAGACGCAGCAGGAGCCGAGGACTCCAGACTTTGATGCTTAGACTGTGAGGGTATAAAACCACAGGGTTTCCTTTGTTCGGGGTCCCTCCCTGCTGGCATCCAGCTCAAGCTGTTATTTTGTTATTGCCTCATGATTAAATTGTTTTAAGAATTGAGAGGTTTGAGACTCTGATATGGGAAATCTGGGGTCGAGCCAGTAAGGAAACCTGGTCTGACTGTGTGGGTGTACCTGGCAAGAGGGACCTCGCTGCCAGCTCAGGTGGTGTGGGTGTGACGGCCGGAGTCAGTCTGAGGGGTGGCCAGACAGGGAAGGTTAATTAGCACAAATATAAATTTGGGGGATGGAACTAGATAATCTTTAAAGTTCCTTCCGACATAAACCCATTATATGACAGACCTTATTCAAAGGCTAGGCTTGCTGAAACAAAACTGAAATTATTAACAGAGCAACTTCTTCCCTTGGTAGTCATTCTGATGTCTTATGAAGTGCTTCATAACCAGAGGGCAAGAGTAGGAATTTACCATTCCTGACAGAAAAAGTCAACAGACCGATCACTGAAGAGGCTTTCCAGCCATAATTGTGATGCTGACTTCACAGGGTTTGGAGCAGTTCCTCCAATTTCTCTGCATTTCATTTTCACTGTTCCTAAAGGGATAATATTTAGTAAATGTTCTGTTCTGTTTCTCTCAATTTGAAGCACTACTTTTTTTACAGGTTGAGAATACTTCAGATT
Source organism: Acropternis orthonyx (assembly GCA_035583155.1). Classification (NCBI taxonomy): domain Eukaryota; kingdom Metazoa; phylum Chordata; class Aves; order Passeriformes; family Rhinocryptidae; genus Acropternis; species Acropternis orthonyx. The sequence continues at coordinate 17,418,889 of JAWWEU010000040.1, forward strand.
ATTAAACATAAAGAGAGCAGAGGAGTCTATCTTTCAATCTTTGTAAAGTGTTTGAGAGTGTAGTAGTTAAAAGTGGAGTTGTTATTTAGACAGAGTATGGATTACTTCAGCTGAAAAGAAATGTACTCAGTTAATTAAAAACATTTCTGTGCTGATCTTTGAAACAAAAGACATTAACAGACTTTGAATTAAACATTGCATTTTAATAGATTTTAGAATATTGTGAAAAAAACTTCTAGAATTCAAAGTAAACAAATACTTCAGCATAAACCAAATGAAGATAAAAGTTTATTTCACAGTTCAGAGCACTGTATCCAATAACTGCTTCCAAAAAACTTTTACTTAGATGAAAATATAAAAACAAGAGGGTTGGAAAAGAGAAAGATATCAATAAACAAAGGCACAAATAAATTGTGACAGGTGTGAATTTTTATGGTGTTGATTGGACTGAAATAAGCCGCTGAAGAAAAACATAGTATGAGTAAGTAGATATTGCTCTGTTGAACCTACTGAAATCCAAAAGCCATTAAACTTTTTAAAGTAGATTCTATCCTTAGTCATAGCCTTATCCAAAATTTGGTGTGCAGTAAACTACAGTAAATAACTTCAGGGACCTATTAATGAGAATGTGCTTCTGAACATTTTAAATCATCTTCTTTTTGTCATACTCCCTAATGTCAGGAATTCCTTTCTGTATTTAATTCTGTATTTCATAATCAGGAATTCAGGGTGTAGGAAAAAGAGTCTTGTTGCCTTTAGGTTTTTAGAATAGAAATAGAAATAGAAATAGAAATAATAGAATACTTTACTTGGAAGGGATCTACAATGATCATCTAGTCCAAATGCTTGACTACTCAGGGCTGAACAGAAGTTAAGGGCATTGTCCACATAACTCTTGAACACTGACAGGCTTGGGGCATCAGTGCCGGTTCCAGTGTCTGACCAGCACTTCGGTAAAACAATACTTTCTAATGTCCAAACTAAATCTTTCCTGTGTTGTTTATGATCTTGATTTCCCTGAAATATTGTGACTGAATTTTTGACAGGAAATGAAAGCCAGTTTGTATTGCCTAGCAGGAATTTCTGAGATCCTAGAAACACATTTTGTATTTAACTGTTGTCATTACCAATGCCAATACATCACAACATTCAGGAAGGTGAAAAATACTTACTGTCATCATTCTGATTCAAATGTTATAGCAGTCACATTAAAACATCTGAGTGTGAGAACTTGTCTAAAATGTTGTTAATGAAGCTGAGCAATGTTTGCCTGGGGAACAAGACTATCTTTCAATTACTTCTTGGCTAAACTGGAGTTTAAAGTTGGAATCTAATCACTACAAGACCTAACTTTTAAAATTGAGGCAAAAATGCCTCAATTTTAGGTAACTGTCTCTTCAAAGAATTCAGAACCCAGAACCCAACGCTCATATTACAATCTCTGTTCAGTGTCACAAGAAAAGTAGGAATGGCAATTTGAAGTGGTTATTTGCTATTTAAATCTCTCTCTCTGCGGTTATTTGAGGTGGCTAGTGCAACAAGTAAGAAGCCACTTAAAGAGAGTTGTGAGGAAACAATGAATACACAAATGTCTATGAAACACTGTTATCTTCCACACTTTAAATGCCGGGTTAGAGCTTCACAAAAGTATCTTTTTCCTGGGTACACTGCACCCACAGTGCTTTCCTGGGAGAAATGTCCACATTCTTTTTTTATAATAGGATGCAATACAGCTCATTTATTTCATTTTATAGGGAGGGAATTGCTACATGTCTTTCTTCATACAGCAGCTTGATTGTTGGAAGGTCCATCCATATTCTGGAGTTGTTTAACTCAGTTTCTTTTCAACCTAAGGGGACTCAAACTATCATGATATTTCCCCAAAGAATTACAGAAAAAAAAAAACCTGAAAGGTGCAATAATCTTGCTACTGAGTAATGTTCAGAATACAAATAAATATCTTGCAGACCAAAGCTTACAAAATCTTATAGCAGTACCATTGTGCAAAAATTATGTGAACATATATTTATAGTTTCAACAGGAGCAACAATGACCAAACAATGTAATACCATTGTGCTTTATTTCAGAGATGGAGGCTATGTAAAAATGCAGAAAGTCTTCTCTGCAACCTGAAGAGTTACCTAAGAGAATTAAACTCTTTCTAGCAACATGGAAATTTCTTAAGGATCCCATACAACAAACACAGCAATGGTGCATATCATCTACTAAAAGAGATTTGGAAAAACAAAAAAGAAAGCCAGGATAGCTATTTAGCAAAGCAAAACATAGTTTTGGAAACCAGAAAGTGTTTTTCAAAATGTCATTGTAAACAAACAAAAATAAAAAACCTCATAAATTTCAGCAGTTTAGATGTAAAAAGTACTGCTATGAAGGCTGAGAGTTTGAGAAGCAAATGGTGAAAAGAATAAAAACTAACAATAAAACTTTCATCTAAAGCCATAGCAGCAAAAAAAATGCTTCAGGGGCACTTGTAGAATAACCAAGAAGAGCTGTGTCCTGACTCAGCAAGGACCAGCAGCTCCCTGGGACTAGGCATCTGAAGACACACAGGATCCATCAGGGCTGGAGCCTCACCAGCAGGGTCTGTCCTACTGTCTCCAGCCAGGAAGCAGGGCAGGTTTGGGACACTGGAGTGGCCTGGAGGGTCATTGGCAGTCTGTGTCAGCTCACTAAGAACAGCGCCATTGAGAGGAGCTTTTCATAAACCATGAGATGGAATTAATGAACATTTAAATAAATATAGTCTCCTGGGGAAGATACAATATATTTTCTGTAATGTCCAAGACACATTCTGTTGTGCATACCCAGTTTACTTAAGCTGCTTGAGTTTTCAGTAGTTTCTCAATAGTCCTTGCCTGAAGGATGATGTTCTAAGTGACTCCATAAAAACACTATTCCAGTGCTTGGTAGCAGTCAAAAAAAAAAAAAAAAAAAAAAAAAAAAAACCAACCAAACAAACAAAAAAACCAAAAACAAATTAATGCTATTATTTGAAAAGACATAAAGAACACTTCAGGAGGGAAAAAAAGTGGTCAGCAGTAATCTTCATGGATTCACGGATGGGACGTTGTCTTGACCATATTGATAAACTTCTCTGATTAAATGATTGGCCCAGTAGATGAGAAAAGAGCAATAGATAGTGTCTGCCTTGACTTCACTAGGGCCTTTGACACTGTCTCCACTAAGATCCTCATAAATAAGCTGTTGAAGAATGGGCTGAATGAGCAGAGAGGTGGACTGAAAACTGTCTGAATGGGCCACTGACCAGTCCACCAGACCCAGAGCGGGGTGATCAGCAGCACAAAGACTAGCTGGAGGCCAATTGCTAGAAGTGTACTTTGGGTACTAGGCCCAGTCCTGTTTAACATCATTAATGATCTGGACAATGGGGCAGTGTATCCTTATCAAGTTTACTAATGACACAAAACTGCAAGCAGTGGCTAATTCACCAGAGGATGATGCTGCCACAGAGAATGAGATCTCAACAGACTGGAGAAATGGGCTGACATGAAGTTTAACAGGGGAAAGTACAAAGCCCTTCACATGGGGAGGAACAAACCCATGCACCAATATGTGTTGATGTCCAGCAAACTGGAAAGTATCTTAGCAGAGAAGTACCTGGGGTTCCTGGTGGACACCTGGTTGCATATGAGCCAGAAATGTGCCCCTGCTACAAAGAAAGCAAATGGTCTCTTTTGCTGCATAAGGAGTGTTCCCAGCAGACTGAGAGGTTATTCTGCCCTTTTGTGCACTAGTGGTGAGGCAGCACCTGGAGTATTGTGTCCAGTTCTGGACACCCCAGTACAAGAGAGACACAGACATAATGGTGAGAGTCCAAGGCCACAAAGATAATGAAAGGACTTGGAGCATCCTTTCTCTGTTTATCTTAGAGAAGAAAAGATTCAGAAGGGATCTTATCAGCATATATAAGTACCCAAGGGAGAGTGGAAAGAAGGCCGGGTCAGGCACCTGTCAGTGGTGCCCAGCAACAGCACCACGGGCAATAGGTACAGACTGAAACTCAGGTTTCCTCTGAACATCAGGAAACACTTTTTCACTGTGAGGGTGACTAATTACTGGAACATCCATAGTATGGTTCGCATGCTGAATTTCATGTGCATTCAGACCTCCTCCTCCTCTCAGAGAAATATACAGTCATACCCTACATGTTTATGAAAAAAAGCGCAAGTTAGTAAGTCAGTAGAAGGAAATTAACTTTTTATAGTAAGATTTCATGCAGAGGTGGGGAATGTTTTCAAAGACTAAAGAAATGAGTGCAGTTTAATTATGCTGTCTGTAAATGCAATGTGTAGGATGTAGAGAGGAGCAGAATAATCAGGATTGTCAGCTCGAGGAGACAAATCTTTTTTCCAGCTTCTTCATCTATTAGACTGAACACTTACCATCACTGCATTTTTTTCTATCTGAAGGGGCAGAGGTCTTCTAGAACAGTAACCACTTCTAAAAGGTGAAAAGTCGTCTTCTTCAGCTGTGATCTTCCTTCTGCCACACCATCCTCCACACTGCATTTACAGTCTAAGCATTTGTGTATGGCCAGACTTTGCGAATGAAGATCTTGGGAAGGGCTCTCCCCAGGTGGGTGTGCCCTTCCAGCCTGTGCAATGGATTTTTTAGGTGAGGCACAGTGTGCACAGAACTGGCCCCACTCTTTAAGTCCTAAGATCCATTTGCCACAGCCAAGCGAGCTTGGACAGTGACAGTGAAATCCTCGGGACTTTCTACAGCACCCAGTACTAACCGGGGCTGACCCTGCTGGACATCCGAGATCTGACAGGAAAGAATGGAAGGGAGGCATTTAACTGCCCAGGGGACGGTCCCCACTGAGACTCAAACTCAGGCCCTTGGGATTCGGAGTCCAGAGTGCTCTCCTTTATGCCATGGGACCACCCTAGTCTAAGCATTTAAGCTTGTACTAAAGTCCCTGTATCAATCTGTCCTCAAAAACATTAATTCTTATGAGAAAATGTGCTTTTCTATCTGCTATCATCCCTTTCAACTATAAGACTAAATGCCCCATGGAAATTTTTCAGTGTGAACATACTTGATGCTGCATCCTAAATAATCCCATTTTTATTGCTGTCACTTATTGCCCCACATAAATCAAGACTGATCAAATTAAGCAAAGTTGAAGTCTGGAAAACCTAGGTAATGTCAGCATTAACAGAGTATTCAACGATTGGCAACAGAACTCTGAAAAGATGGATAGGAAAGTAAGGAACAGAGGGATGTTATTTTAGAACTGGAAATGATTCAGGTAAAGGCAGCAAGGATTATCAAAGGAATGCTCAACTCCCATATGAGCAGACAACTCCATATGAAAAATGGGATAGGTTGAGACCCTTCAACCTCAGCAAGAGGTGGCTTACACAGATGTAATAGAGGTCTACAAAGTCAGGAGTGTCGTAGAGAAGGTAGATAAGGATCAACAATTCATTATCTCTTCCAGTAAAATAATTACGGGCCATCATATGAAGGCAGCAGGAATCAAATTCAAACCAAACAAAAGTAAATGGTTGTCCTCTGAATGGGTATCAGAGCAGTAGAACAGTATGTCAAAATCTATGCTAAGTGAAAGAAATGTACATAGACTCAAGGAGAAACTGAACAAAACCTGAAAGAAAGATAGCTGGAAAGTTAGTAAACAAACAAATTACATCAGGTTCATGAATTACTCTGACCTGAACATAGCTAAAGGCTGAGAAGCAGTTCAGGGAAAGAGCATATGTATTTTTCCAGTTATTTTTCCTTAGGCATTCTCTCCTGCAAGGAATTAAATCCTTTGTTTTACAGGTAGTCTGAGAGCAATGCAGCTACGGGGGAGAGCTGACCAAGAATGTGGCATTTCTTCTCCAAGTCTCAAAGTGTTGCCTGGTGAATGACTGGAGTTCTTGATATATTTCTATTTGAAAGTCTTTTTTGAAAGTCTGTTTGAACCTTAAAAACCTATCATCCTTCATACCAATGAGAAAACCATGTCAACTAGAGAAGACAAACAAATAAAGCAATTAACATTTACATAAACAAAATGTTATTGCTTAAGAAAATATAATTTTGTTACTACAGCTACTAGTATTTTAATTTAAAACAGTGATTAATACCCAAGTCATCTAAATACAGCCAATAGACATGAAGAACCATTAGAAATTGACATTTCACAAACTGTGTTCTGATGTATCATGTTTCAGCATCAGACACACCACAGACTCCACAGACATAAGAAGTTAAATAGTTCAGGCTTATTATACCTGATTAAGGGAATAAAATGAAATAGAAAATGCAAAAAGAAAAAAGAAACTAGCAAAATGTTATTATAGTAGCATTCCTAATGAAAGTGTCTCATATAACCCACATAGAAATAAACTCAGAAATAACACAATAATTTTATAAATGATATCTGTTTCAGCACAACCAACACGTGCTCACTGTCTGATTAAGTTTACATACTTTCCTTATGGAGGATGACAGACAACATTTTAATTATGAATAATCAAGTTAAATTTAAGCTTCATTTCTTGAATTTGTTCAATATGAAAAGGGAAATATCGCATTAACTAAACTGAGGAACAGTAAAATGGTCACATTTTTTGAATCATAGTAAAAGTATCTCAGATTCTATAAAAATTTTCAGCTTTCAGGTACCACAAATGGTTAGATGTACAGGTCATGCTCCCACAACGCACCTCCTAAGCAGAACATATGCTGAGAGGCAGTATAGCATATGGCCTTCTCACAAAGGTTCTGCCATGGGGCTTCTCTCTTCCATGAGGCTTTCTGCAGTGTGTAACTGGGCATTTGCAAGGCTGTTCAGGGCACCACACTATTGCACAGGCAGGGATGGAGCAATGAAAACAACTGCACATATCTGCAGGCCTGTGAAATACTAGCCTGGCATTGCCCATCCCACCCCAGCCAGGAGCTGGGACAGGGACAGTGCAGCTCTGAGCATCGGGCACCTTCCTGTGGATGGGGACTGGCCAAGGTCAGGCCAGAGTGCCAGACCACATGTGGCACACGGATGTGGGGTGGCAGGAGATGTAGCTCAGCTGGGCCCAGACAAGAGACACAGCTGGAAGTCTCCCTGCTGGTCCAGGGGCTGGCCCTGCCCATGGGCACCTCACAGCACCTGCAGCCTCTGCCGTCTTCACCAGCTGTGCCCACCTGGCTCTGGGCCCTGGGCACCAAACCTCAGGGGCAAGAGTGCTCTCATATGCCTTATACCTGTTACTGGGTAAATTTCCCAGTTTTTATAGGGGATAAGAACATATCTTTTAAAAAATAATTTATATTTCAATATGCTCTGTATTTTCATAAACACATCTGCAAAATAGGAGTAGATTTAGTTGAGTGCTAACAATTTCCAGTATCAGCAGCCTTTCTGAGACGAGAAAAGAGTTGTCGGAATAAAACCGCTAAGAAATGAGGCATCAGTCTCGCTTTCTCTGAGGTATTAATAAAGTGCCAGCCTGGGCTTTCAGAGCACTTTCTCTTGGACTGACTGCTCCCTCTAGTCTGGTCAGATCCTTCCCACATTTCATTTCAGTGTCATTGTGTTCCCTTGGGGCTCAACATCATTTTCTTCCCCAGCAATGACTATCTTCCTGGAAAATTCTTCCTGTTACAATTCAGGGTGAAATAAAGTCAAGTTTACTTGAACAGAAAGATATAAAAATCACAAGCAGCACATTAATATTGTTGCCAGAATTGCTAAGCAGGTTTCTGAGCCTGACACACAGTAGCACCATGATGCACTCACCATTGTTCCTGGTCTAGCTTGGAATGAACTTGGGATCAGAGACTTGCCCAAGTAAACAAAACAGCACCAGAGCCTAGGCATGGTCCTACAATTATCTTAAACACTAACACATCACTTGTGTCAACTAGTATTCTCCCAGGAGTTCCTAGCACTACACTGTTCCAACAGGTGGTTTAGCTTTAGCTACTAATCTGGAGAAGACAGCACTGAAATAACCACAGCCTTTCTCTCAGGTTCAGTGCCAGAAGTCAGTCTGATACTCTGACTTTTGAAAGGATCTAGTGTAAATTACCATTCAAGATGTCCTACTGGACAGCTATCCTGAATTCTAAGTATGAGCACCTTTAAAATGCTGCACAATTTCTTTTATGAGGTAGGAATATAGGAATGAAAGTGTTCACACGTGAACAGGTCCAGAGCATTAAATTCATCCAGTAATCCAGAATGTTTCACATTCTCCTGTAGTGGTGCTCCTGTCTCACATATTGTTGTAGTAGTGCTGCAGCTGTGTTCCTGGTCTGGACTCCATATGTCAGTCATGATCTGGTATGTGTGGCAGAGGAGAAGCTACTGCTTTACATCTAAGGTGTTCTCTAATCCCTTCATATAGAGCAGAGTCTGCCACAAAGCAGACTGCATCCCTGAGCCACATTCCTCCAAACCGTCTCAGGGCATCAACTTGTCACATACCTCAGTATACAACTGTGCTCCTGCATTTTTTTATTGCATTTTTTTTTTGTTTCATTCCATTGTGGTTTAGTCTGTTTTCTACTGTCTTTTCATTTACTTCCCTTGTAGTTAATACTTGTCCAACCTTTAATAGCTATACCCTTACTTCTCTTTCTTTTCTTAAGCTTTTGCTATTTTACTCTCCCACCTGTTTTGTCACTCCTAGAGCAATCATTAGTTCTTCAGACGCTCCACTTCTGCTTATTCTTGTAAGATTCCTATTGAATAATTGTCTTGCTTTTTCCAAAAAGGTACACAAAGCTGTTCCTGACAGGAATCTAAGCAGATCTGACTCCTCACTCCATCTTAAGATGTCTCTTATTGAACTGCTGCAAACACCTCTTCTCAACTTGTCACTGTACTTTGCACTGCAAAACTCTTTGCTGTTTGTTCCTTAAACTCTGCCAAATTCCAAAGTGAAATGTGAAAAGATGTCACTACCTCTTTACCACAAAGGCAGTGTTCTAGCAGCTAGGGGCTCACTTTTCTCCTGAGAGAACAAATGAACATTTTCCATGGAATTCAGTGCTAAAAACATTGACCTCAGTAAAAAATAATCTAGAATAATATGGAAGTGTAACATAGCAGAATAATCTTCATTTTTTTGCTGTTGTCATCTTCTTATCTCCATTAATCTGTAAGCATATCTTTCTAGTTTTTACTTCATTGCTTTCAGCTTTTCTGCTGAATAAACACCATCTGACAAATCAGAGCACAGGAAATGAATACACTTGGTATGTACAACTGTTTCAAAGCAGAAGAAAGATGAGATACACACTTGAATACTCTTCAGGCAGTGTATTTCTTCCAGCTTATTTGTTTTGACATTAACTGTACAAATAATATCTTCTAAGTCTGAGCAAACAAACTTCTTTTAACAACACAACAGATAATGTTAGAAAGTCTAAGGAACATCTGAGATGATTTAGTGTGTTTTCTGTTTTGCTAGATTACTTTTTGAAATATGTTTGGCAAAGAAAATTAATATATAGACCAAAAACATGTCACTGACTATGCTAATCAACTTGTTCACATCATTGGTTTCAGTCATATTTCATATGTGGATGGCATTTGAAGGTTTCAGTTTGAGGAATTTTAAACTCTAGTATAGTACTCCACTCTGCATCAAAACTTACCCGTAACTAGAAAAATAGTCACATGCTGCAATGAAACCGTATGTTACAGAATCATTCTGAGGTATATTATATAGCAAGTGATGGACAAAGGCAAACAACCACGACAGACAAGAGAACGAGACAAAAGTCACATTTTTGTTTCATGTTGAGCTATACAAGACTGACAATTTTCTTGAGAGGACTAAATTTGTCATGGAATAGAGGAGATTTAGGAGAACATATGACAGTTTCTCTTGATAAAGATGTTGATAAATGCCTGTGTTCTGAAATCAAGCAAATATTAGATCTCTTTAACAGTAATAAATATAGTCTAGGAAAAAATATTTTCAAGACATACATTTAAAAGTGTAAATAAGATAGTCTATTGTTGTCCATCCCAAAAACTCTCCTTTGTGCAGCTAACTGCAATTTTCTACTTAAAAGTTTTCCAGAAGAAAGACCACAATACAAAGACTTTTGGCACTACAATTTTACTATAGTTATATGTGCTCAAGAAAAGAGCTAACTATTGACTACAAATAAATAAATAGAAATAAGAAATAAAATGCCTACTGTGGACACTATATTGTATCACAAGTGAAATTCCTTGGACTGGAAAAATGGTTATTTAAAAATAGTATTGCATAGTAGCAACCCAATCTTTTAACCAGTAACTGCATCTCTAAGTGGGATCCCCTCAGAGGGATGATTTTGTAAATTAACCACAAGCCACAATCACAGTAAAACTGGAACACAACATACTAACTGATGAATTATAGGAAGCACATAAAAGAAATACAGTAGTAAAAGTCACATTACAGGCTAAAAATATTCTTTTTCTCAAAATAATCTCTAATTTCACCAAAAAAAAAAAGGAGAAACTTTTACAGCCTGTGAATAGGGTTTTCTATTTGTTTGCACAATCTTACAGCTATTCCATCTCAAGATCAAGGAAAATTAAATTTAGACTCTGACAATCCCATCATTTTATAAAACTAGTCAGCTATGACAGCACTAACCAATAAACCCAAAGAAGCTAGGCTACTCAGTGTGGTATCCGATACCTGCAGTAGATTAAGTGCAACAAGCATCTGTCTTTGTGTGTGCTTAGAATATAAACAAAGGATTTTTATCTTTTTATTTTTTTTACAAATTCCTTTTCTGTTTTCATTCATTTTTGTGTACTTACAGATGTTCCAAACTTCCCAACAAATTTTTATTTCCAAAGGGTATAATGATTGCCAGTTAAATAAGCTGTCTTGTGAATTAAGGTCAGTTACTGTTTTACAGGTTTAAAATACTTTTTAACCCCAAATAAATATTAAATGACAAATATAAAATTTACCTGAAACAAATATAAATCTTTGAGAAGACATTGAATCAGGAAATTACTGTCATATTAGTACAAGACAAAATGTGGAAAACATATTTACTACTGTTACCTGATTTAGAGGAGACCTACGGAAAATGTAACTTCTTTCTAAATATCTGGAGATAAAATGACTATGTGTTGCAGCAGAACTAAAACATAGATATCTAATGAATATTAATACAAATTAAACTGAGCTAAAATTTACATTGCAGAATCAAATATCTGTGGTGGATGACTTATCAAATGTCTTGATTATTAGAGCAGTTCTGGATCTGTGTCCAACTCCTTGTATTAGTAAATCCACTTCTGACTGGCAGATTTTCAGAAATTAATTACTTTATGCATGGTCACTGACATGTTGTAAATAATGGAAAGAACTTAAGGAAGACACTTCAATATCATTGCTGACATCTCCATGAAAGCACAGCTCCATGTGAAGTCGTGATTGGTTGGTTATGGAATACAAAGCTCATCTCCACATGTACAAAGGGAAGGATGGGGGAACCCAAACACTCTGCACCGTCTACAAGACCATTTCCACAAACTTAGAATAGCATTGGGGCACAAAGACAGAGAACCTCCAATATTCCAGGCAGAGAAACCTTCCCTGCCTTCCCCTGGGACTGTTCCAGAACAGCTTCAGCCCCATGGGCCATGAGGTGTACCCATGAGGCAGGGGGAGGTGTTTTCACACAGTATGGGATAGCAGAAAAAATATTTTGAGATTGTACAGGACTTGTTATGGGGTGTTTGAGAGATGAACCAAAGGTGGAGAAATAGAGAAGTCTAGGTGGTTTGGATATGAACAAGCATAGGAATATAGAGGGATAAAGGGATAAAACAGACTAGCCCTCATCAGCACACCCATTTGACCATGCCCTGCATAAGATTAGCAGTCTGCTCTGTCTTCTCATTAAACTCACTTTCTAAATGTTCTCCTGAGTCAAGGGGCTCTTCCTGCTGGTGCTTGTGTGTGTGCAGGTCTGAGTGCCAGGGCTGGAGTGAGATCACATATCACAGGGCCTGTGTGTCTGTGGTGCCAACAACTGGAGCAGGTCAGGGTATGTTCACCAGGGTGTGATCACTAACAAATACCCAGACTGTAGGGGAGTGATGTGGGAGCCAGAAGGATGAGTGTGTCACTAGCAGGGAGACAGCAGGAGTTCAGTACTAGCAGGACCAGGGTTTGTCCAGACAAACTGCTGAGGATGCTGGTGTGCTTGGGGAATCTACTGGGAGACTCATTTGTACATAAAACATTTGAATCTGTGACTGAAACAATTGAGAAAAGCAAGGACCCAGGGAACCATCTTACAAAATAGTCATTGTGCACATTGTACATAGATATTCTCATATTTCCTGCTAGGAAACCTTTACTCTCATTAGCCAGAGAGGAAACCTGGGTGGGGCTTTTAGTGATAGAAGTTTGTGTGAGTGCTTAGTGATTTCTCTCTGAGTTGGTCTGTGGCCAGCCATGTGTACATGTGTGGGTGTACTGTGTACATGTGTGGGTGTACTGTGTACTATGTACTGTACACTTGTGTGTTGGTCATTGGGAAAATGTGTTCAGAATTGCTCCTGGTCGGATCTAGGGGAATGGAGATGCAGCAGCCTTGGCTCTCTCAGGCTGCAGGATTCATCGTCCCCTACCAGTGATAAAAACAAAAAGTTTGGAAATAAAATGTTGGAATGTCATCTAATATTTTAAACTTTATAACACCATTGAATAAACCAAAGAGTATCCACCTGTTTTAATATTAGGATTTCAGAAAAAAAAAAATGTTATAGGCATGTGATAGACAAAAACAAGACAGAAATAGTGCAATCAGCTATCTGATGGAAAGGCTTAAATAGGAGAAAAGTTAAAATCTACTGCACTCAGACAGGGGTGCAAATTAATGAGAAGGAACTTCATAAAGGTGTGAAATTAAGGTTGATTTTGTCCATGTAATTTCTTAATTTAAGAAATGGGGTTATTCAGTTAAACTAAAACCATATATGAAGGTAATAAATGAAAATGCTTTGTTACATTGTGCATAATTCAGCAATGATACTGATTATCAAAAGTTAATAGTCAACAAAAGGCAGATGGTTAGAGATGCATATTCACTCAGTAAAATACTAGAAAGATTCAATTTGATATGAAGACTGAGAATACTCACAACCTTGAATATTAAGTGGGAGAAAATAATTGGAATTCAAGCTTTTATACCTCAGGGCATAAACCAATGACTAATTAAATATGATACAAAGAGAATGTCCTTCTAAACACATTTTTCTGTAGTTGTCTACAGTATTTCTTGAAATTGGTAGTCTCTGCTGATGCAAGCAGGACAATATAATGGAGTGATCCAGAAAGCATATTCAGTATGATTTCTTAGGATCTATTTTAACTTATCTAGTGTTTATTTATTTATATAAATTACTTTAACACTAGACGCTGTCACAGCTTTCTCATCTATATAAAAAAAGCAGGTCACCCAGTTTTTGAAGAGCATAGAATGATTATAATTTTTATTTCCAGTTTTGTTAATGCTGATGTTTCAAACAGTGGGACACTTTTTAGTCAACTAATTTTTTCCACAAATATATGTTTTGCCATGGCAAAGAACATTACAAAAGCAGATAGTTGTAACTAATTATGCAACTTCTTTGCATAATTATATTTCTCATCAGCAGAATAAACTCCATAAATAACAAACAGGAGATCTTTAAAGTGTAAGATGGATCATATCTCAAAGACAGATCCTTTGTAATGTTGCTTGCCTCTTAATTATAATACTAATCTTAGCATAAAAGGCCATATATTTTCTCCACTGAGAGGATTTGGTTTTTCTTAGCTGGAAGTCTTTGTTCTGAATGTTTTTTCATGGTGAAATGTACAGTAATGAATAAGGCATTTCAACACTGCTATTACACAGTATATTACCCATTGTCTTCAAGTTGCTAAAAGTCCTGGAATCATATTGTTATGCTCAAAGCATTTGAAATAGCTGCATATTTTTTAATGAGCTGTGTTCTCTTAATTTGTTGTGTATTTATTACAATGACATGAATGTACACAGGTGTTGTTTCTTTGCTTCAGTTGTGGAACTCACATGTCTCCATGAAGTTTTCCTCATTTAATATTTTAGACAGTTTTAAAATAGTTCTTAGCTTGGTAAAATATTATGATCTTAATTCCAAAAGATTTGTTATTAGTTTAAGATATTACAAAGAGTGAGGAAGTCATAGGAAATCAAAAAGTGAAGGATTAACATTTCAGCTAAAGGCAGTGAATTCTATTTTGTTACTTTTTGATAGAGATCGACTATTGTGTGGTTTAAGCTTCAGTTATAAATGACAAGTTATTGACAAATGGCTTCTAAGTGCGGTGCTGCCTATTCTTCCAAATTCCAGTTATGGCTGGCAAAACTAAAAGATATACAGAACCTGAATTTCTTCTCCAGCCTTGGAGAATGGGAGGTGTTCCCACTAGGCTCAAGAAATCAGACCAAAATCCCGAGGTTTGCCTTGTTCTCTTCACATCTTTTTTCTTCAGTATACCAAATCCATATGCACAGATTTAGTATCTGTGTAAATTGCTGTAATTATATCTCTGGAGACTGAAGTCCTTTTATATAGTCACAAAGAAAACAAAGTGCAAACAGCAATCAAAAGTTTTTTCCCTTTGGCACACTTCAACCTTGCCCTGACAACACAACTCAAGAGGTGATAAAATGCTATTCCCTATTCTCCTCTGAGGTGATGCTACTCAACTGCAATTTATAGGAAGGGTGCAAATCAGGTCACCTGAGCAGAAGACACATCCCTATAAGACTACAAAAGAGCCAGAAACAGTAAGTGGTTCTGAAAAAGGAAATATTATGTCCAGACAAGAACAGAGAGTTCAGTACACAAAACAGTCCTGACAAATTATTTTTAGTCAAATGCATGATCTAAATAATCTATGTTCTACAATTCTTTGAAGTGATTATATGGCTCACAACATACTGCACTTGTTTGCAATTGACATCTTCAGAAAGATTTCATGCAACATAAATAAAGAACTTAATCTGGTTTTTTCCTGGCCTCCTCAGGAAAATAGCTGAAACTCTCAAATTCCCTGGTGTATTCAGCTACAGAAGCATTTCTGCAAATAGACAACTGTAGTTATCATACTATAAGCCAGAGAGTTTGCTACAGAAGTGGATCTAGGCAACACAAATGGGTCCCTGGTAGCCTGGACGCAACACCAAGGTAACATGTTTTACAAAGTCCCTTATTTCTGAGGAAGTTCATTTGAATAAAAGGGGTTATCTTTAAGTGACACTGACATGTCTTGTGTAACTGTGCTTTCTGCATGTGCTTGAGAGTCTGAAGAAAATCCCATAACTGTGAGTCTTCTTCCTTTCATTTTTCCTACTAAAAAATACCAAGGAGAACTATTATCCATCTAGAAACATGGGAATTCATTGTGGAACTGAACAAGATACTTTTTCATAACACCAGTGAGATGTGGTTACTGTGAGATGTACGTAAAGTCAACTTAGCAGATTTTTTTCCATTTTAAGCAATTTTAATCAGATCATCAATAAAAAAAATTATTGTCCTGGTGTGAATATAATAGGGGACAAAAAGCAGTATAACTCTCTTCCTATCCTTCATTATTCTACATCTTACCCTGCCTTCCCATTGTATTGACATAATTTGTATTTCCAAAGCAGCAGTGTAGACCTTTTCTGACTTCCTGATGCTTGAATGTCTAACAAAAAGGACCAGCACATTTCACTTACCGAATGTTATTGGTGTTATCTCTTGAGGAGGGCAGTATTGCGAAAGGTCCAAATAGGTCCTCCCACAGCATCTATATCTGGTTAAGATGTGATGCAATGCAGGAAAATATCCCTTCGAAATGGTATATATATGTTTCACTTCCTTTACAAAAAGGATGTTGCCATTCCTATTCACGGTGTTGTAAGAAACCACTGTATTAAGCAATATCCCTTTCCAGAATTACAAACAGAAATATTTTAAACTCAGAACAAATAAGGTAAAAATTCTGTTTTAAAATCAGAATGTTATAGTAAAAAAGAGTAATTTCTCTGAAAATTTTCCCAGTGATTATGAATATTCACACACTCATTGTAGTTATATTTTCATTTCCAGAGACCTTTATTCTATTCATCACCTCTCAAATTTGAGAACTCTCTTATATTTTGCAGATAACTAGTAATTTCTATTTTCAATTTGTGGCTTGTCAAAATATTGTAAACAACAAAAAGATTACACATCTTTATTTGGTGTTTGCAGTTTTGGGGGATCTTCAATGATTTACCAAAGTGCTCAGAATGTAAGAATTTATAACGAACTAAGAATGTACAACTGTTTATCCTCTAATGTTTTAATATAGAGTTATATTGCATTCAATTAGTATTTTGTTTAAATGACTGCAACTGTAACAAAATAGCTGAGCAGTGGATTTTAGAGGTATGTAATGCTTCCATCACTGGATTTCGTGAGGACATTAGTTGGATTTTATGTCTATGTAGAGACCAAAAAAGATCAATGAAAACTCTTAGCCTCTGAGACTAAGTGTTTTCATGTTACTTTTCTCCCTTGACAACTTTCTGTAGAAGGCAAGGCTTGAGTAAATGGCAAAATATGTTGCTTATACAGGCTAGTGAAAATATTCTACTCTGTCCGCAAGACACAGTGAACATTGTATTTAAGGTATAATGCACTTTGAACAATAGGCCATGTTCAGAGTTTAGCTCACACTTCAGTTTTTGCCTCAATAAAACTGGAGGTGTAATACAAACTGGATGAGCAGTTGGAGTTAACCTATCATGGCTCTGATCTGCAGAAAGAAAAGTAAATCTACAGCTGTGGGGTAAAGAACCATGAAAACATTGAACTGGACAGGACCTCTCAGGTCAGCAAATACTGTTCCCTATGATGTTACTAAAGCCTATGCAGAAATATAGCAAATTTCATCTTAAAATCAATTGCTTCTAAGCTTTTATTCTTCTTTTTAAAGTGATAATTAGAACATACTAATGCTTCTACATATATTTATTCTTGATTAGTAGCATCATTTGTTTTCATACAAACATGGCTGTCCTCACATTGTCCAGATGTATGGACTTTAAAAGTCTTATGGGAAAAGAGTGATCATGCTTTATTTCAGCCTTCACTGAAGATTTAGTGGAACAAGCCCTTTTAGCATATTCTAGCAAGAGCAATGCTCTCTGCTTCATCAACCAAGCTAGACTGCTTCTATCCTTCAATCTTTCTTCAACTTGGCTCATCAAATTTTAGCAGTTTGGTAAGGTGTCTCTATCTCCTTATGTTAATTCTTCCTCACATATAATAGAAATACTTGAACAGTATTCCTTGGAATAATTGAATTACCCCAAAGACTACATTAGTGTTATTTGATAGCAGCATCAAATTGTTGTGCTGGTTTTCATATTCTGATTGTTTAATACTATACTGTATTCAAAAGCTGACTTATACAAATAATTGCTAGTATAACTGGCCTAATACCCAATTCATATTTGCTACCATAAACAAGGTATTCTACTATTCCAGTTCCTACACCAGTCCATTTTTTCCACTTTTTGTTCTATTTATCGTCTCCGCCTTTGCTAGACATTCCCTCAAGTAACACAATTTCTACCACTTCTCTGAGTTCCACATGGATAAGATTTACCCTATTTCCCTTATCTAATCAGTTCCCTTGCATCACAAATTTACCCAATTGTTTAATAAAAATAGGTCATATTCCTCTTTTGACTCTAACTAGTTGTTTGGGGGTTTTTTCAGTGTTTGTTGAACTTTCTATAATGCTTCCATCTGACATTGTCCTTTCTTAGTGTTCAAGAAAGGCAACAGTGCAGGAGAGAATCCTGACATGGTACAAAACCTGTCAAAAGATCAGGTCTTTTGGGTTTGGGTTTTTTTTCTTTTTTTTATATATGCTTTTAGCAACAACTTTGTAGCTTATCTTTGCACATGAGCTACTGGACTGAATCTCAGAGTGTGTGCAAAAAAAAATGAAGGCGATAGCAGGAAGGTAAGAGTCTTTAGGTTGAGAGTGGCAGAAAAAGATAAGCTTCATGAGAACAT
The DNA here is from genome assembly GCA_035583155.1 of Acropternis orthonyx. Taxonomy (NCBI): domain Eukaryota; kingdom Metazoa; phylum Chordata; class Aves; order Passeriformes; family Rhinocryptidae; genus Acropternis; species Acropternis orthonyx. The sequence continues at coordinate 17,437,010 of JAWWEU010000040.1, forward strand.
GGCTAGATGAGCAAATGTAGGATAGTCTGTGTGTATGTCAGCAGCAAGAGGATGTGATAAGTATATAAAGCAGAAGAAAGAAGAAAAAAATTGAAAGGAGTAGGTAAAAGGCTGGAGAAATAGAAAATTCAGAACCTTGAAAAAGAACACAAAACTTTATTTCTTCATGAATAGAGACATGGAACAAGGGCAGAGAAATACTCCATAGAATAAAGACCTTGGAACTAAGAAGTTTGCTTACTGAAACAGAGAGCTTAACATGATAAATGAACACAGGCTGGATAACATACAAATGAGAAATCTTGAGCAATCCACAAAAGTCACAAAACTTTCCAATGTATGTTACATGAGATAACAGGGTGTCCCAGTGGTTCTGATAAATTAAGGTGAGTTGTTGGCTATTCAGAAAGATTTTTCCCAAGTGATTGGTAGCTGCAAGTGCAGCCAAGGACATTTTCAACACTCCTAAATGATAATAAATTCAACATGAACCAAAGACACTTGGTAACTCACTAGATGAGGCTTTATAGCCTGCAGGACTGTCGATTTTTAAAACCATTTCTCAATCATCAAAGGAAACCATATATGCCTGAAAACAACCACTAGATTGTTTTGAAGAGACTACAATTTCTAGCAGCCAAAACTGCAACATATTTATTCCACCATGAAATGGTGGGAAAGTGGACCTCATATTGCCCTTCCATACGAAAATGTTCACATTTTATGGGTAACTGGCCCTTCTACAGAATAGTAAGGACACCAGAGTAAATTGGATCAAACGCATGACGCCTTTGCTGCTTGTTATTTTGGTTAAGGCTTCACTCAGCACTGACACATTTAATTCAGAGAGAAATTAAAATTACCTGCAAAGACTGACATTGACTTTTTCAGGATTTAAAGGTGTACGCTATTTTAGAAGTGTATGTCCTGAAAGAGCAAATTCATTACAATGGGAGGTGGGGGAAAAGTGGGGGGGGCGGGGAGGGGGGGAACTGGGGTTAAAAAACCCCCATATTCATAATTAAGTCTGTGTCTAAAATTTACAAGCTGCTCTGAAATGCAAACATTTCAAGAGAAAGAAACCTTCAGCTGTTGCACATAGCTTTGATATTTTCCAATATAATTACTTTACTATGACAATAACTGCCAGCCAGAAATATATATGCATTTAGCCTGAACAATAACATATAAAGAAACACCTCTATTGACAAAGAAAATCCTATGTTTATGTAACGTAGCTGAGATGATAGTGTGACTGGAAACTTACTTATTTTTAAGGAAGGTGAAATCTTAATACTGTGTGTAGTGGATTGACCCCGGCTGAATGCCAGGACACAACAAAGCTACTGGATCATTCCCCTCCACAAGTGGATAGTGGAGGAAAATTATCTTGAAGGTTCATGAGTCAAAGACTGGCAGAGATCACTCACTGAATACCACCACGAGCAAAACAGACTCAAATTGGGGATGTGAAGTAAATTTATTACTAACATGAAACGAAGAATCAGACCCAATGACAGGCATTCCTTTTATTCAGTTAGCTGGGAACATAGGGAAACAATCGCCATGTATGTTCGACTGTGTTACAATCTTTTGGGGTATTTATACAGGATAACTTTCAAAAGCTCCACCCAAAGATTTACCCTCCCCATTGCATCATGGGTGTCTTCAGGTTTCTTTTTGCTGTTCTTTCATGGAGTAAGATTGCCATCTTGCGTCCTGTTTTTTGATAGAAGAATGTGGGGAAGGGGTGTCCGGGGTCGATTTGCATCTTCCTTTTCACTGAGTCTTTCTCACATTGGCAGATTTCCCGGCACATGTGATTAATTCTTGCTGACCTATAACCTCCTATCCAATCGTTCTAGCTCCTACTAAGGCACTTTCATTTTTCATTGCTTAATATAAATCTACGTTGTTCTTGACTTAAACAATTCTCTATTGAATTTACTTCTTAGTAGAAACAATCTTTATTGACTAAATTCTGTGAGGTGTATGACTTCTGTAAATTAATTTCTTCCAGGTGCACTACTCTGGTATTTTCTGATTAGCTCAAGATTTCGATCTTCATTTTACAATATTACACTGATAAAGGAAAAAATCAACTAAAATTATTAAAATACGACTTTCTACAAGGGCCAGAGCCCCCTCAATTCCTAAACTATCCAAGATAAAGTCATATCTCTCTTTCAAACAAAATCAGAGCAGGATAATGAGAAACAATCTTAAAAACACCTTTCCCCACACCCCTCCCTCCTTCCCAATGGGGAATGGGGGTTGTGGTCAGTAATTTTTTACCTGCTCTTGAATTTTCAGTCAGCTGAATTGTTGCTTTTACATATAGCAAAAGCCTACTCCCTTCAAATATATAATGGGAGCATTTCTACTCCTGTTGGAGATGTTATAAGCAATTTAGGAGTAGCCACTGGTATGGGACCTTTGCAGTGTTTGCCCAGGACCATAGGTAACACAGCCCATGGATGTTTGCTAACCATAGCATGTCTCTGACCCAAGGAAATTTGAGTCCAATTAGACACGGCACAGAAAAAGGTTGACAAAGGACAAGCACATGAGGAAAAGCAACAAGTGGATAAAGGAGAGGGTAATGAAAGCCAAAATCATGGCCTGTGCTTAATTTAAATTAGTGTTTAGGGAGGAGTTTATTTACTGTGTTATGTAAAGGAAAGAAGTCATGCTTATAATCTGTATTATAAAAAAATGGAGTACCCTTCTCATGTATACTAATGGCACTTAGTGAATGTTTGCAGATCTACTCCTCTGAAAAATATCTTTTTTTTTCTCTTTCCTAAGGCATAATATTTTTATTAGCTATTAATAACTCAGAAGAGTCAAGCAAGTATTGAGTGTGTTTTGGGAAAGGTTAACAGACTCCTTGTCATAAATGTCAGAAATAAAAATTCAGTGAGTTTGGGTTTTCTCATTGATTTGTTTTTTTGGTTTTGTTGGCTTTTTCCTTTTGTTTGTTTGTTTGCTTTTATTATTATTATTTTATTTTTTATTTCAAAGATTTTGGTAGAGAGTGATCTTACCTGTGGAAGACAAGAATAGGACAATATAATTCCATTATGATATAAAATTAGTGTAAAAAACTCGATGTTGGCTACATTTGTAAAAGTGACATCCTGCCTCCTTAGTCTTGCTGGGGAACACTTACTAGTGAGTGATCTCATTGGCAACATTTGCATAACACATCTGCATTGCAAAAATGGGGATTTTTGATCTGGCTCCAACTGAGTGATCAAAAAGAATTTATTTTGCTCCTGAAAAACATGCTTTGCCTTACTAAAGGAAATTAACCTTAGGGTTTTTCAGTCAGTTAACCAAAAAGGCTTTTTTTTTTTTTTTGTATCTTTTCATACCCAAAGCCAGACATAAAGATGCAAATATTCATCACTCATGGGTAGACAAAAATCAGTAAAAAAATAATACAGTTTCTGTTTTCCCAGGAACATTGAACTCTGCAGTAGCAAAAATATTAGAAAAATTCAGGAAAGTGCTACACACATCGTGGAAACTAGGACAGCTAATGTGTATATGTTTTTAACATACTAGGTTAAGGTGATACAACATAAATCCTAATTTAATCAAGCTTGATATCTGTAATCACTGCACATACATTTCTCTTAGAACTTAAAAAGTTAGGCAATGGACTTTACAATACAATTGAACAATAAAAAACTGCAATACAGTGCTGAGAGTTTTGTTACTTTTATAATGGACTTAATAAGTCACATACTTTTAAAAACTGTGTTCTAATTGTATATTTTCTAACATAAACGTTTGCATTAAGAGAACAATTTACATAAGAGTCAAGACATAAATATTTGAAGGTTGGCTGTAAAGCAAGAGGGATGACATCCCTCTAAAATGTTGGCATTTCTGGTAATAAAGTCACTTTTTCTATTGAATAAATTTTTTTTTCAACATTTAATTTTGATGCCAGGCCCATGTAAAGAGAGGTCAAGAAAAATACTGTTAAATATATGACTATACTTAGTTACTTTAGTAGTGTCTTTAATCATTAATTCATTTACTTGTACAGAATTTTTATACAATATGAGTATAAAATGTGGTCTCTGACAGTATCCTGGCCCATAAAGTACTGCTGGTAACAATTTTATGTAGAAATTCTGTCATGTTTCTATAAAGACTGTCCTCGGATCTGGATCAACAATTCATACTGTTAGAAGCAGAGGATCCTTCTCATCATATTTAACTGGGTTTATTAATAGAATTATTTCCTCATTCTTTGTGGAATCTTTGCACTAATTTCTTAATTGACAGCAGTGGAGTCATACCACATCATACTGGATTATGTTACACCAGAAAGCAGTCCTGTGATGAAATGTATTGTGACATTTCAGCTCCTCTCCCAGTCCTTGATGCTTGCCAAGAAAGCCCATGCCAGCATTCTCAAAAACAGTCTCTTTTCTACATCCTGTAAACTTGTACCACCTATGTACAATCCTGATGTGTTGGCAGAGGACTTCTACTAAAGTATTTGCACTTTATTCATTAAGGTTAATAGCCTAAACAGTTAGCTGGCCCTTCTTTCTGGAGAATTACAGCTCCAATAAACTTTTGAGCATCACTTTGTAAGTCAGAAATCACACTCTGTCATCAAGATCCACTTCTGCACATGGTTAATTGTGTACTTCAATTCCATGTTTTGTTAACCAATCTAAATCTGTGTTGGCACATGTGAAAGTCACAAGCCTTGAAAACAGCTTCTTCATTACTAACCACAGGATCTTGTCCTTGCAGAAGTAATTTCTGCAAAAAAGCTTTGCAGCTTCAGTTTTTTTTCCTTAATTTTGGTACATTTTTTTAATAACTTCCAAGGTTTTAGCTATTTTGATTAAACTGCATTATTTGGGGTTTTTTTTCTACCTGTAGCTTATTTTTATTCATACAATTACTGTAATCTTAAACTGCAACTTAATAGTAGCCTTGTACTTTCAAATGTCTCTCAGCTATTTTCTTGTTTTGTTATGAAGCCTTAATCTTTACTTTCACGTCTCTATGTACACATACACCCCCAATTTGAATTCAGATTTACTAAAGAAACCAAAATGTAGCATCTCCTGGGTTCCTCTTAGTTATAATATCTTTAATTTTTGAAGAAATTGTGTTCAGAGGTGTTACATAAAGGCTTACTGGAACTCTTCTATTTGAATTTGAATTTAGAATTTTGATTTTAAGTTATCATTTTCCCTTTTGATTTAATTTTTTATGATACAATTTTTCTTCATATTTCAAGGCACCAACTCTGGCCTGAGCAAGGACACCTCTGCTGAAATCCTGGAGTTACATTCATTACTGCTCAGTCAACATGTGGCGTTTTATGATGTACTTCATGGCACATTTCATTCTAATGTGACCTGGAGGGAAATAAACAAAGTGTTGTACCGTGGCAGAGTAGGAAATAAGAAGTACTCAAATGTATGCATTCTTTCTGCAGAGGTCAAAGTTTTACTTATCCTGACTCAGAAGTGGCACAAACAGCCTTATTTCCAGGAGTCAGCTCAAACACAAGCCAGAGGACACATTACATGGATACCTAGAAGGTCAGTAACTCAAAGACATAATAACTCCAACATTTTCAAGGAAGTTTTCTTCAGAAAAGCTGATAGTTGAGTCTCTTCTTAGTTCAATCTGTGTGTGGGACATCTCCTGCTGTTTAACTCACCCACCTTGTACAAACAGGACCTGTTGTCTCAGCATGTCCAGAGTTTTCAGAAGGGGATTCAACTTCCTGGAGCTTCACACAGAACCCACATAGAGATGATAATGATTACTACAAGAACTACTGTTTCATTCCATTATTTTTGTTGCTCTGAGCATTGGGAATTGTCAGACATTTCACTACCTACTTTTTACAATGTGTTCCTTTCAGATCCTACAAAATTTCTGTTCTCCCTCATGCTTTTCAATCCTGTTCATTAAACATATATGAGTAATAAAATACTTCACTCATACTTTACTCGCATTGGTATTTTCTCATAAAGAAAGACAGCTGGACTAATATAAACCTTCTCCAGTGCAGGTACTCACTCCATAGGCTACAAGGAATACCTTCCCTTGCATGCAAGCCTTCTCTTTTGACTTTTGTATTCCCTCTGTTGTTTCTCACAATTTTTGTTCCCTCTTCCTCTGCCCCTGTGATGTTTTCTGCCTTTGCTGAAATACATTTTTCCAAGAAGCACCACTGTCATTGCCAGTGGGCTCATCAATGCCCTGCATTGGGTTTGTTGAAGCCAGATGGAATTGGCTGTCCAGCAAAGGGGCAGCCCCAGGCTCTTTTCACAGGGACCACCTATCTGGGTCTATCTGGAAGGAAGACGTTGCAAAGAGGATAAATTAATAGAATAAATACTTGTTACAGGCAGTCAAATTTTTTTTCAGCCTTCTTATAGCTAACACAGAATTTCTGGATAAGAAGGAACGAGAATTAAAATATATGTTCAATATCTTCTGTCAATGCTTCCAAAACCAAAGGAAATGAGTGGCTTTCTTTCTGTTTTGCTATTCATTTTGTTTAAAACCTATCTGGAAGAAAACGGAGAAACAGAAGCTCCATGTTAGTGCTGTGCACAAGAAAGGGAGAGGCACAATTTGGAATATTTAACTTTGATACCAGCCCAGCCACCAACAGTGTAACAATCCAAACATAAAGTATAACACTGGGAGGAGGAGGGATGGGGAAGAATAGAGTTATAATTGATGGGATATGTGTTTTTCTCACTCTTACTCTGAAAGGCGAGGAAATACAGCAAAATCTATATCAGGTTAGAGCATAGCGTAAAAGCCATTCCTTAGCAGAAGGAAGTGATTCAATTCATAATTGCAAAGGCCACAGCCAAGCTGACTGGGCTTGGCATTTGGGAACAGTATAAATGGTTATTAAAATATGGTTCTCATTCAAATTGCTATGACAGGACAGAGAGATGGAACATTACAAGGTCAGGGCATGCCAATTTTCATGCTAGACTTAAGTCCACCAAGCCAATCAATCATCCAATACATTTAAGATTTTAACTAAACTAAGCTTGAAATGGAGGACCATAGTTATACCAGAGATAAATGCACAAAAAAAGAGTGGAAACAGATTTGGAAACTAACAAACAAAAAAATGATTACCCATTTTGGCTCAAAAATATTACCAATTAATTACAGTAAAGGTAGCCTTTCAGAAAAGCAAGTTTAAATACATTTCCACTGCCTAAATATCAAATAACAAACTCTTTCTAAAGAAATATTTAGTTTGTTTTATATTTCTCATATGTGGTGTGTTATATTGGATGAGAACTACTTTAAGTACATTTTTTCTTAGATTTAGAATTTTAAAAGACAACTTTGGAGAGGTGAAATCATCCAAAGGGAAGAAAAATCGAGAAAAATAAGAGGTAATATTATATAACATCTTTGTATTTTCAGTTATTTTTGAAATTATACTTCTGTTTTGCATTGTAAAGTTATTGTTACTAAATACCACATTTCCAGACTTTACTAATGTCATTTATACTCATTTTACTATACAAAAAAAATGAAAAAATATTTTAAGATTTTATTTTTTCTAGATTTTTTTTTATATTGTTATTAATGTTCACAAAGGCTGTTTTCAAAAAAAAAAAAAGCAACCTTTCTACTCAAAGCATTTCATTATTTTGGACTTTAAAAAACCCAGCAGTAATAGAGAAGACAAAGGGATTTCTCAAACTGCTAAGAATTTTGCCTAGCTGAATGAAAGTATACAGTCAATAGGTTTGTGCTGTTATAGTAGGATTTGCTTGTCTTGACATATTTCCAAACTGAAGAAAAACAACATTTAACAGAAGATCTTCAATGTCAGTAGCTCAAAGGTCTTCAAAGTTCATCTTTTGAGAAATAACTTGGGACTTGACTTGTGAAAGGATATCATTGTGTTTTTTCCAGTCCTAGAGAAACCTAGATAAGTAAGTGAAACAAAGTCCACAAGACTATGTCCAGAGAAATTCAGAAGATATAAAATACTTATGAATTTGCTAAAATGAATGTGCTTTGAAAGCTTTGACTACTACCAAATCCCCAAAAATATGGTTCCAGATGCTTCTCCAAAAGCAAAATGGTGACCTTATGGATTTGTAATGCAGCTGATTTTCTCCTCTGCTTTTCCATTACACATGTATGAATAGAGGCAGTAATGAGGAACCCAGTACCTGTGTCAGTTACATTTTTCTGAATTTCCATTATCCATATTATTATGGGTATTTTTGTATCCACTTCTCTTACCAAAAGGTACTATAAGCAAATAAATAATCTTTATTTCTTGTATTCATTCCTATCTCATGTCTGTGCATGTATTTAGTAGCCTAAGATGGAAAAGTTAAAATTCTCAGGTTATTATTGTACAAATAATATAAATGGTCTCCTCTTCAATACTTGCATGGTGCATTAATATCATCTACTATCTGGAATAAAATCTGTTATTTTTTCATAGAATAAACAGAGAATACTCTGGAAGCCCTGGAAAAGAACAACTTGAATGCAGTTTGTTATCATAAGCTTTAACATTATACACAGATTAAGCACTAAAAACCTAAGAGATATGTTCATCATTGACACTTTCAGAGAAAAGAGTTAAAGCAAATAGATGAATGCAGTATACTCCAAAAAGAACAAAAACTTTTTAAAATAAGTTTACTGATGAATGTCCAATTTATTATGTTACGGCATAAAGAAAACTGCCAAAAAGTCTAATCAAAAATAAAAGTAAAAATGGAAATATTCACAGCATTACAATTAAGAAAGAAATAAAAATAAGTATCAACAAAAAATACTAAGATATCAATGTATACTATTTTTCCTGAATACTACACAAAAATTAAAACATTTTTCTGTGTTGGAGAAAAGAATCCTTGAATTCTAACATTTCAGCTTCATGTCATGGAAGTTCTTTTCTAGCATTGTCAGATAACAAAAGAGAACAAAGTATTTCAAGCAGAATGAAGAAATGCCTTGTATCTGAAAATTATATTAGAGAACACAAAACAGATCCATCCTGTTAATCCAAACATTCAAGCAGTTCAGTTTATCTTCTGCTTAAAGGGATCTGATAAGATCAATGAGAAGGGAAAACCAAGGACTTTTCAGAAGAAAGACTAATGAGTATTCAAACATCAAACAGATATTAATTAATTAACTACTCGAACATTTCAAATTGACATGAAGAAACAAACCAACAAGTAAATCTCTAGCCCTTGTTACGTGGTTCTCTAGCAAGTTCTTTAATTACACCCATGGGGAAAGAAATTATTGACCACACCTTGAAGACAAACAAGCAGCTCACAAACATGCACACTCAGTGAAAAAGTGTTTCCTGATATTCAGATGAAATATCTGTGTTTTAGAATAGAATAGAACAGAACAAAACAGAACAGTTGGGGCTTATTGACTCCAGTCCTGTCACTTGGCATCACTGAAAAAAAGCATGGCTCTGCCTTCTTTATACCCTCCCTTCCGAAATTTACTTACATGAATAGGATTCCCCGTGAGACTTCTCTAGGTGAAACAGTCCCAGTTTTCTCAGCCTTTCCTCAGGAGAGGAGAGGTGCTTTAATCCCTTTGCCATCCTTGCGGCCCGGACATACCTGGACTTTCTCCAGCATGTCTATACCTCTCTTCTGTATTGCAGAGCCCAGAACTGGACACAATACTCTGGGCATGGCTCACCAGCACTGAAGAAAGGAGCAGAATCATTTCCCTCAGCCTACTGGCAATACTCTCAGGCAGCTCTGGATAGCATTTGCTGTTAGGGTCAAAAACGAGACTCTTTTTCTCAGGGGCATGAACAAGAATCTGTTTATTGCATACATGTCACGATGT
>JAWWEU010000040.1:17447352-17461268 GCA_035583155.1 Acropternis orthonyx
CCCAATATTTTCTCAAGGTTTTGCGGACATTCCAGACATGCCTCTGCCTACCAGGTTGTTCCTTTCCCTCACAATTTGCATTTTTTGCAGCAAGGGCGCATTTCCGGCCCATGTTCAACCAGGTGTCTACCAGGATCCCCAGGTTCTTCTCTTCCAAGATACTTCCAGTTTGCTGGTCACCAGTATATATTGGTGCATGGGTTTGTTACTCATCAGGTGAAGGACTGTGCACTTTCCCTTGCAGAACTTCATGACACATTACTGTCAGCCCATTTCTACAGAGAGGTCCCTCTCTCTTGCAACACAATCCTCTGGTGAATCAGCCACTCCTCTCAGTTCGATGTCATCAGTAAACTTGCTAAGGGTGTACTGTCCCATCATGCAGATCATTAATGATGTTAAACAGGACTGTGTCCAGTGTTGATCCCTGGCGAACACTGCTGCTCCATCTAGAGTCTGTGTTGCTTATCAACACCCTCAGGGTCCAGCCATTCAACCAGCTTTTGATCCAGCTCACTGCTCCTGCAGTCCATAAATGAACAGCTTGTCTATGAAGATCTTATGGAAGACAGTGTCAAAGGCCTGAGTGAAGTCCAGATAGAAAATATCCATTGCTCTCTTCTCATACAGCTTTTGACTTTGTAGTGTGCTGACTTTGGTTGTCTGCCAGAAACCCCAACATGTGTGTCATTCACTCTCCTTCCTCAACAGGACAGGAGGAGAAAATAAGATTTAAAAGCCCACTGGTTGAGGCAAAAGTAATTTAATAAGAAAAGTAGAAGCCATATATGGAAAGAAAGCAAAAAGAGGGTATTTATTCACTGCTTTCCATCAGCAAGCAAGTAGATGCCGAGCTACTTCCTAGGATGTAGAGGCTGGGTATGCATAGTGTTTTCTTTGGAAATAGAACACCATAAGCACAAGTGTGCCTCTCCCCCACATCCACTTCCCCACCTTTGATAGCTGAGCATGATGTCATATGGTATGGAATAACCCTTTGGGTCAGTTTGTGTCAGTTGTCCTGGCTGTGTCCCCCTCCCAGGTCATGTAACCCCAACCTACTGGCCTTTGTGGCATGAGGGTTGGAAAGCTAACCCTCGGCGCCATGTGAGCACTGCTCAGCCAAAATACTGCTGCTCTATCAACCCTTTTCCAGCTGCAAGTGCAGACCACAGCACTATATGAGCTGCTATGAGGAAGGTTAACTCCATCCCAGCCGGACCTTGAATAGGGCTTTTTTTCCCCTCCACCTTTAACATAATTTTCAGTCTTTTTCAAAGGAAGCAAAGAGGTTTAAAAAAGATTTGAGTTCCATCTGCAAAAGAGACAAGACTAAAGAGCCAGCATGAAAAGGCAGATTTACTGAAATTTCAAAACTTTGTAGTTACTTTTATTCATTCCCATAGTATTTAATATATTAATTGAAGAACTACAAGATCTGTGACTCTCTGATGATGAGATAAAGCTACATATACTACCAGTAAACACAGAGACATAACACATTTTAGAGACATCTCACTTAACATCAGGTGTTTGCAATGTTAACTACTTAGCCTACTCAACTGAAGGAAGTAAACACTTTTAGTCACAGTTTCTTAAGAACTCTCTTTTTTTTTTCCCCAGAATAAGGCGAACAGTCTCATAAAAACTATCCTCATTAGACAAGATACGTGACTGAATCAGGCATTATTAGTGTTTAGAAGGAATAGTACTGAAAGTCTTTCTCATGGATTCAGCTCTACTGAAATTAGTTAGGTCTCCTTCAAAAGACAAAAGAATGAAGAAAGTCTGCTTGATATATAAATAAAGTAACCACTCAAGTCCTGCTTGTTCTCCTGATTAAGAGTGCTTTCAGGTTTTAGGATATATTTCTGTGCATGCTGTAAACAAATATGCTCCAGGGTACTTTTGGAAGAGGGATTTTCTGTCAAACATAAGGATTCTTCTTCATCTGTTAGTAATAGTAGCTAAATGCCAAAATAGTGCTGCTGACTATGAATCATTATTCTTTCCTTGATTGTAGCTAGATCATCATAAATGAGGAAATTCTCAGAGAGCTGATCCTTTCCAAGACAAATGTTATTGTTTTGGTCTTTTACCTGATTACTGGTTGTTATAATAGCAGAGCTTCTGCTACAGAATGCCTAATTAGGTACTTTGCAGAATTTTTATTATATGTTGTTCTTTATCAAATGACAACAGCTACAGAGATTAATAAAGCTGTCAGCTGTGGATAAATTCATAAGTGATTATTTCAATTTCTATTCTCAAGTGTTACTTATGAGGATATTGTTCTATTGAGGGAACTGAAGTGGATAGATGGAGTAGAATTATCTCTCTAACATGAGATAGCTTTAGATTTTGTTGAATGGTATCCTCCCTGGAGAAAAGTCCAGTACCAGTAGAATTTTAACTAATGGGTAGACAAAGAGTTATTATTAGTATGGACTATGCATTTAGCTGGCAATAAAGATCATCATAAAGTGCTAAAAAAACAGGAGGGGAATTCAGTATCAATTTTCAAGTATAGTTAGGCTAAATATTTGACAAAAATTCTATCCTTACCTTCTTGAATTATATAATTAAAAAAGCAGCAGATTTCATTTAATTATTAATATCATTTTAATGACAATTATTAAGGTAGTAAGTATTATATTATTTTCTTTTTCTTAATAAAACCTTGAAAAGTACAAGTCTTTAATTGAAAATGTTCAGTGAACCCATACACTACTTTTCAAAAAGAATTTCACACTCATACTGAGTCACAGAACAGCACTGGAATTCTTACTGTTGATTCCAGCAGATCCCATGTTGGGAGCCATGAGGAAAGAGCATATGAAATGTGGAAAAAGGAGACAAAGAAAGGAAGAGGACCTTGAAATGCCACAAGAGCTCACCTATACCACCTTCAAATAAATAGACTATTCTCACCTTGGGGTTGAGATTGTGGCTGTTGATAGTTGTTAGGGACTGTTAGAGGTTGTTAAGAGTTGTCAAAAGTTGTATTTTCTTCATTTTTGAAAAATCCACATGTTCTGTACCCCTGGTCATTCCCCTGTTAATCCCCTGTTCTTATTCATTCCCTGTTGCTGCATTGCAGCATTCCCTTATTTAGATGTTTACATATTTGGTTATCCCCACCTACCCAAAGTTAAACCATCCCCTATATATACCTCATTTGCATATTCCTCCCACATTCCCCCTTCTTTCTAGCACCTTCTCCCCAAACCCTATAAAAGCCAATGCAGCACCTCTGCCGGGGTTCTTTTCAATAAATCGTTTGTCCTTCAAACTCTGTCCTGGACCCTTTTTCCTAACGGGCCACGTGAATCCCATAATTCACTTATACCTCTGCCTCCACCCTTCTAATTAACAATCTTAACTCTGTTGTTGAGTACCTCTTAATTTAGGCATTGACGCTATAAACAAAATCAGGAGGTCTTTTAAGAATAGTCTGCCAGTCTCTCTTCTAAGGAATAGTTAAGATCAAAAGTGTCTTGACCATAAACTCAACTCTCCAGTGCATCTTTGTCCCACTTTTTATAATTACCAGTATTTATGTGTGCATGTTTGTAGATCAACAGAGACAGGAGCTAATTAGCAATCGAACAAAGATAAAGGATTTTGACTTGCCTGATTTGCAATGTACTTAAGCTTTCTTCTGTTTTCTTTGCACTGACAGAGTTTCTTAGTCATAAGGATGTTGCCCAGTATTAAAAATGAAAATTGTAAACCATTTACATCCAAAATCTTTCCTTCGGCTCATTGATCAGATTATTAAATGATTCAAGCTATCCATATTCACTTTCCAATAAATTAACTGATCAAGTCTAACTGAACAAAATAGATCACTCATTTCCATTCACATTACTTGGGACTAAATAAGTTTGTGTACATATTAAACTAGAACACAAAAATATGGCATAGCCACAGATAACTTTCAAGCAAAAAAGAGAATTTATGTTCAGTAAATGAACTGTTCTTTGTCCACAGTGAAACAGGGTGGTATTACACATTTCTGTGCAACGTCATGAAAACAGTGCGCAGAACCTCATTATCTCTGAAGAAATCCAAAGACAAGTTTTGTTTCAGGACTTACTCAAACTGATGGAATTTCTCTAATTCACTCCAGAATTTCTCAGTGTTCACACTCTTTGCTTTATTGTGCAATAGTCCAGCTTTCTAGTAGATTGTGGTCATCTCTCTTTTGCATCTATTCCTCTAGAACACACTAACTGCATCTACATTGTCATAAAAGAGAAGTCTCAAGGTCAGGTTTGCCGTGTCTACCCAGAACTGGACATTGAGCAAACTGGCTAGTATGCCTGACAGCAAAGCAAAAGAGGGACACCTCAAGGACTTGTTCAGCTCTAAATAGGTGTCATGAATGTATCATCTTCAGCATGAACAAGCCCAGCCTATTGTGTCCATGCATCCCATCTGCTCTTATGACTTGATCAGTAACAGAATAAATGCAGTGTTTTGGAATTGTTTCTTAAAAGGTTTCCAGTGCTGCCTGTTACACCATCACCATGGACATCCAGAGCCAAGTCTTGAGGTTACACTGGGCTTTATGTCGGACCTTGGCACTGAGCAAACAAAGTATGTTTGCTTTACAGTATGAAGTTCCTTTGTTTCCTTGAGTCTAGACTTTCCAACTATATCTGGGCTTTGCATGGATCCCTCAAAAAGGAAATGTTACTGAAACACCCTCCTCTAATATCTTGACTTGACTACTTACAATATGGCTATTTGAATAGGAGCTGGACTTTTATATAGTCCACTGGTTTCACTGATGATGTTGATGCTGTAACAAACAAGAAATGCTTACACTTTCACCTTGACCTATATTTGTCACCCTTGTTTAACATTGTGAGTATAGAATAAATAGATAAAGTTAACCATGTGCTTCTTCAGTCTGTTTTAATGATGGAAGTGTCTAAATACATCAAAAAATATATATTTTAAAAAATTTCTATACTTTTTAGTAAAAAAACCCCCAACAGATGAATTAAATTGCCTGGTAATAATGGATTAGTTTTCATTAGAAAACCGGTTTTTGTTTGAGGCTTTTCTTTCTCTCTTTTATCTTGGTTGTAACAGTTCAGAAGATAAATGTTTAAAAATAGGTCCTATACTGGAGATTATGCAAATGTGACTGCAATATCATGAGCAGGGATGTTATCCTACCATCATTCTTTCCAATAGACATTGTAAAATATTTTAATGTTTGTTTTCATACCTATAGGACCCATTGGCTTTCCCTTAGAAATGTAATTTATACAACTTTGAATACTATACCAATAATGTCAGGGATAATTAGTTTTAGGTGGTAGCTGACCTGACCTATAAATTCTTGTGGGAAACCATTGACAAGGTAGAGCATAATTTATTTTTTTTCCCTTTTAGAACTAAAAAAAACTATTCCTTGCAAAGATTTGTGTGCTATGTATTTGAAATCACTTGTTGTGGTTTTAAGATTCCTGTGCCACTGTTCTCCATTTTCCTTTATCTGATAGATCACAAAATAGATCCCGGATTTGGGCCATCTGTTGAGTGGGTTTTATTAAGTCCTTAAAAATTAAGCACTTGTACCCACTAAAACCAACAATTACTATCTTTCTTATGTATATTTGTGGGGATGGAACACAGAAACTTTAAAAGCAAATCAACATGCATAACTCTAAATTAATAGGTGAAACATGTTAAGTATTACATTTCAAAATCCTCCTATAGCAAAATATTTCCAGTCACTGACCTTAACAATGATATGGTAGAATCCTAAAAACTGAAAAGAGTACTCTAACTTGAATTTTATTCAATTTTAATCAGACTTGAACTTTCTGGTAAGAAGTTCAAGCAGAGTATCCTAATTAAGAATTAAGATTAAACAACACCTAGTGATTTTCAATTAACATATTTTAAATCCAAAAGAAAATATTATGATAATCTATTTCAACTTTCTCTATAGCAGACAAGTTATGTACCAGTTTCTATACCAAGTTTATAATTTCTGTGTAAGACAAAATATATCCCACAGAATCACAGAATATCCTGAGTTGGAAGGGATCCACAAGGATCATTGAGTCCAACACATTAGCACCCTGCACAGGATCATCCCCAAGAGTCACACCATGTCCCTGAGAGTATCATCCAAACTCTTCTTGAACTCTGTTAGGCTTGGTGCTGTGACCACTTCCCTGGAGAGCCTGTTCCAGTGCCCAACCACCCTCTGGGTGAAGAGCCTTTTTCTAATATCCAGCCTAAAAGTCCAGGTCATTCTCTCGGACCCTGTCACGGGTCACCACCAATGTAGATTTAAAGATTGCAAGTTATGGAGAATACATCACATCCCTTATTTCTACCACTGGTTATTATTAAAAAGTATATTATTAAGAATCTGAATTTAACTAAGGCAAGCCTCCAAATACTGGTTCTCATAACATAGTATGCTTTGCAGATGAAATGCATTTTACAACTTGATAATTAATAGTATGAGTGGATAATTAAAACAGACAGTTTCATTACCATGTTCAAACAAGGGGTTGGTTTGTTTGGTAGTCATATTCTTTTTCCTTTTTTAGTTAACATCAACACCAATATTTTCCTACAGAATTTTATTTTTTTTAAAAATTAGAAAGCATTTAAAACCAAAACCAACTAAAATTTCAGATTCTTTTGATAATCATAAGGAAACTCTTTTTCTAGTCTCTCTAATAATATTCAGATGTGAACAGACAGTACACGTTAGATGTACTTAGCATGGGACAGGGAAATCACATTATTTTTAAACCCCTTGGTTTTAAGTTTGTAAATGTTGTCATTTATGCTTAAAGCAGCATATATTCATGTAATAACCATTATTGTACATGATAGGAGTGAATCACGCTAGGGATTAAACTAAGATCAGGTATGGAAGAGAGCAGAAAAAGACAAGTACTTCTGTTTGCAAACTCGCTGAAAGCTTTTCTCCCTCCTGTCCCTCTCCTATTAGAGAGGCAACCATAAGTTTATAGGGAGCTTACTAAAATTCAAAACTAGCACTTTACTACTTCCTAGGCAGTTTTCCCTGAAGTGCCTAGGGCCATTAATGGAAATGTCTTAACATAATTGGTAACTTAAATATGTATTTTAATAAATATTATACTTTGAAAATCACCACAATTGTGATAAATACGCAAACATATCTCATCCATTCTTCTATTCTTTACTAATGCTGACAGGTAAGAGCCTTCATTATGCTGCCTCAGCTAGTGGAAAAGCCAAAGATGCTCAGTGAGTTGATGTGTGTGAAGAACCTGAGTGAGCAGAAATTGATAACTTACTGCTTTATATTGCAAGATTTTCTTTGTCACTGATGCCATTAGAAAGTTAGAACATTCCAATTGGAAAGCTTAGGCCTAAGGTGTAAGAACTGTGGTACTGTCAAGCTTGGTTTGACAGTTCCAGTGGTTTGACTGGAATGGAGTTCATTGTATAGCTTTCAATAAGCTGGTGCTCAAAATATCAGTAGATACAAACTATTAACTCAGTTCAAGCAAACAATTTCTGTGAAAGAAAGGTCTAAAAGAAGCAAGATTCTAAGCAGCAGACTAGAGAGGGACATCACTTATTCTCTTCAAAACTAGATAGGAGATGTCTTTTCTACCTGCACATAGTCTCACCATGTTCTAGTAACTTCACCTAGGCTTTTGAAAATATGCTTTTTTCTAAGCAAGTTAAAAACAAAATCATTTAATAAAGAAAAAAAGCGCAACCAAAAAAAATTGTTCTTGAATCTTGAATGAGTTTTCAAAAGAATGTCCAAACTACCATGATTTATCATTTGAAGGAACTAGGAGAACTCTGACTAGCAAATTCACTTCGTTGTCTGGAGAACACTAAGAGGTTCAGAAAAGATAGGAAATACAAGAAGAAATAATTATATTTAAGCACTTGTTAGACTCATCATATAAGAAAAAATCCTGACTTCAATTTTGCATGAAAGATACACTTACCAAGTGACTAGAAAATGTGAAATATATAGGAAACAGAGGGTAACCTCTAAATAGTCACGTTTTCTGCTTAACCTTAACCATTCTTTCTCTCCTTTTAAGCAACGTAACCCAACATTAAAAGGTCTTTCTCTCCTCCTTCCATCCCAGTGAGTTCAAGTATTTCCCTATAAAAGCATTGTTTTTCCATAAGAAAGGAAAAGGCAAGGAAATGTATCATCAGCCATCATTTCATCAATTGGTGGTTGACAAAGGGTGGTGACATACAGTAGCTGATGTCTATTTTAATACATCTGCATGATGCTAAAAGTAAGTCAAAGACTTTCTCCTACTTTCTGTTAATTTATCATCCTGGGGGGAAAAATATCCAAAGTAGATAATCAGATGGAATTTCTAGTATCTTAATTAACACAAATCACGTGTTACGAAAAGAATAGAGAACTTGTCTCAGTTAAGATGAATGAGACATTTCAAAACAGTTGACCAATGATTTTATGTGAGTGGATGAGTAAAATATAAAAAAACATATCTCTGTCTAAACTGTAAGAGACAGAAAGCATTTGGAAAAAAGGAAGCTCATATACATAACCCCTACTTTTCCTTTTCCTTTTCCAGAGTGGTCCAGTTAAATCCTGTTATGTTTGCTGTCAAAAGAAATAGTTGATGGTATTTAGTACAAGAACTGTTGCAGAATTCCACTGTGAAAAGGAAGGATATAGCACCATAACATTTTGTGTTCAGAGGTAAATCTGAAGTAAGTAGCATAAGCTCAAACTCACAGAAAAAGGAGGGTTATAGATTCATTTCAATGCTACATGCTCTTGAATGAAAGAGGAAATTTTATCACTGCCACAAGCGTTCTTTATAAATTAACCCAACACATGAAATGGAATCCCTGTGTTACTTCATACTAGCTTTAATGCAAAAAATATTGCTGTATCAAGTGTTACTGCATCCTTTTCTCTTCTTACAAGGAAAAAAGTCTTGAGGTTTAACAGCCCAGAGTCCTAGTGCCTATGTTCAGACAGTCTCAGAGTTCACACTCAACTATGTGAGAGGAAACACTTCTGTGCAACACCACAAACCTTTGTTTGGTAGCCCTTTGATGAGAAATGTGATTTGTAGGCTCGATTAATCGGCATTTGCCTCCAATAATAAGTTAATGAAAAAAGATCAGTTACTCTTAGATGGGTGTAGAGAGGTCACTTTTCTACTGCTACAACTACAAAAATAAGGCTGGATGGCATCAGTAACCAAGAGGATTTTAGAGTTCTGAGCTGCCTGATGTTAGACTTTTGCTGTTAACTTAGGTGGGAGGTCAATAGGGTCACTCAAGGAAGATATTTGACCTGGTATGCATTTGCTTAACATACTTCAATTTATTTTCAGATCCTGTTTTTCGTGAGGATGTTAATTTAGGAGAGAACAGATAATTTACAATGACAAGAATCTTACTTCAAGTTTCTACACCTCATTCTTACTCAATTGTATTTTGGACGTTCCATTATGGCCCTGTGTCTCTGCCACATTGATCTGAGGTTATGCTTTATGTCTCCTGTTAAATAAGCTGAAGCTTTGGAATGAACAAAGGAAGCATACTTCTCCACACAGCTCATAAAACTGTGGAACTCATTGTCATGAGATGCTGTAGATGTCAAAAGTATAAATGCTTGCAAAGACAGTTACACAGATCATGGATGAAAAGTGTGCTGAGGACTGTTATTCAAAAGATGCAGCAACAAGCTTTCACCTCGGGAAATACCTGCACTACAGTTTCTCCAAAGAAAGGGCATTTATCAAGGGAAGTACTACTCTATATGAAGTCTATTCTTATAATCTTTTTCTAGAGATGACTCCTATCAAAGACATGACTCTGTACTGAAGGGTCATTTAGTCTGTTCCAGACACAGCAATTTTTCTTGTTGTTCCTAAACTCCCTGTGTGATCCAGCATTCCAGCCCCTTTTGATTGACAGTAGCTCAAAGGTAATTGCTCTTCCAGAGCAACTAAAGTAGCTGCCTTACCCAAGAAACCCTCATCAGCAATCAATAAAATTAGACATCCGCCTGATGTCCTCTGCTTATCTTTGCTTACGCTTTATACCTACTCTTAAATGAGCACCACGTATGGTAGAAATGTAAAGCACAAAATCAAGATATTTTCTGACACACAGGCAATAAAACTGCGATTGTTCTCTAGTTCATTGCAAAGCTCATATGCTAAGACATGCTACAGAGATGTGTGAGTTGTACTCCTTACATAAAACATGGTTTTGGAAACTGTTTTAAGTGGAAACAGATTTGGACTTGCAGAAAATTCCGGTGGTTTCAGTGAGTCTCTGTGTGACTGCAATCACCCTCCCAGAGTATATCTGGGAGAGGTGCTGAAAAAGCTTTTCTTACAGTCAGTCACCTGAGACCTGGCAACCGTATCTGTCCCTGCCTGCCTGCATGGAAAGGCCCTTCCCTTTGTACCAGTGAGGAGAAAGGAGGTACAGTTGCTGACTGGCTGCCCTTTCCCAGGAAAATCAGCTACTAAATTGAAATACCACACTTATCAGTGACAATCCAGTCCTTCCAGTCCAGAATTACCATAGTTTTAAACATGTAGTAGCATAATGGATGAAATAAATTTCTGTGTTTCCCAGTTTAAGTGACCCTTTTTTCCTAAATATTCCTGATATTATTATTAGAAATTAGAACTTTCTGGCACTCATCCTTGTTCAAAACATTCAAATGATTTCATATTGCCCAGCGGTTTTTGTATTACTAATTTTTCATACTACTTTTATGATATGTCAGTTCTCTTAAACTTAATTAATATTTTCCATGACCACAATTTATTTGGTAATTTTAACATAATCCTCTCACATCCTGTCTTTTCTCAGGGCAATTTAGATTGTAAGGACTTGACAGAAAAGTATCTATTAATAAATTCAATTAGACATTTTAAGAAAGAAAATACATTTTGTATCAGGATAAAAGTAAACAGTGTATTTTGGGTCGATCACTGTCAGTTAAACAGCTATGAAAACTGTTATTTCTCACAGGCCTGAGAGAAACCTGGGTATAAATGTTTTAATACCTAAATGCTTAGTATAAATTCAAAACTGTTCAGTAATTCTCCTTTAAAGAACCTTATATATTTTGTTACAATCTCATCCTCCTTATTTTGACTCAAACACAGTATTTACTTGGTCAGAACATTGATAAAAGATGTTTCAAGGTATTAACATTATAAATGCTTGCAATGAATCTTCATAGCCAGGATACTCAGTCTACCCAGAATACAGTAAATTATCTTTGTTTCATTAGAGCGCTATTTGTGAAAAAGCTCAGCTAATTTAAAACAGTGCTGTTTCAGATATGGAACTACTGCATATCTTCGTGGCATTCTCAGCTGGACTTTGGAATTTAATATGAAGTTTCTTATCAGCTCCCAAAGTGACAACATCATCTACATACTATTTATATTTCTAAATGTTTCTCAGGATTAAGTAATTATTTAGTAGGCAACAAAATTGGTTGATTTCTTCAGTTCTGACTGAGTGATTTCATGACAGAATGAACTACATTTAGTGAGGTACTGGCTTTTAAGACTGGCCACTGTACCTTTAAAGGTATCTCTAAAATACAATCTTCCCAATAGCCAAAGAAACAGGAGCATAATTTAATTTTCCCTGTTCTAATCTTGAGGCTCTTTCTCATACTGCAAAATGGTAAATAAATGTCAACTCAAGAAGCAGCAGCAATTTATATTCTTGAACACTAGAAAGTGAGTTCCAAGCACTAAGATTTATTTTGCTTTTACATCTCTTAGATCATACCACCTTGTTGGTATTTTTAGGGTTGAAAAATAGTTCCCAAGGGTCTAAGTTCTTTGTATTGTATTAGCACTGTGTACCATTCACTCCTCAAATTTGTTCTTTCTTGTTAAAGATTCCATATTTATTCTGAGCATTCAACATAGAAGTACATTTCAGTTATGAACCATAAATTATTGACAACAAAGAGGTATTCAAACCTTGTTCAATGTCACTTTTTTTCCATGTGACACTAAAATCACTGCCATTAAAGTCAACTTAATTTTGAAAGTTTAAAATAGATCAATATTTCCCTTTTAAAACTCAGGGACAACTTTAAATGAGTTTCCAGAGCTCCCACTTGTACAAGAATATAAACACGTATTTGTCTACACTGAGATAACAACTGTTCTGCATCCAACAGCTAAAAACATGTCTCTTGGGTAGTAACATTGTGAAGAGGATCTTGCCTGCCTCCCTAGCCTTACTCTGCATGAAGCCCAATTACCCATGCTGAAAATAAGTACAGAAAGGCTCATTTTCTCTGACCATGAGTTTCTCTATAGTTACCACCAACTGAAATTAGAAGCCAGTTTAGGCTATTTTCCTGGAAATCTTGTTTTTATTTTGTATGACACTAAGAGATCATATGAAATCTCCTGGATATATTCTCTTATATTTTAATAAAAGTATTAGAAAGAAAAGCAAACAAAATCCCAGTTCTGTATGTCTTCGTTGACATCTACTGTATGTCATAGGATCCTTTATTTTGTTAAACTACGCCTTCTCTTCTGAAGAAGTGACAAGACAACCAGAGGGTGCCAGGTGATCATCAGGGCCAGAAGGTTAGTTTGTTGCTGTCTCATGTACTCTCTTAATCTGTGTTTCAATTAAAATTGTGAGAAGAATGCAGTCTTGCTGGATAATAGAAAGGAATGCTCACACTCCAAGGGATGAGGTAGAATGAAGTTTGCACACTTTACTAAACTGGTGCCCGGCATATAAAGGGTAGTTAAGGAAGGTTCCAGAACGGGGTGGAACTTGGGAGGGGCTTAGGGAGGAGTTAGGGAGGAGTCTGCAATACAAGGCAAAAGCTTCCAAACTGGGAAAACAGAGGCAGTTGCAAACCATATAAGGAAATGCTCCACTGCTGCAAGCAGAGACCAATCGGGGTGGGTTCCAAACCATGAGGGATGGAAAATTGCAGCAGGGATGCACAGTAAAACAGAGGAAAAACATATAGCATGATAAAATCCTCAAACTGGGTAAAATCCTTAAACTGCAAACAGTCCTTAAACATAGCATCAGTCCGTGTAACACAGAATGTGGTTTTCCAGAGCCCAAGCAGTCACAGATCTGGGTTGTTTAAGCTGTTCTTCCACAGCTGGTATCTCTCTCCTCCAACAGAAGAATGCATGTGTGGGTGCATGGAGGTTTTGACCAACCTTGGACTTTGCTTGCAGTGTTTGGGTACCACTGTTGAGGACATCTAGGTGGTACTAATGAAAACCTTCTTTACATTGTCACTGATATTTGCCAAATTCACACAGGTCAGTTTACAAGGAAAAGAAAAAGTTTTACCATTGATGGAAAGCTTAATTTTGTACTCCAACAGTAAGGTGATAAAGATGGGACTCCATCTTTATGATTAATAACAGAGATATCTGCAGTAACAGATCACAGCACTGTACTTTTAGCATTCTGAGGGCCACCAAGAGCCCTGACGGTCCCTGCCCACCTCTGCTTACGGCTCCCTTCACCCTGCCCATTCCCCTGGACCCCATGTCAGCCCCCTGGGGCCATCTGTCCCTGCCCCAGAAATGCTGCAGCAGGGCTAGTCTCCACAGCCCAGTACCATGTATCCATGTCCCATCCCAACTTCAGCTCACCCGTGATTCCTGGAGCTGGGACTGCCTCAGTGTTCCCCAGCTTTTCTGCTCCTTCCTGGGTGGGACAGGATCTGGATGGTGAAGCCCCTGACTAACTAGCTGTGCTGGTTTAAGGTAAAGTGGCAGGAGAAAAGAACCCAATTCACAAAAAGATTGCAAGTCAGAACTACAGTTTAATAAAAAGATCACAATAAGTACAAGGTTACAGAGGAAACAGCCCGTTTGACCCAC
>JAWWEU010000040.1:17478017-17492352 GCA_035583155.1 Acropternis orthonyx
GACCACTGACTCAATTTCAAAGGGGCGTGTAAGGGGGGTGGTTTGGGATAGTTTGTAAGATGGGTTAATTAGACATTAGCTATGTTCTATAGATGAGATAAGTAGAGTTATAAAACTGTAGAATGCTGTACGCCGCGGGCGCGCGTCATTGTACTCTGATTGCTGAAAGCTTTTAGCCGAACTTAGTAAAAGACCCTTTTTTGCCTTCACCCTGTCGTGGAAGTTTTCTTCCTTGGATTTAAGGCAACACCAGAATTATATATTCAGCTTTTTAATATTCTATTAAATGCCAGAATACTAAGAGATCACTGTTATTTCTACTCTGATACTCTGGACATTTTAGAACTTTTGAGGGAAAAAAGAAATCCGTCTCGTTTCAAAAAAGTCATCTAGTCTGAGGAAGCAAAACTTTATTTCATTTAGATAACCCAGCGTAGATCTTGACTGTATAAAATAAAATTTCAAGGGAAGGAAACATTATGTTCAAAAATTTCATTGTACACTCGTTGCTTTTGTTGGTTTTTGTTTTCAATTTCTCAAGCTTATTTGTAATGATGCCAGGCTAATTGGACACTTTACTTCCTTGCATCATTCAAACTCCATCCATGCTACAGTTCCAGGCTGCAGTCTGTACTGCTGTACAGAGCAAAGCACACGTTCTCCTCATCTGTGAATGTCTCAGCATTTCTACCTGACCTTTTTGACTTAAGTATAATAGAACTAAATCAGACAGAAGATGATATTATCATGATATTCTTAGTGATACCTGAGTTATACCGCAGAATTTCACTCATTTCAAGGTAGAAGACAAACAGAGAGCAACAGTAAAGGGATAGGAAAATGGAAAATTAATAGATGCATATGGAGCACATGCAACTGAAAGCAAGAAACTGACATACTTTCATCCTCCCTAGAGAGGATCTGTGGCAAAACAGGACTAGCAGAAATGGAGATAGGGTATGAAACAGACTTGTCATACCAAACATAAATACCAAAAGGAAATTTTCCACATAGGTTAGAAATGAGAGAAACTCTAATTAGAGCACCAGCAAACAGAGGAGGGTCAGCGGAAAGGCTAGATTACGATAAAACAAGCAAACTGAAAACAAAGAACTAAATAAAAAGAAGTACATAAATAGAGAAGATCAGAATGCAACAAGCAAAGAACAGGAACAAAAAGTTGACTGGAAGAGAGAAGTGAAACTACAAAGAAAATAATGGACAAATAAGAGCTAGTAAGAAGAATATGCTCTGTAGGACAACTAGATAAAAACAATAGATCTTAAGAAAAAGACCAAGAAGTGTGGGAAAGAAGAAAATACTTTTTACCAAAGTGAAGGGATGTTAAATATTCCATGTGCTGCTCAGCTGCTCTCACAAGCTATACAACAATATTCAGACACCTGTATTTTTGGTGAAAGTAGGAGACAATTAGAGCTAAAGACCTAAACACCTTTGAAATAAAAGCTGATGCACATGAATAGCCATCTTGCTCTTGGCAATTTCCTCCTCTGTCAGGTGTTGCTTCAACAGTAGTGAATAGAAGAAAAGGGGAAATAAGTTCGAGTTATAGCTAGAAAGGTATTCTTATTACTCTTCAAATATGTGATTCACAATCTGTAAAACTCTAGGGGAACTGAAAATTGTTCCTCTTCATGCAGGTTTGGGTTATAGTAATGCATTCAATGTATAGGGCATCTGTCAGCCAAAGTCCTTTCATCTTAGGGGAAATCTGAGAATGTAGTAGTTACCCTACAGGCAGAGGGAAGAGAGCAGACCAATGCCATACCAATTATACCATTTCTCAGAGGGATCCATTACAAGCATTCAAACTCCTTCAATTCTACTTCATAAAGACAGTCAGTGTCAAAAGCTGAAAGCCACTGGTTGAATTCTCAGCTGCAGATCTTCACTCTCAAGGATTTGGAGGAGTGGAATACGAATGATGCCTCCCATAGTGATGAAGAAACTTCTTTGAAATGTTAACAATTATTCTGTGTGTCCCACATTTCTCTATTTGTGCACAATTCACATGCAGCTAATGATGGATAAAATATGCAGGGACAAACAGCTATAGTAGCGTTTTTCACCTTTTTTTCTTGAGAAGAAGAAAAGAACAAAGCCAATGAAAATGTTTTTATACTTCACTTTGAATTTATATCTCTTTCTTTTTTCCCCTCCTTGGACTGTGCTGGTTAATAATGATAACTTTTTCCCCACAGAAATTTGCAAAAAACAATGCTCATAAAAGACAACAGTGCTATGGCAATTTTGCATTAGCAAAGAAGAACAAAATGAAGGAGGACCTTGCTCAACATTTAGACCTAGGACCATAGAACAGGAAAAGGCATCACCCTTAACTAAGACCAGACCAGCTCTTTTATGTTTCATGGTCAATTGTTCTAAGTGAGACATTTAAGAAAGGTTCATTTACTGGGGATTTCCAAAGATTAAAAACTTGCATACATTTAGGAAAACACATAATTTTTCTATAGAAAACAGGAATTTTAATAAAATATCATAACTCCCTCCAGTATTATTAAAAAAATCATACCAGGATATATTATGCAGTTCTGCTAAAGCTTTGTTCCTGAATTTGGGGTTCATATGAAAAAAGATGGAAAGTGTACAAGATCTAAAAAAGAAGAGAGCAAGAGGTTAAGTGCAGAGAATATAACTCCTGAAGATACCATCTCATGCCAACCCAAGTTCTCCAAAGAGCCTTGCAGTTATGTTCCCTTACTAAGTGTTACCACTGACCACTAAGTAGGTGCCCTTGTTCAGACCAGAACCTGTCCTCACCTGCTGTCAAACTGTGTTGCCACCTGGAGCCTGTCAACATCACAGATATTGATAGAAATCAGATACATTCCTCTTTCCCCACCAAATTTAGCTTCTTCTCTTTGTGGCATCTGCCCATCTTTTGCCTTACCAAGAGAGAGATGCCTTCATTAGTATACTTCTTCACTAATTAAAAGTCTAGATTAATGCCAAGTAATAAAAATATTTACAGGGAAAAGCTGCAGGGAACACTTCATCTTTTATTTTCTGTTTGTATTTAGTGCCAGAAAGTAAGGAGACTTGTCAGAGAGAAGAGAAATCAATGAGCACCTGAGGCACCACTCTAAATTGGATGCAAATTGATAGAAAAAGAATTAAGAGGATGCAGTCATGCAAATATTTAAACAGAGCAACCTGCTTTAATCTATAAGGAACTCTATTCTCAGATGCTGTTGTTCTTACCTCTAGATTCCAACTCTATGTGTTTTCCTAACTCTGAGCAACAGAAAAAAAAAAATTAAAAGCTGTTCCTTCATTACAGACAGAGGGTATTGACTAAAGCTGCCTGAAAGAAAAATAGTTTTATTGCACCACACTTAGGAGGAGAGTTTATTTTCCATATTTCTTTTAACCAACCACTGTTTAAAATTATTCTTGGGATGGTTTGTTTACTTCTCTTCTCCATCCAAAAAAACTCCACAGAGGTTTACTTATCAAAAAACAGTTTTTGCTAAACAATTGATAACAATCACAATTAAATTTAACCTGCAATTTGAAGTAACTCAAATTATGCCCCAAAGCTCTGTGGCATATTCACTGCTGCTCCATCAAGTCTCACTCCTCATCAAACCTTGAAATTTTGCATTCCCCTTGGACTGCATTTTCCTTTCTATCTTTTAATGCTATAAACACTTCCAACAGTACAGAAGTAAATAATTTGTTCATTAATAAGTTTCCCCTGAATATCAGTTTGGTTTGTTTATTTCTCTTGTAATTTGCCAAAGCAGGATTTTATTGTCTTTGTTAAAATGTATTTACCTTGCAAATATTCAAAAACACTTTTGTTATTCCATTTTCTTGTCTCCTTCTTACGTGGTGGTACTTCTTGTTGAATAATATAAAAGCAATTTCCATAATGAAAACATAAATACAAATTATGTGTAATTTGTTAAACATATGCAATATGGCAGCATCCTGCTGACACCACTGCACAGATGTGGAAGCAATTTAATTATCAAGATGTTATTCTCTCTGGAAAATATTGAGAGCTGCTGAGAAGCAAGACATACACACACTTGAGCTAAGCTCTTTCCATTCTGTTTTACCTTCATAAACATCATATGCATTTTAAGATAATGAACATGAGACACAATCCAAACAAGCTTACTCAAACTTTTCTAGTATGGGTCTTTTCAATCATGGTGTTAAATTTGTTTAATTAAAGTTTTAATGATCTTCAGAAACATTATAGGAAAAATAATGTCTCAGTTTTTATTCACTAGATATAATCTCATCAAAAATTAATTTCCAAATCAAGTTATAATCTCAATGGAAATCTTTCTTTTCATTAAAGAGCACAGATGAAGTTCAGAAACAATATTCCTGTCCAAGTGAAAACACACTTGTACATTGACAAGATCCTAAAGATGAAATCGTAAGTCACACTACTTCTGGCTTGTGATTTATTCAAATATTCCGAAAAGCAGGAAGGAAGGGGTGCAGAGTATACCTACAGATTATTTTCAGTCAGAGATGTTTGTAAACTAACACTTTTGAGTATAAAATATCACAGCATAATTTAGGTTGGAAAAGGCCTCCAAGACCAATGAGTCCAACCTCTGACTGAACATCACCTTGTCAACTAGACCAGAGCACTAAGGTCCAGTTGTTTTTTTAACATCTCCAGAGGTGGTGACTCCACCACCTCCCTGGGCAGTCCAATCCAACCCTTAACAACCCTTTCCACAGAGGAATTCTTCCTGATGTCCCCTCATGCAGCTTGAGGCCATTTCTTCTCATCCTGTCACTAGTTGCCTGGGAGAACAGGCCATCCCTCACCTGGCTACAACCCCCTTTCAGGAAGTTGTAGAGAGGGATAAGGTCTTCCTTTAGCCTCCTTTTCTCCAGACTAAACAACCCCACCTCTCTCAGTCACTCCTCATGAAATTTGTGCTCCAGATCCTTCACCAGCTTTGTTGCCCTTCTCTGGTCTTGCTCTAGCAGCTCAATGTCTTTCTTGTAGTGAGGAACCCAAAAGAGCACACAGGATTTGAGGTGTGGCCTCACCAGTGCTGAGTACAGAACGACAATCCCTTCCATGGTCCTGTTGGCCACACTATTGGTGATACAATCCAGGATGCTATTGGCCTTCTTGGCCACTTGCCCACACTGCTGGCTCATGTTCAGCCTGCTGTCAACCAGCACCCCCAAGTCCTATTCCACTGGGCCACTTTCCAGACACCTTTCCCCAGGCCTGTAGCGCTGCATGAGGTTGTTGTGACAGAAGCACAGGACCTGGAACTTGGCCTTGTTGAACTTCATGCCATTGGCCTCAGTATTTTATATAATGAAATACAAGAAAATTATGTCTTCTAATAGTACAGCAAGTATATTTTTAGAAAAAAAAGACAATATTCCTAGTTATATTATCTGATACAACACTAGCTTTCTCCAGAAAGCTGACTTACATAAGATTATCAGTTCAGTTTAAAATGGATTTTTTATTCCTTCTGTCTTTAGTGTTCTGGAGCCAATGACACATTCTCCAACTCATGAACAAGCAGTGGTAAGGCACTAGTTAGTGATTCACTACAACCTACTGCCCAACTCCCATTGCTATGGCTGTGAAACTACACTGCAAGTTAAGACTAGCCTCTTACTGTTTGCTAAATGAGACAAATTGAAGCACTATGAATGCCATATTAGGAATAGAAGTTCACCTTTTACACTTTGCAACTCATGTTTGATTTGGTCTTATGGTAGCTAGAGCTAGAGGAAGATGACGCCACCACCCTCTTTCCTCAACTCCAGTGCAGTATGTCCATTGTAAATGCAAGCAGAAAAATGAGAAAGGCATTCCGGAGGAAGAGACTTGTAATAGCTCACATCTGCAGATTTGTGTACATTAGTTGAAGTGTTATAGGGCCAGACCTTCAGCTGGCCTTTCAGCTCCATTAACTTTCAATAGCACTGTAACAATTACATGAGCTCATGATGTGCCCCATGATGTTTAATATCTGACAACTGGAGAAAAGTGGATTAAAGCAACATCAAAGCATACAGGCTCCTAACTCTCTATATAGATCAGTGTGAGTTTAAGCTTAGATTTCTTTGTGGGTTTCATCCTTCACTGATTACTTATTTCAAGTATCATATTCAAAGACAGTGAAAAATTGCTTAGTTGAGACTGGGAGTCAGTATGATTATCCAGTTATACTGTAACACAATATATTAAATATGTTTCTGCTTGTTTTTCAAAAAAGAATTCTGCATTTGTTTAAAACTGAAAATATTTTGTGTGTTTTAGTTTGTCATACTGTATTTAAAACATTTTACATGTCTTTATTGTACTTGCAATGAGGATTATATGTATAAAACTTCAACTATCAATTGCATTAGCTTTCAGTAAGTATCTATAATTGTTTTTTGACAATACAGTACTCATTCTTGTATTGATAGTTTAGATATCAGACTTGAACAGCAAACTTTCACATATATGAGGCACTGACACAGATTTACAAAAAAAAAACCCAATAGAAAATTACACAGTGGAGGAAAGTAGTTACAAAGAAAACAATCAATTTGTACCATTTAAATAATGCTTGCCATTTCAAAGAACTTTTCCCTTCAGAATTCCAAAACCCATGTTTGAATATGGTAAATATATCCTTATCGCAGACTGAAGTACTGTGCACCTTTATCTAAGATTTTTTTCCACTACAAGATTTCAATTTTTAAAAAAGAAGAAGTCACAGACAAACAAACAAACAAGCAACAAAAAAATAACAAAGCCACATAGAAGCTTATTTGGTGTCAAGCACAGTTTCTAGCATGACCATATTATGTATGCTACCCAGACTGTATAGGATTGACACAAAACAGGCTTATCCTGCATTTTTCAAATTACAGTAAGCAATTTTACCTTTTCCTAGCCCATCCACCCTCTCCTCTGCACCAGCAAGTACAGCAGATATTTACTCCTACTCCACTGAGGAACAACCACCAACACAAAAGGCTGGATTGTGCCAAGATTCACACCAAGCTACTCACACTGAGGAGCAAAGTTGGTGTATAAACAATGACCAAAAAAACCTTTTCTTGCATTAAATAAGCAAGCTGCTGTGCAGTCATCTTATTTCTACCAACGGGTAGCAAAATGAAGGCCAAGCAGCTTAGTGATCCAGTTACATGAAGAAAGATAATTTAAATCTCTTTCTTTGTGGACCTTCACTGCATTTGCACAACATTGCTTGCCATGTGTCCTAGTAATAAGAAAGCAGATTAGAAAAAAACTGTTCTGAGACCTTTGTCGTAGAGAAGATTATTCCTACTAAGTTTGTATGTGCTCAGATTTCAAAATCATCAATGTGTTTCTTCTCTCCCATGCAAATTTTAGTAACAGGCTTGTAATCCCTGTTCCAAGTTATGCAAATGCTGGTGGGAGAAACTGAAGCCAAGGTCAAAGCACAAGGACCAGTTTATAGGCAAGTACTGGAATGCAAGCAACTTTTGAAAAGAGTGAAGAAAATGGTGGTGACTAAAAAGAATCAAAAATTGATTACAGTTTCTCTTCTAGGTATTTTCCTCACTAAGTTAACCTTCATCAAAACCATTTCATCTGAAAAAAATAAATGTAAGTCAGGATGAAATGTCAAAAATATTATTTAATGACACTCAAGAAATAGCACAGAAAGTATTCATGGTCACACAATTATAATGCAGCTTAATGTCATGAAGGAAAAGAGGTAAACTCATTGAAATATAAAATATAAGCAATTTTGACCCAATTCAACCATTGTTACATGTGACTCTAAATTCATGTAGCTGGAGAGAGATAGAGGGGCAAAAAAATCTAGAGCTGCAGAGAACATTGGGTTTTAATTGTATCTGGAACAAACTTGATTTGCATAATCTGCCTATTACAATATGTGATTTTCAATTTTGACTAGATTCCTCACCATGTGACATTGCTGGATGCTGTGCTAATACTTTAAGGTACTAAGATCTAAGCTCAGCATCTTTCTAGGAAGCACATGTAAGCTTGAGGAAAATCAGGATTAGATGATATCAGCAAGCAGAGGAATTAGCTACAGTCCTGCTATGAGAAAACATTCATGGCTACCTATATTTAAGAAAAGGATGAGGGTCATTTGTGTGAATATTGCAACTATGGTAAATAAAATGTAATTAGCAAGTCAAAATAATTTTTTCACTCCCTTAAAGGTGTTGATGAGACCAAAATAATAGTTTTCATATATATTCTGTATATGTCAGCTGTACTCAGCTTTCATTTGAACTGGATGCAAACTGTCCTCCACTTGAATCCTCACTTTTAAAATAAATGTGCAGCAGAATTGCACACATATTTGAATTGTTCAGAGATTTATATCTCCTATTATTAACACAAAGTGCTTTATAGTACAATTCATACATTTTTATTGGGGTCAGAAAAGTCACTTATTAGGATATACTTTGAATCTGAATGTGACAATTTAGTTGAAAACAATTACAAAAATATGTTTTAGTGCATAGTGTCAGCAATTAAATGAAAAAATTATGAGCTTTCTCTTTTCTAGTCTTATTTTGGCTCATGTGCTAGGAATCTCTGGAAACATGGTCTTTTTATTTAGATGACCAGTGTTTCACAACTATCTTAGTAAAACCAATAAGAATATTCTTGGCCTGTTTTTTCCAAGGAAAAAAATGAAGCCTGATATTTCCATATATATATTTAACAAAAAGTCTTTGGGAAACTGACAGTTCTGACACGTATCAAAAGAAGATTTGTATGCCTTTATGCTGGAAAGTCCATTAAGTACAAATCTGTAATGCAAAAAGGACACGTTTGTTTACAGATTTCAGCACCAGCTTTCCATAGGGCATATACATAATCATAAAGATCTTCTCAGTAAGAGCACTTCACAAATGGAGACATTCTAAATTAATTACACTCCACAAATGTATTCTTAAATATATTCCATTATTTGATAAAACACACCAGCCTCTTTCTGAACTTCCACAATGGTACAACTTGTAGAATGCTTGGTAACCTTTTCTTGGGAAGAAAAATTACTGTGCTTAGACAAGTCCACAGTTACCAGCTGGAATATCAAGACATCACAATAGCTAACTTTTCAGACGACATCTCGTAACTGCTAAATAGAAAAGAAAGGAAGAGATAAGATCTATATTCAGCTTTGACAGAATTTGGACCTACATGTAGCCACAGTGTGACTTTCTCACTGCTGAATCTTTCTCGGAGACCTGGTGATGGGACTTAGGCAGAAAACCCCAGAGGGACTGCCAGAGACTCTCTCTTCCTGTGTCACTTCTATCCAGCCTTCCTGGTTGAGAAATGACTACTGAAATCTACATATTATATGCACAAGCTATGAAAGTAAAAACAGTGATATTATCTCTGTTACCTAGATAGTGAAATCAGGGTCTTACTGAGCTTAATCAGTGTGTGCAATCAGCCTCTATTAAGCATGACTCCATCTTAGCATACAGTTTGGCCTCTGGGGAGATTAGAATACAGTTCTGCAGGAGTACCAGGGCAATTTATTGGCCACCCAAAATATATTTGCATGTTCATTTAATTTTTCACTCTTGAACAGCTCCACTAAACCAAGGGGGAGTGTGTATTCATGTTTAAGTAATTAAGTCCAGGTGTAAATATCTGCAGAATCTATGTCCACATGCTTCACATACTTTGTCATTTCAAATGGTCACTGCACATGATGTTTTCCTGTTATTCAGATTAACCAAGTATGAATGGTAGTCATAATATAGTTATTATGTGAATAATTGTAGGAGTGTTAAAAACCATTTAAAGAGTAAAATGCATGTTACAAAATGTCAAATGTTTGTGACTCTATCACTTTTCTGTAACTAAAATATGGCTAATTTGAAATGTCAAAAAACTATCTTCTGGACTAAGAATATGAATGCCAGGTTTAAGCCTAATGAGGATTAAAATGAGATTTAGTAATGGAAATACTGTCAGATCTTTAACGGTAGCAGAGCTTCCAGGCTCAGCAGTAATACTAGCAACAGTTGTTTGCAGATGTTCTTGTCATTTTAATCATCCAGTTAACAGAATTAGCAATGATCTGCAGTTGTCTTTAGTATTCTGTCCGCAAGTGGATACATTGTGGAAAGATGAAGGGAGTCATAACAGCTTAATAGAAAAACATTAGGTCTTTTTCAAATTTATCACTTACAGGATTTAAATGTGAAGTACTGGTAAAACTATTAAAACTTTTACTTCAGGAACATTTCTCTTATTTTTATTTTTTTTACTTCAATTTCTATCTAAAGCAGAGTAAAACTACTTGCCTTCTGTGACTGTTACTGTGAGATATTCTTGCACAGTAATGCCCCATATAGCACATAATACCAGGTTATCTATTATAAGTGTTGCAGACGTTGCCTTTAGTGTTATCAATTATGTATCAAGCATATCTTAAAAGCCATATTGAGATGCCATTGAGGAATGAAAACAGCCTCCACAGAGTTAAAGAACAGATAAAAATATACTATTGCAAACCCAGAATTTGTTTTTTTCAGTAGTCTATTCTACAGCTTTGTCTAGAAAGGTTGTAGCAAGTTTTGCTCTAGATAGACTCAGGTACTGAAGGATTCAGCTGCAACATCTTGAAAGGCACACAGAAGGTGCCAGCTGAACATAGAAAGCCCCAATTATCATGACTAAACTGCTGTCTGTCCCCAGGCAAGCTAGTTTTAAAACAGAGTTAACATGTTTGCACGTGGTACAGTCAAGCCACTAGACTGAAACACAAATACATTAAAGATATGCTGTAGGTGAACAGAGAGACCATAAAGCCTGAGAATTATGGCTATACTTTCATGCTTCAAGTCATCTTCCTAAATACTTATTACCATTAAAAGAGTGCCTGCAGTCCAGTCAATAATCAGACTCCCTGTTGTGTGAAGCACACTGTAATCACAGAATAGGACTGGATGCTCCTTGAGGCAGGATTTAAAAAATTCTCTGAACTTGCACATGATACTAAGTTCATTATTGTTAGATGGCAGTAATGGCACTCCAGAAAGAAATCATAAAAGCAAATGGGCAAAAGGTAACATTACAGAATCAGTAAGAGTGGAAGGGACCACAGTGGGTCTGTGAATCTGCTCCAACTCCCTGCTCAAGCAGAGCCATCCTAGAGCACATTGTACAGGATTACACCTGGATCGTTCTTGAAAATCTCCAGTGACAGAAACTCCACAAACTCTCTGGCCTGCCTGTTCCAGTGTGTAGTATCCCGCACAGTAAAGAAGTTCTTCCTCATACTCAGGTAAATCTTTCTGTGCATGTTTCTGACCATTACCTCTTGTTCTATTACTTGGCACCACCAAGAAGAGACTGGCTCCGTCCTCTTGACACCACCCCTTCAGACATTTACAGACACTGATGATGTCCTATCTTGGTTGTCTCTTCTCAAGGCTGAACAGGCACAGCTAAATCACCCTTTCCTCAAACAAGATGCTCCAGTCCCTCAACCATCTTTGCTACCCTCCACTGGACCCACTTCAGGAACATCTTGTTTCTCTTGTACTGAGGAGTGCAGAACTGAACACAGCACCTTAGGATATCATTGGCTGCCTTGGCCACAAGGGCACACTGCTGGCTCATGGACAACTTGTCCACCAGAATCCCCAGGCCCTTCTTCCCAAAGCTGCTTTCCAGCTGGTCAGCCGCCAGCCAGTACTGATGCCTGGGGTTATTCTTCCCCAGGTGCAGGACCCTGTATTTGCCTTTGTTGAAGTTCCGATGGTTCTTCTCTGCCCATTTCTCAACCTGTTGAGGTCCTTCTGAAGGGCTGCAAGGTTCTCTGTGGTATCAGCCCCTCCTTCCAGCTTTGTGTCATCAGCCAACTTGCTGAGGAGGCATCTGCCCCTTCATCCAAGTAATTGATTAATAAGTTATGCAATATTGGGCCCAGTATTGAAGCTTGGGGGACACCACTAGTGACAGGCCTCCAACTAGACCTGTGCCACTGATTATGAACCCCTGGGATCTGCCATTCAGCCAGTTCTCAATCCACCTCACTGTCCATGTGTCCTGTCCACACTTCCTGAGTTTGCCTATGAAGATATTGTGAAAGCGGTGTTAGATGATCTTCACGGTAGATTAATATAAGATAATAATATGTCTAGGGAAAAATAACCTAAGCCATACCTATGTGATGCTGACCACAGAAGTAGAAGTTGCAATTCAGGAAAGAGACTTTGGGACCATCAATATTTCACTGAAACCATCAGTTCTGTCAACAAAACATTTGGAAGAATATTGGGATCAAGATAAATGTATCATTTTGATGTCATATAAAACTGAGAGGTGTCCATATCCTGAATGTGTGTGTTGCTCTGGTCTCTGCATGTCTAGGAGGACATAGCAATGTTAGAGATCAGCTGAAGTGCTTATGAGGGGAGAGTAAAGACTCTTCAATTTGGAAAGTAGAGGGATAAGAGATATGATCAAAGTTTACAAAATTCAAGGTGTCAGCAGCTAAGACAAATACAGAATTCCTTGCACTAAATTCCTCAGTACTAGTGTAGGGAGTGCTTGATAAAAACAGTAGGAGTTCAATTTCAAACAGATAAAGGAATAATTCTTTATATAAAATGTAAGAATGAAAGTCATATTTGCTTTCAAAATGTATTAAATTTCAAAAATGTGCTGCCAGAGAAGGTTTTGAAAACAGACAGCATCAGCAGGTTTGGAAAGGTAAAAAAATTCATGGGCAGCAAATCCACAAACAAATACAGGTAAGCAATAGAATAGAATGCATCATCTTCCATCTCTAACATGACAGCTATAGGTGTCAAAATGCGTACATGGAGAACAGATCACAGAAAGTGGTGAGGCTGGTGCTCTTCCTAAATAGCTTGTCTTGTTGCAACTACTTTTTTTCCCATTTCTGGAAGGACTGCAATCAATACAAGGTAACATACAGACCATACAGAGCTTTCTTCCAGTACCAGCCCCAAAAATCTATCTAATATGTAGTTCCCAAACCAAGGACTCTCATCTATTAAACTGTTAATAGCAAATTGAAGACTAGATTGACTGGGTGGCTATTTTTAGTATTCTCAGAAAAGGTTAAAGCCACAATTTCTTGATATCTCATAACTAAGCCATTTCTAAGGCTCCCAATCTTCAGTACCATATGCTGTTAGAGTACTGTTCTATTTTCCACTGTTATATGCTTAGGGCATCAGTCCCTATGCCTTGAAGAAGCACTAGACCTCAATAGGCTGCATACTCATCATTGCTTTGGTCCAGTTCAAAACCAAATACTTAATTACCTGTTTTTTCTACAAAAGTCCCTCGTTTTTCCTTTGGAAAGAGCATAACAACAAAAGTCAGACTACTGCTGCAGGCTTTCCAATGTGAAACCATCCTGCTCCTAATAACTTTCCTGCTTGATTAATACAGCTCCATTCTTTTTTGAATATACCCTTATACAGTAGCCATTTTGGTAGGTAGAAATTTGACAACAGCTAGTTGAGAAGATTAAACCCTTCATTTCAAAACTTGTTTCAACTTAACATGCTCCAAACAGAATGCTTCAAAAAACATCCATGCCCCAAACACTACTGGGAGCTTGGGGAAGCTGTAGCTGCACACAAACACGAGGTGATTCAGGTATTCTGCTGTGCAGTGTGCCACAGACTAGCCTGGGGTTTGTATTGTACAGAAAAAACCACATGCAGTGCAACACAAATATCCAGCAGAAGCTGGAAATGTCTGATTAAGCAACATTTTGTTTATACAAGAATTAATATATCTTAATTTATCCTGGTTGGAGACTTTGCAGTGACATTGTGCAGGGACAAACTGTTCTCCTATAAAGCAGTGATTTGTAGCTTCTCACCCAGTGGGGTAGTAATACAGACATTGCTTGCCACTAGGCTCTGTTAGAATTATCCTAAGGTACACTGTGAAAATGAGACTTTCACAGGTTTTTGGTTGTAAATTTGCAAGACTGATGCATTTAAATTCTGACTATGCACTTTCAGCTTACTACTGGATTGCAAATTAAGCCCTACATGGTTAAAATCTTGAAAAAGCTGGAGTTGCAGCTGTATATATAAACTCTCTGACTTTGATGAGAGATCTGATGTATTTAAAACCTATTATGAAGTGAAGCTTTAGCCTATTAGAAACGTCAACTATCTGAAGCTTTGAACTTTTGAAAACACTGTACTCTCTTTATGGGGCGGTCCCCAGAGCACTCTGGACTCTGAATCCCAAGGACCTGAGTTCGAGTCTCAGTGGGGACCGTCCCCTGGGCAGTTAAATGCC
>JAWWEU010000040.1:17492452-17512997 GCA_035583155.1 Acropternis orthonyx
AAATCCACTGTGCAGGCTGGAAGGTCACACCCACTTGGGGAGAGCCCTTCCCCAGATCTTCGTTCGCGAAGTCTGGCCATACAATATACAATACTCTCTTTATGTTGCTATACTCTTGATCTAGTTAAATGTATGCAAAGGAAAAATGTGTATCCTACCTTACACTGAAACAAAATCTGTGATTTTTGCTATTCCCTCCAAAAAATACAACAAAAGGAGGGATTCTTTACACTTCCATACCCTATCAGGAGAGCTATGGGCCAATGAACTTAAATTAGCCTTAACACTGGCAGAAGCTGAATCATATGAACTCAATATATATATATTTGACCAACTATCAGAAGTATGTTGTGTACTCACAGAAAATATTTTTCTTTATTTTCCTTTGATCTACCAACTCAAGCAGTCTACCACTACTGTTTTAAATATATATGTTCTGAAAGCCACCATGACCATCTCTTGAAATTAAACAAGAGAGCCATGTATTTTAGGCATTCATTGGCTTACTAATACACTAGTTAGCTTATACATGCTTTAGGTTACTAATGTATTTCCTAGGCATATATAAAGAGAGAAACTATGCCTTTGATGGTACATCTGTAGTACAAAGATAACAGGCTCTTCATCAGTCAGTGTTCTTAGCATCTAGGAAAGTAAGACCTGCTGAAAGAATGACCTTATTGCACTGATTTTAGCAAGCATCTTGCACAGGCTGAAGTCCAGACATACTCTTACCTGCTTCAAAGAACCTACTCTTCTGTATTCATTCCCTTCAACTTCGGTATTTTGGGCAAAGAAGTAGAGTCATTGAAAACGTTTTGCACCCCTTAATAGTTTCATTCATGCTTTAAAGTGGCATAAAACATGATTTCTGATTTTATTTCTCTCTTCTGGAAGTGTGCTTCACTCCTGAGTTCCGGAGAGCACAGACAAGTGTTGCAGAATGCAAGGATGCCAGACTTTCACTGCCACTGGATTTCTGCAAGACCTCTTCAGCTGTTCCTCAATCACCTGATATAGAGGCTTTTTAGTTTCTCTTAGCCTGAATATAAAAAATTTCATACCAACTCCTTCTGGTTTTCTCTTTGCAGGTTCACCAGTGCCAAAATGCATGCTACCACCGCTGCAGTAATGCCAATTCCAAGAAAGCAGAAAATTTTTATTATTTACTATTTTCAAGGGATTTTTTTCCTCGAAGTCTGTGTGTTTTATTATAGTTTCTAAGTTTTTAGAATATACTTTGATAACATTTCCAAGGTGTTCTGTGTACACACTGAAACTTCCCTGTATATTAGGAAGTTACAGAAACAATATTGTGTGCCATGAACTCTGGGTTTTCTCAACTTTTCTTAGCAGAAAAACACAAGGAGTAAAATAGGATCCTTTATAATAGAAGTGTGAATAAACCTGATTCTGTTTCATTTTCTAGAA
This sequence comes from Acropternis orthonyx, assembly GCA_035583155.1. Lineage (NCBI taxonomy): Eukaryota > Metazoa > Chordata > Aves > Passeriformes > Rhinocryptidae > Acropternis > Acropternis orthonyx. The sequence continues at coordinate 17,493,884 of JAWWEU010000040.1, forward strand.
TCCTTCACTGTCCTAACTTCCTTTCTGAGCTAAAGAAAGTAGAAGCCACCACAGATGATACAGGAAGCTTATCTGGATTTAGTTTCCCTCTCCCTGTCAGTGTTATAATAAGTTCCTTGAAGACCTCATGGTGGTTTAACCTCATGGTTAAATTCAGAATTTCATCTGACCTCAGTTAAGAAAAAAGAAAAAAAAAAACCAAAACCACCACAGTAAAGTAGCTCAAACAATCTGGAAATTTGGGGTTCATGTTCCTGAAAACAAACATACAAGGAAACACTCACAAAGTTCCAGGCAGGGTCAGTGAAGGTCTGTACTCAGTTCTCCTTATGAGGCTTTTGCTTACTGCATATTATGCATTGCCTGAGTTAGTCCATTATCCTCAGCATCCTCCTGCAACATATATTAAGGGAAAGCAAAACCTTCCCAAAACAGTTTTAAAGTATTTATGTTTATGTTGCAATGATACTGAGTTGCTTAATTTCTTTTTTTCCTAAGTAAGTTTAAATACCTCTGTGAAAGATAAGCATTTTTTGTTACTGTAATGTTAATCAACCTGTCAGGTTACCATTATTGCCTGCAAAATCCAGCTATTATTATTCAAAGCCAAATCATTGGCATTTAATTATTAGGGAAACTTTGTTTCACCAAACAGACTTTATATAAAATGAGATCTCCCAGGACTTTGTTTATATTTCATGAAAATATAAAATGTGCTTTTGCACTTTCATTCAAATACAATCCACGGCTTACAAAACATATCACTGTTTAACAATGAGCAATGAGATGGAAAATATACAATAATGTTCTCTAACCAATATCAGTGAATTACTAGATAAGGAAGCAATGATATATGAAGCCTCCTTAATCTTGTAGAAAACTACAGCTTGATAGAAAAGGATTACATGATACAAACACATTACCTGACATTTACTTCTGGTTTATCATAAAATATTTATTGCTCTTATACAGTAAGAGTTGAACCAACCTGGAGCCAAAAAAGAAAGGAGGGAATATGAATAGTCCCCTTACTCTCATGTTCAACACAAACATCTAAAGCAGAGCATCACTTGAACAATTTAATTTAAACTTATTGGGACATTGACAAGTGTCATTTTTTAAAGGTGTGTATTGTTTACTGACAAATTATCAAATGTTCAAAAAACCTTTAATGGAGCTGAGATTCTTAAGAAGAGTAAATCGGTCTAATTTTTTTTTGTAAAGAAAGCAGTAAAACTACAGAAAGTCATTATTTGGGGGAAAAAAACAAAAGCAACAACAAAAAAAAAAAAAAAAAAAAAAAAAAAAAAAAACAAAAAAAAAAAAAAAAAAAAAAAAAAAACAAAAAAAAAAAAAACAAAGAACCATTAGTATTTCAGATAACTTCTCCAGAGAAATCTGCTGTTGTACTCCCTACCTTTCATTTGTAAAGATAATTGATGAATAATTATACTTCAAATTTTTCATGCACTTCAACCACTTGTAGTTTAGAACTGTTCCCTGTCTTCTCTTTGATTAATTTAACAGCTAGAAGTTTTTATAGCAGCTATTGTAAAGATTCTGCTATTCTTGCTATTCTGCTTACTGGTATGAATAATAAAATTAAGATAAAGTTGCATGTAAAATAATCCATTATTAGTGGTAATTCCTCAACTTGGAATGGATGACTGTCATTCTTAAATATAACCATTACTTTCAATAACCTTATGGGAAAGGAGGAACAAAGAAATACCTACCCATGAGGAAAAGTGTAATTTTCAATTGCCAAAAATGTCTAAATTGAGGCTAACTCTACATATGCTGGGGAAAATTAGGAAATATAACTACCTGCATGATTTATCAATATGCTCAGGAGAATGCAGAAAAAGCTTTCAGTCTCATGCAGTCTCCATTAAATAATCATTTAAGTTGTGTAAAATTGTGAATTATCTCTTCTGTGTTTCCAATATGACAGAAAATAATTCAAACATAAATTTAGTTGTTTATCTAAAAAGTACTTTTTAAAATTATTAACTATTTATAAATAGTTGGGTAACACTGATAAAGAATGTCTTTATTGATGTCAATAATTCTTGCCTTTTTAAATCCCATTTATGTATTTGTCCAATTTTGAAGGTGTGCTTTTGCAGAACATTAATAACTGTTCTTGTATTACTTAGAAAGGCAAAGAAAAACATTAGAGTGTTATACTGTGTCATTTTTAATTCCAGCATGTCAGAAATATATCATCATGGACTTCACATTGCTCAAATATTAATCAATGAATGGCAGAACTCCTGTTGATTACACTGCCAAACAAAACAGAAAACAGGATGAAATTCCTTTAAACATACTTCCAGTTTAAAGTGTCTGTCTATGCATATGTATTCATTTCTATTTAAAAATAGAGTAAAGTAATAAAGAGTAAGAAACAGATCATCTACTAATGCCACCAACCATGTCTGTGCATGCCTTTTCCTGATCTTGACTGTGGAATTGGTCTGAATTTTCACAGCAATGTCAGCTGAAATACTAGGGGGCTTACTGTAAATGACAGGACATATCATTGGGTTGACTCTTGGTGAATCTCAGATTTGGATAGTTTGTTATACCTGTTATACAGTGCCTAAGGCCTCTGCAATTCCTCTGTAAGCTCCTCAAGAGAGTATCTGCTATTCTGTGTATAATACCTGGAATAAATAAAACTCCTCTCTGTTGGCTCTTGGTCACTACTGTAATATTAATAATAGCAATAACATATTACAAATGAGGCAACAGCTGTGGAAGTAAGGACCACATCATCTTTTCACCAAATCTTTTCACCAAAGTCAGTTTTAAAAACTTGCATTGTGTGATGTGCAGTGTGTACGCCTGTTTTGATAGGACAGGGGCACTGCCAAGACAGAAATACCGCAGGATCAATTACAATGGCACTACACCAACCACTTTGTGCCAGCATATAAAAGCATTCAAGAGCAGCTATTTAGTCATAACCACAGTGACACAGGAAAAAAAAAAAAATCCAGTTTACATGTTCGTAACTGCATGCCCAAATGTGAGAAGACTGTGCTCTGTCCTACTGACTGAATTTAAGAGTCAGGCACAATTAACCAGGGTTAAAGCACAACAGCTACTGGAACATCAAAAGAAAAACTTGACCACATAAATTCCTGCAGTGGGTTGACATTGACCAGCACCTGTTAGCTGCCTATCCAGCCACTCCCTCACTCTTCGTCACCAACAGAACAGGGGAGAAAATATGATTAAAAGACTCATGGATTGATATAAAGACTAGGGGGAAATTAACTTGCTGCCAACTAAAATATATTTGCTTAACAAGAAACAAAAATAAAAATTAAAACAATACTTTCCTGCCACCCCCTTTCACACCTCAATTCCTTACTCTTCAACCTTTTCCCCTCCTGAGTGGTGCAGGGGAACAGGGAACAAAGTGTTTTGTTTGGTCCTTAAAGGTCCTTTTTGGCACTTCTTCCTTCTCACACTTTTCCCCTGTTCCAGTGTGGGTCTTACCACAGCTGCACTTCTTCAGGATAAACCTGCTTCGCAGCCATCTCTCTCTGGACTGCAGGGAAGTTTCTTCTTGCTTTTTGACATTTCTTACTCCTCTCTCAGAACTGCTGCACAGCTGTTTTTACCCTTTCTGAAAGATATTATCACAGAGGTGCCACCGGCACTGCTGTGGGCTCAGCTTTGGCTGGTTTGCAGTTCTGATTTGGATCCCACTGGAACCAGCTGTGTCTGATTCAGGACAGCCCCATCATCCACTCACAGAGGCTGCCCCAGACCCCTCAGTGCCTGGGCACTGACACCAGGACAGTCTCCTATGTAAAATTACCAGTTAGGGGCCTTGGTTTCATCATATTGCTCACACCATAAAAGCCAAGAATGTTATTAATACCACTCTGATTCAAGAGTTTTTGCTAGTTAAGTGATATTTTTTTACAATTCTTAAAATTAGTATAATTTCACATTTCATGGATAAAAACTACAATTCAAGACCACAGCCAAAATTCAGTGCATATATGAATATATATTTAAAACAGTATTCTGATGAATAATATTAATCAAAAACATTTTAGCTTCTTGATGAAAGACTTTGATGAACACACTTTAAAAAGTGATATTATAGAAAAAAAGGAAATTCTTGGGGAAGTGTTTAATCGGCTTCATACCCTGTGATTCTCTTGAGTAATAACTGAGGTTCCATTTTGGCTGCAGCATCTGACTCCCAATAATTCACAATGCCTTTCAGAAGAGCTGCGCATGACTGACACATGCTATCACAGATGCACACATTCACAGTACAGCTTCCCCAAACAGAGCAGAATGCAGCACTCCAGCTCTCAAACACCTTTATCTGGCTGGCTTTCAGGAGGCTCAATTAGAATAGAATGAAAATATCAGAGACTGACCAATTCACGTGTACTAACAATCAGGTTAAAGAAAAAGGAATAAGAAATCAGAAAATAAAATCAACCCCTTGAAACTGGGCTAGACAGATTCCTAAAAATCACACTTACCAAAACCACAGGAGTATTCAGGGTCAAAAAACATTTGCAGCTGGTACTCACACAAGCAAGTTGTTGGGGTTTTTTCCTATGTTCTTCTGCTGTAAGCACATTAAAGTAAAATATTTTCACACTCCTTGAACACTGACCAGATGCTGATATTCTTATTCAGCTGTGAGATACAGACCTATATTCTAAATAAGTTCCCTGCAACACTCAGATTCATGAACAAAAGCATGACTTGAATTAATATGGATATCAAAATCCAATATACAAATATACTTAACCCCTTTTTTAGTTCTTTTCTAATTTTGCCATTTAAGAGAAAAATCCATAAGCACACCCTTTATTCAAGTGATGCTAAATGTAGCACATTATCTCCAAAAAGGGGCAGACCACAGAGCTAAAATGGTTTCATGCAGAAGAGATTTTTCAAAACAGATTTTTAAAGGTTCCTTTTCTCAGAACAATAAATATAAGTAATCATTATTTGTATCATTCTGTATGCAAAAAAGTATGTATACAATTGCCTTGTGGTATGTCTATGTGGAAATTATGGGGAAGTGAATCATTAAAATAAAATAAAATAAAATAAAATAAAATAAAATAAAATAAAATAAAATAAAATAAAATAAAATAAAATGAAATTAGAGACAGACAAATGAGGAGAATATTTTTAATTTTCTTTTTTCTGTAATGTTGATAGGTAGTGGACTTTTGCATGCAGCAGGTGTTTTCTTATCTTTCCTAGATAATCAGTAAATTGCTTGCACTCTGTATCTGTCAGCTTTGCCATGACTCTTTCAGTGTCTGTTGCTATTTCATACAATCTGTGAGTCTTTAGTGTAGTTCAGTCTCCTGACACCTATTACAACCTCTTCCTATCACCTATATTCTTGCAGTTTTGACAAACATGGAAGTCAGACTTTTTATTTCAACACAATTTCCTTTAGGAGAGTTAATATTATTTTTTAGAAAGATTAGTAATTTTACTGGAAAAGTTTAGTGCATTGTTTTGGTTGGGGGTTTGTTTGGATATTTTTTTTAATGTTGCAAAACTATTATGACATTCTAACTAAATGTGTTCATTTCTTCTAAGAAAAGAAACAATGTGAGGCCAGGAGCACAGCAGTGCTAAGTGCTCCTACATGTGGGGATGCTGAAGCATAAGGGAGGAATTATACTTTCTTGCAGGTCCAGGTGACAAGTGCCCAGATTCAAGGCTTCAGACCAAGGAAACTATGAGCAACTTGCCCTAACACCAACCCTAACCCTGGGCGGGACTGTAGGTCACGTACAGCCCAGGCCAGTCTAGGATTCAGTTTCTTGCTCTCCAAAGATACTTCCCCTCCCGAACTCTTATCCATTATCTGCTTTGTCCTATAGGTCCTTCACATTTCTCAGTCTAGAGCCACCTTTCTTCATTCTCTTTCAACCCAAACTGTCCCCATACTGGTGTTAGCTCCTTTACTTTCACCAAAGTGGTGTATTCACCCCATCTGAAAACCTTCACATTTCTTGTTACCATGCCAAATTCTTTCATTCAATTTTTAGTTCTTTTAAATTTTAATTTAATGTTGTAGTCTTCTAATTCCAAAAGGAGATGTAGCAGAAGTGCACGTATGTGTGTGTGTGCAAAGGAGAATAATGGGCCCTTTTTCTGGATTCAGAAAAGGGAAGGCATCAATCAGCCTTCTTATGAGAAATCACTGACTTTCAGGTTTCACAGGGGTCATAATGATTATTTGCTACTCAATAATGTCACTATTTACACCAAAATCAAGCCTGTCTTGGCAAAGCTTTGGGAGGGAGGTGACTAAATGTTTTACTATAATGTAAGGATTAGCTGACTCACAAATGGATGATAGGAGTCTGGACTGTTGCACAGCCACTCTCTCCTATGGAGTAGTCCTCTGCCTTCAAGAGGATTATTTTTAAAAAAAAAAAAAAAAAAAAAAAACCAAACAAGCCTCACCTGGCTTAAGCTGAAATTAAGAAAATGTGTGCAAACAGTTCAGTCATGTATGAGATTCTCTCCTTTTTGGAACATACCTTATTTAACAATTGTGTTTCCTTGGAGAAGTCATAAAAGGCTTACAAAGAAAAAACGTAATATATATATCATTTAAAGTGTTATTGTTCAACAAATATATCCTTCTGAATTCTGAGATGTAATTTTATGCAATAGATTTTCTCTGGATACTCAAAATTGAAATATAATGACTTATTGGAAAGACACATTTGGAGGTTAATTACAATGAGATGACTTGCCTTTGCTTTGAAAAAGTCTTGTAACACATTTTTATATAGTTAAAATCTTTTTCTTTGTCACAGAAAAAACCTAAATCACCCATTTTAAAAATTATTTATGTTTTTATATTGTATTTTTCTAAGACTTATATTAAAAACTATTTTTAATAAAATGGTTTTATTAGGTCTGGATTGAGGGCAAATTATTAACTATTTTAATAATATTTTTTAATAAAATTACTAAACATATTACAGTAAACAATGGAGGAAGTGAGAAATATTTACACAAAGGCTATCCATCCTAAAAAATATTAACATGCAACTTTTCAGAAGCTATTTCTATTGTTTCAACCAATCCTATCATAAGCAGAAATCTTCTAATCCATATCTAAATCATCTTGTTATAATAAATGGCAGCACCAGGATGGCAAGGTAGGAGTAAACATCCATCTAATTATTCTTAATGCTTATCATTTATCCCTATAGCAGCTTATATTTAGTAATAAAACCTAAGTGTGTGTCTCATTTCTAGAAGTAGTTACATTCCCCAGATCTTCAGTGGAAAAGGGTATCTTAAAACATCCAGGGGAAAAGAAAAAAAATCTTGGGCTACATAGTAAGTGTGACGCTATGCCTGAGTCAATTCAGTCTGAATAACAGAGGTTCTTATTTCAAGCTTCAACCTTTGCAAACGCATATATGTCTTTGCAAGTTATTTCATAAGCATTTTTCTAATAATGATGAATTAGTAAATTAACATGGATTAATCAAAATAATTTAAAAATATTTCCATACATTTTTGAGTACGCTCCTAAGAAAAACATGAACTGAAGTGTTCATGTTTTAGTCTATAATATTTGTTGATAATTTTTCAGAATGGACTTTACCACTGGTAAATTATTTTGTTACTTCTTAGGTAAGTAATCAGTAGAGGTGCTTTTTAGATGAATTTTTCATTCAAATGGCTTGCAATGTTTAAAATATCAAAAAATTGTTTCTTGCACTTCATATTTTTCAAGGCCAAGATCATCTCCAAAGCAGGTGTACATTAGAGTATCCAAGTTTTTTGATAATCATCATCCCAAAATCATGACTTTTTAAAGTAGCTGTCTCCACATCCCAACCCTCAGTATTTTCCTCCAGAAAATAAAAGGACTAATTAAATTATGCAGAAGACTTGAATCATAGATACATATTTCTTTGTACTTAATTGTGATTTGTGTTTCTAACAGTTCCATTGTGTTTCTTCCTGAGGTGCTTTGCATCTTCGTGTGTCCTCAACAGAGCAAGGATTTTCCTGTCACCATCAAACTTCATCACCTTTTCAAACCTCTCTCTTCATTTGTGACAAAAGTATCTCCTTTCAGTAAATTCAGTATGCAGCAGGGCAGTTATTATGTTGGTACGTGGTTTCTCATTTTGTTTTATTTATGTAAACAAGACATTTGCATGGCTGTTTGTTTACAGTTATTACCAGAATTTCTTACGCTGCAAAGTTTTCCCAGTCTTTTGGCAATCATCTGAATCTCTGACATAAGGTACTAGAAAGTTCATATTTCCTTTTTTAAAATATAGGACAAAGACATCTCAGGCTTTCATCTGCTTTCAGGAAAATGATCCAATGTTTTTGAGATGACAAGTAGAGAAATCACTGGAAAGTAAATATAATTCAAATCTTTAAAATAACTAAAATAGTATTTGAAATGTCATTTAAAATACCAGATAATTTTTTTTTCTTTCTAAAGTACCCTTTCTTTTTCTCTTTTGCTAAAACAAGAGCTAGCTGCAACTACAGTGGTGCTATAATTTATAACCATGGCTGCATCATTAGGCAAAAAGATTTCCTTGATGAATTCTTACAGGCAGTGAAGTAGTCCCCAGTTACTCCTAGAACCTGTTTTATTCCACCTAAATGAGTAGATATTTTAAAATTCTACTATACTTTTTTTTTCCTGAACATTAAACATCTGGTTATGGAAGAAGTTGAGACATCAATGCCTTGCAAATGGTGCAATTGGTCATCTAGAATACATCCAGGTGAGAGGTATCTATTACATGTGCTTGTGGAGATAAAAATCTTTGTCAACTACAGTCCAGATCTGGCATTTTAATTACACAACTCAAGAACAGACACAAACTATGGCATTTCTTAAACAGACTGTTTTGTTAAAAGCCTAAATGCTCAAAAGACCAAAGTCACAAATGATGTAATTGAATATTTTTTTCAGAGAATTATTTTAGAACAAATCTGATCTACAAAGAAGTTATATTAAGGAGTTATACCACATGCAGTGAGTATCCCCGCAATAATCCATTTTTGTTGCAGTGGACACTAATTTTTAAGCAAAAAATATCTCCTGAAATAAAAGGGGCAAAATTCATCAGCAAAATTGTTTTTCATTTCATCAAAGGTTCAAATCCTCCATTTTAAAATGATTTTTTTTACATCATGTGGTACCATTAGAGGATTTTCTTGGAACAGAATTACTGATTTAGGTGCAGTCATTTGTACTCTTGGAATAGCCTGATAACTTTGTGCAGCCATGAAATTATAAAACCTCGTAAGACATGAATAATAGGTATGTTCTATTTCTGCACAAATACTTTTAGCTGCAATAAAATTTACTTCTCTAGGTGACTTGACTCAATGCAAGCAAATTGCACTCTACTCAGATGTATGTACAGTCCTCATGATTTATTCCTGTACTTGACTAGCATCTTTTTTAATCTCTAATATCTATTAAAATAACTGAGTCTTAGTTCATTCCCCTAAGAACTCTGTGTAAAGGGGTGTGCAGACCAGAAATGGAAAAGCCTTGGCATAATAAGTCACTATATTTCTTAATTCTCCAGCTCTCACACAGGGAACTGTATATACCCAAAGGTGGGCATGTGACCAAAGACCAAATGGGCAGGCCAAGAGGTAGCCTTGACATAAAAGAAGACTTGTAGCATCACATTTCCTATCTCACAGGAAAATAATAGTGCTTTCCTCCCACTTACCCTTTCATGTCTTTATAAAACCATTTGAGACTCAAGGTCTTGGATCCAGCTGCTGCTACCAAGCAAGAGCAATTTGGCCAACACTCTGCTGACAGGGAGCAAAAGATGCTCAGTATGCAGTGAAAATGTGCAGGCAAAGGACCATCAACAGCATACCCTGGCCTCCTGACAGCTTTCAGAATTCAGAGTTCTCACAGTCCCTGTAATAATTCTCCAGCAGAACAAACTTTTGCTGTTGAAGAAATGAAAGAGAGAAAAGCATCCCAAGAGAAAATTCTCAGGGATAGTTTCTCTTTGCATTGTTCTCTCCATTTTTCTTCACAGTAGGGAAGAGCTATCCTCACATATTTTATATCACTCAAACCTGAAAGAAGATAGTCACCAAAGTTGTTGTCACATTGATTTTTTCATTATTATCAGGGAAAATTTTAGTGGTGCATGATGTATTTCAAGCTATGCAATTATAGCAACTCTACCTTCCTAAATCCATTCCTTTCTTCAAAGAGCTGCTTAGCTCTTCCAAGGTGGGCAAGTGCATTTAGTAATTTTAGGTGTATTCATTATGATTTGGAATCACAGAAATTACACATTGTAGTCAATTTTAAAGCAGACAAATTGGAGCAATTATTTAATAAGGCTATATGTTTACCTGCTTAGAAGTCTACTGTGGTATTTTATTCACTACAATGCTGAGAAGAGTGGGAATAAATGATGCAGCACAGACAGAATTAATGTTGCAAAACATGTTCAACAAGTTTCTGTCTAGATTTGATTTTTGCCATAAAAATCAAGAATTCACAACAGGTATGCAGATTTTTCTGTAACAGAAGCCCACTTGTGCATAAAATAACTTTTTAATGTAGTTTGTACTCAACAGCATTGTTTATATATTGAAGGATAGTTGAATCATCTCATTGCTGCTCATTGTTTGGCATCATTTTTTGGGTTATATTCCAAGCTGCATGTCAGATAATGTATCACAAAAATTCACATTCTAATATTCCTGCAAAAGCTGCATTAGGATTTAGTCCACACAAAATCCAATGGATTTACATGGACTAGTTCCAACAGTCCTGTTGGATTTGTCTGATCTTAAGTTAGTGCAAAAGCTAGACAACTTAGCCTTTAATTTGCTTCATATAATCATAGCCAATTCATCTATAAGTACTGGCAATCCCACAGGAGGTAGTTGTCATCCTTAAGACCTTAAAGAACAGGATAAATGGGATATGAAAGGAATGTGTAATGCAAAGTTTAATGCTCTGACTTATAATGAAAGAAGAAAGAATCAAAGTTCTCATTTCCAAAAACTCTGCTCTAACCAGAAGCCCTGTAATTTGAGGTGAGAAACACCCACAGACCTTTGTCTAAGTACAGCAAGTCTTAATGGGATATAAAGATGCTCTGGAACAAATGACAATGAGAGAATTACAGACCAACAACCAGACCAGTACATTGAGTCCTACTACTGAGCAAACACAGGCTGAAATAAATGTGTTTCTATCAAGCTTTCTAAAGCAACAGTTTTTTAATAAGCAATAATGTCTTTTGGAATACTAGTAATGTAGGAGTCAGTCTCAAGATGGTTTATCAACAATCCAACAGTGCCATCTATCAGATTTCATTAGAATTATATTTTTCCATATGGCAACACAACTGTGTAATGCTAAACAATTGCAAGATTTGAACTACAGAAAGTGTACAAAAGACTAAACACTGATCATTTATACATTAAATTAATGCATGTGGAGTTGTAGGTAATCATAAAGCTGTCAGGGTGAAGGAGGAAAAGAAAAAAAGGCAAGATTAGCTTATCTTGCAAAAAAATGTTACAATTATTTACTAGAGAGCACCAGTTAAATTCCTTTTCAACAATTTGCTTATCTTCTCTTGTCATCATCAAGTGATTTTCTGGAGTTAGAGGTCTGAAATCCTCTCTGAAACTTACCACTCAGAAGTCTTACAAAAATAGTCCGTATCATCTAAAATACTGAAATGAGGCAGCTCCATGAACACAGTTATTTTTAAAATTTAGCATGTGAAAAATTGTCATTAACAAAAAATGTATCTTTTTTCTCCTGAAAAGTCAGCAGACAGGATAAATAAAAAGTTATCCTACCATGAAATTCCCCAAATGCAAGTAGGATACAATTAGAACTTCAGAAGTACAAGACAGCTGTGTTGCACTTGACTTTCAGTTTAACATGTACGTTTTAGTTTCTTCTTCCTTCAATGAAGTAAACTACAGTGTGTAAACTTAAAGTAATTTTAAAAAAGGCAATGTGCAAGTGAGTCAGAGGACAGGCAACAGTCTCAAGACAGAAGGTTCATGTAGGCAAATATAGATGTCATCTGGACAATTGAATAAAATTGCCCCTTCTTAAAATACATCAGGGAATGCAGCAATGGTACTCTTTAGAAATCAAGTGGAAGTGCTTTCTATTAAACCAGCCTTGGAACTGACTCATTGTAACTGTGTATTAGCAAACGCAAAAGAATATAAACATCACCTTTTCAGTAAGCACATAAATTGTCTGGTGCTCAAGGGAAAAGTGAGTAGATTCCACTCCTCCTTACTATTTCTACACAACTTGCAACTGTACAAGGATGGTACAGTACAGATCTATCACAAACAGATATGCAGACTGAAGTCCTATGATGAAGTAGGACTGAAAATTAGATGTTTCTGGTCTTGAGTTTATTCCATCTATCCATGAGCAAATCAGATTAAATATTACTTGACAAATTCTATGAAATTCATTATATAAATTATTCAGTAATATTTTTCTTAACTTTTGCCAAATTTATAGAGATAGTAGAACACTTAGTAAATTATTCAGAGATATATTAATTTCTCTTCCAGGACACTAGCACTAAAATATTCTATACTGTATGCAGAATATTATATTCTTTAGTAAGCTATCCAAAGTTATTTATAAATTGAACTGTCTGAAATTTTTGATAATTCATGTCTGTTTAACTTGACAGTATTATAAAGCAGATTCCTTCTCAAAACATCAAGATTATAATAACAGAAATCCTTCTTTTACAATGAGTAGGAAAATTAATTCGGTCTTTACATCTTAAGTAATCTATTTTGTCTTCTGTTCTTTGCTGGGCAACTTCAGCAGGAAGATTTGTCTTGAAGAGTGTACTGGCTGGCCTTGACTCGGACACCTAATTTTCGAACATGTAAACTTGCATGAGACAAATTTCATCCAATACTTTGGCATCAATCAACTGCACAAAAATATAGTTAAATCAATAGTTGTCATTATGAATAATCCAATGTTACTTTTAAAATTTACATAAAGTGAGATTTTCACATGTCCACAGTATTGGCCTAATTCTGCCACCATTAAAGTCAATGGAAGTTTAAACACTGACTTGAGGGAGTAGTCAAGAAGCAGAAAGGGGATGATCAAAGGCATCTGATAGAGGAAACTTGGCAGCATCAGCTCAGGACTGTGTGCTTTAAAAATCTTACCCCAAACTTAAATATATTCTTAGCTATTTCCATCCATTTACAAAGTATTAAAGTGAGTTTCATAAATAAAACTACTCTGGGTCCGTAAGTTTACTTGGAACTATTTTAGGGAGATACAAGTCAAATAAGAAAGCAGTGGTTTCTTTTTCCCCTATAGCAATACCTATTCAAGAAACATTTTGGCAGAACAAATCTTAAAACCTCCCTCAACACTGTATTTCACTATTTTAGCTGAGACTAGAGTTTAAATCTTGTAGGCTAAATTCAGCCAACATGTGTTTGGTTTAATGATAATATCACCCTGAGCATGTGTTTAGCATAGAGAGAACTTTATCAATTGCCTCTTTTACAGGTTTTTCCTTCAGATTCAAGACTAGTGTACCTGAGATGAAGGACAATGGGGTCACAGAAGGCATTGTTAGATCCCAGAAATATGTTTTGATCAGAAACATTTTCTGCTTCAGCTAGAAATGTTCATGATTTCTACCACATATTTTTGTCATGTCTACCCTGGTCTATCATATGACATTCTGTCATAATGAGCATGAATTCTGTCATCTTTTGGGAGACCACAGCATGGGCATTCAAACTCCATCCTTATATTTCCTCTGTTCAAATTTAGCATAATAGTCAAGCTACAATATAGGACCAGAAATTGACCTTCTGTGTTAGCTGTCTTCAGAAAAAAAGAAAAAAACAAACAAACAAAACCAACCATAACAGTTCTGAAGCAGCAATTGATGAAAAGACAGTACTCTTTTAAATGATCTAAACAAAAAATTCCTTTGCAAATGCAAATATGCAACCACAGTTCTAGCAGTGGTGTAGCAGTCCTCTGTTTATAACCAGACACATTGATATTCAATAAACAGTGCTGCATATATTTCATCTCCCTGTAGGGAAAATTTAAACTTATTTTATTATTCCATTGGAATATTTTAAATGAGAAAAAAATGAAGGTAAACTGCAGTTGACCCTAGGCATTACAAATGCCATTAAGACTCTCGCTCTGTTAGGCCCATCTGTTGCTTTTCAGGCCAGCTATTCATTAACCTTATTAGCACCAGCCCCCATAGCCTTGAGTTGACATTTCCCTGGTTAATATGGAAAGCCCACTTCCTAGCACACATGAAGAGGCTGATTAGAGAATTTGTATGAGTTTTCTAATAGATGCAGTAGGATAGAGAAACAGCAGATCTGTTTTTTCCAAATCCAATACAAAATTCCTTTCTACATGCTTCTTGGGGACTGCAGTGTTCTTGTATATTAATATGTAGCTTTGCACAGTTACTGTCCTAATCAAATCAACAGAAAATCAGTCTTTTTGGCATCAGTAATAATCTCTGTCTGTTGCAGCAATATAAATCCAACTGGTACAGTATCAGATTCTTTACTAGATTTAGTGATGAGCCAAAAAACCAACAGTAAATGTATTCATTCAACAGATATACCCAGCAGCTTAAATTAATGTGAACACATAAACTGTTCATCATGTTTAACCCGTTGATATGAAGTCACAGTAAGGTGAATTGTTTGGTATTTAATCTCAGTGCTTTTTCACGCTGTGTACTCATGTAATTTTTTTTTACTCCCACAGAGAATATTGTGAGCAATTAAATTTGGGGCTTGGAAAGAGTGTTTTTCTCTCTCCACTTTAGATTAGGTATTGCAAGCGCAAACTAAATTCCATGTATTTCTAAACCTGCATATAATGAAACAAACATTTCAGAAAGCAAACAATATCAATTCCTTTCTCATTGGCAATTTGGTAGCAACAACTGACACTATTTCACACAATAAGAGGAAATTATGAACTCCTTTTTTGTCAAGAAGTTGTTCTCAATTTTTTCCTGAAAAGTCTAAGAGTGAAAGTAAAAAAAATAATGGGTTAAACTAGACAGGGACAGTACAGCAGCCTTTCTCAGCATGACTTTGGCACTTCTGATTGTTCTTGTATCTGTGGCAATACAAGGTAATTTCCAGACAATTTTTTCCCATAAGTGGAATGTCAGGATAATTTATAGAGGTGCCCTGTTCTTTCTGACTGGGTTTATTTAGTTAGAAGTAAGCTTTTACAGATTTTAAAGCCAGAATTAAGACTGTCCTTCCTAAAAACACCCAATTCAGCAATTCATCAATTCAATTAATTAAAAACAAGATCTGACCTTCAGAAACGACTGCAGTTACTGTAGGTAGAATGTACTGGAAAACATACAGCTGCCCAAATCTCTTTTAATGCAAGGAACTATTCATCAAGTATTCTACCTCTGTTAATCACTTTGTGTCTTTCCTTGTGAAGTTATCTGTCTCTACCATACCTGTCCTAAGCCTGTGTAAGACATAGCCTTTCCTTTCACATTTGAATCTTTTCCAACTGTCAGCAGTCCAGCATTAGCTGATAGGTAAAACCAAAACAATAATAGTCATAAATTGTTCCTGTGTTCATCAGAAGCCAGTGAAATCAATGGAAAGACAGAAACTCTGTGTGGGTTTTGGAGTATAAGGAGTCCACTTAGTGTCTTGCATAAAGGTGTGTGTCACTGATAATGTTACCTGTGTACACCTCCGCCTGTTGTCATCACTGGGATAATCTCTTTCAGCTCAATGTCTTGACTTATACACACCTGGAGACTGAGCCTACACCTTTATTGCCTCGAAGGAATCCTGATATTTACAAATGTCAAGTAACCAAAATGCTGCATCACAGGAGCTATTTAATAGTGGTGCTTTAATACAAAGATGGAAAAGCAGTTTCTGTTGGAATTTCTGCTAAAAATGGATTAATCTTAAACATGTAGTTCAAGTTTTATATGCACCTCAAAGTTTGAATGCCTATCTGAAAGTTTTTTACTGAAAATCTCAATGTTTTGCAACTGCTTGATTTAACTGGGAAGTTCAGGGAAATAATCTGTTTCTTGAGGAGCGGCTAATAGATATAGCTGAGGACACTCAATGATAATCGTGAAGTATAAGGTCTGAAAAAAAAAACAAAAAGAAAAATAAATTTCTTCAGACCTCAGAAGCATATTTAGTTCAGGAAATAGATTAAGAAATGGATGGACTCATTCACTTGTTTTACTTTTGTCATCACCTTTAGTTGCTAGTATTACTTTAGTTGTTAATATTGAAAAATACCCAAACCCTACAGCAGAATAAAATCTTGCTTAACATTTCAGTGAGACACAGAGGGAAACGGAAAGAACAGTTTCTGTCTGCTCCTCTGCCTTCACTCCTCTTCAATGTGCAGAGCTACAAGATGAAGCTCTGTAATACAGAAAACTTTCCCAGTTCTGGTGCAACAGCTGTTTTCACAAATGCTTCGACTCCCAGAGAAGCAAGGCTGGAGATAACTCCAGCATCCTAACAGAGCAGCACATTGCCCAGCAATCACAAGGCAGTCTTTATGTGAGATTTCATATAAAAATATAAAGTACCAAAAAAAAAAGAAGTTTCACACCTAGGAAGCTACTGGTGTTTTTTCAATGTAATTATTCCTTTTTCTCCTGCATATGCAGCTCTTTCAGCTTCTGGGGCTGTGACAGTACATTTATCAATTTGCTGGCTTGAAATTTGCGCTTTCCCTTAACATGCATAATGCTACATCACAATTTGGTTCCCGGTTCAAAACAAGATTTCTTTTACAAAGCCCTCTACACACAGAAGAGAAGTCTCTGTGCCTTATTCTTTATTACTGAACAAAGATCAAATGTAGGAAGTGTGAGAAAAATAAAATGGAGAAAGCGTGAGAAAAGTAGACATTCTTATTCCCAGTTTTAGATGAAATTTTCTTCTTTTTGTTCTGCAGTGCTTTGTTCTCCACTACAGTAATGTCAAGCCCAAAATACCACTCAAGGAATTCTAGTTAGTGCTGTTAAGAGGTATCTAGATAAGTATTAAAAAGGAATATTGCTTGGTGGTTTGTGTTTCTTTGGGGGGGAGGTTGATTGGTTTGGGTTTTTGGTTTTTTGGGGTTGTTTTGCTAGACAACCAGAAGAATAATGAATCTACTAATTTCTTTGACAGAATGAAGGAAAAACACAGAGATTGTGGTTCTGTTTCAAAACAATTGTTCACTCACTTTTGACTCTACTGGAATGTAGATCTTTTGGGGGGCATTTGAAGTACATCTCATATCCAGCAGAATATATATTTCTCGAATAATCCATTTGAATACATATTATTCAAATACAAAGGAAGCTCATTCCATCTAGAAAAAGAAGAGGTCATGTCTCTCAGTCTATAGGAATTGAAGAGAAGGACTGTCAAGGTTTTAAATGTGAAGGTAGCAGGTGAGTTTGTTCTGCTGATAGCAAAAAAAACCCCAATCCAATAACAACCATAAAGCCCTTGTTGTGAGCTAAGTTATGTAAATTGAAGAATGCCCTTACTGTCAGCAGGTATATTATTTCAAAGAAGACAGACAACTGTGTTAATCTCCTTTCTGCTTAATCCCTGTCTCTCCACAAATCATCATGTCGACAGTTTAAACAGATTTAGATGTGACTGAAATCAAGAAAAGGAGATAGTCTCAGGGACGCCGAGGCTGATGCAGGCCTTCAAGAGGTAATTTTGTTTGTGGTAGAGAGCGAACACAGGAGTGAGAGTAAATCTAACAAATCTAACAAAGCAGCCCTCTGGCCCAGCCCTGAGGATCAAATCCAATTCTACCAAGATACACATTAAGCCCTGTCTATCACAGCTTTGCCCTTGAAAAGACAAATAATGATGAGATTCACCTCGTTGTGCTTGTCTCTGGAGAGGACAGAACACATTTAAGAGTTCTGCACTGTTGCTCGTTTTAAGTGCTTTTTATTTATTTAATTCTTATTACCTTAGAGCAGGAGTAAAAAAATAGTTAACTCTGTTAGTTTAACCACTTGCTATCCCTTAAGAAGCAATAATCACTAGAGTAGTAGAAATAGTCAAGAATAGAGAAAGTGGTGGTCAGTGGAACAGTGGCTCATGCATTATGCATCTTGATCAAATTATATTATGCAAGATGCATCTTTTATACTTCCTCTTTTGGGTGAAAAGAACCAATTTCTGCTTAGTGTTCTGCTGAAAATCATTGTGGAAAACATTTTCAAAAGACTGCTGGGAACAAAAAAAAATAAAACAAAACAAAAACCAGTACAACTTTGAATATCTAATTTAACAATTTTCTGGTAGTATAAAAGTTAAATTCACTTACATTCCTTCTGTGCCTGGACTGTGTAAAAACCAGTCCTTTAGCACTATTTTTCAGTACCTAATAGTCAAGTTTTAGGTGAAAGAATCTTTTCCAATAAGGTTTACTAGGATGCCAATCTTGAAGTTTTTAAAGCAGAAATTCTATCATTAATCACTTTAGCTTTAACTCTTATCTGAACAAATTAACATTTGCGAAACTACACTTAAAATAACAAAAATAGTCTTTGAAATAATCTTAAATGCAAAGAACATTATAATTGCCTGGGTGATCTGCATGATCACAGTTTGCAATTCTGTGTCTTAGAAGAAAATCAGAAAATTATTAGTTCATATTAGTGATACTCTTTGAAGATGAATAACTATATGAAAGTGCTCAGAATTATTACAGTTATTAGATAGCACAATAAGTCTCTACTCAGGACTTTAAAAAACACAGGAATTTAACTGAATTAAAGGGGCTGCCACTGTTTTCAGCTCCTTGGGTCAACTCACCAGGGTGTAGCTGATGGGTTGCAGGGAAAACAAAAGAAAATCTGGTCAGATCACCAATGTACAAGATTTCAGAGCTGTTTCTTGGCCCAGGTGGCCAAGAAGCCAAAGGTATCCTGGCCTGTATCAAAAATAGTGTGGCCAGCAGGACCAGGGAAGTGATCCTTCTCCTGTACTCTGCCTTGGT
>JAWWEU010000040.1:17524381-17555074 GCA_035583155.1 Acropternis orthonyx
ATGGGAGACCCTACCGGAGGCACAAACCACCGCCAGCATAGCTCACAACCTCATAAGGGCACGCAAGCTTCTCCCCCCCGACAAGGGGGTGCCAGTGGAGAATTTGGCTCAATTAATATTAAGATTTTCAGCATGATTGAACAACTAAGGGGAAGATCTCAAACTTAACCTATTAATCAGCAGCAATTTAGGAAAAGGATTGCATTATTTACTAGTACGCATGTGCAATTGCTTGCATGTCTTTCAGTTCTGTGTTTGTACACACATGACCTTGCTGACTTTGGCATATCAGAGACCAACACTTAGCTCCCTGGTTTTGCAGTGGCTGCCACATTTCAGTGAGGGAACATGCAAATAAAACAGCTCAGGTCTGGAAGCAGTAAAACTACTTCCGGGCAATGCTGCATATGAGTAAATTAGACCCATCTCCCCTTGCATGACTGAACCACAGAATAACACAGCTATGTTTGGCTCTTTCTGGGTCCCAGGATCCCCTCCCATCTCTTCCACACTGCCAGAAGTCTTACCTAACACATGTGTCTCTGTACTCACAGTGCAGTTGGGCTCTTAAAATGACAAGAGACATGTTCTTCCTCAGCAGCATGGCTGTGGACCTTTGTAACCAGAAAAGAAAAGTTGAATACATACCAATAGCATTGGTGTAATTTTGCAATATTTTATAAATATTTAGTTAGGTGGTAAGCGTGTGTGTGTGTGTGTATGTTTGGTTATACTATTGAATGAATTTCTAGGGACCCTGAGAAATACGTCCTTAAATAAGGTCGTATGTGGTGGAGAACATACCAGAACTGTATTGAATTCCATCTGGAAAAATATCATTGAGATGTCAAATATTAGAAATGTATAAAGATCTGTATCTGAAGAAAATTCACTGTTATCCTAATACCTAAAAAAGTTTAGCTGCCTATGAAAGGTTATCCACAGACAAGCAGCATATCTCATTAATGCAAGCAGGAATCTTTGGAAGCAAAATGTTTTGACAGAGTAGGTGAAAACACCTCTGAGTTGCATATGCAGGACTGTAGCAAACACTGCATAAACCTGCAGGGACCCCTTTTCTTTAAAACTGAGTAAGCAGAATTGATTACTGTGGTGTGCAGTCCTGTACTACTGCTTATGTTTGTTATTGCTTTATCATATAGAGGAATTCTAAGTCTCGTATTTCATTCTCCACTTTATGTTCAGTCTGATTATCTGTCCCTAAGAATTAAGGGTAAAATTTTGCTGCAGAAGTTTAAATATTATCCAGATATGGATGAAAGTTTTATGCCTCAGCATCAAGACTCAGCAACTCCATCCAAGGGAGGCAGATAATTTGTAACATCCTTCTATGTCAGAAAGCTAATTTAGCACATCAAGCACAGGCTACCTCCCAGGCTTGTGCTCCACCACGGAGCTGACTATCATGCAGTGCCTATCCAAGCACAGTATGTATGTTATGTCAGCACAGCACTGCCCCACAGGACAAACCAATATCCCTGCTTCAGCACTGACTCATATAACAGCTGTCTCCTGATTCACAAAGAAGCACAATCAGAGAAACATTCCTGAGTGTGGCAGACAACGGGCAGCCCTGATACCACTGTATCTATGTGAATCCATCGTACCTGAACCTGCTACACTTTGCAGCCTGTACTGTGATTTTGCAATGGGCTGACCTTGTCCATCTGCCAGCTGCCCATCCAGCTGCACTCTCACTGCACTCTCTCCACTCCTCAATAGGTCGGGGGAGGAAATACAATGAAAAAGTTCATGGGGCAAGATAAACACAGGGAGGTCACTTACCAGTTACTGTCATGGGGAAAAGAGACTTAAGTTGGAGAAAATAAATTTAATTTGTTGGCAGTTAAAATAGATTTGGAAATGAGAAGCGAAGATTAAAATGTCACCCCTCACCCTCAAATAGTTTTTCTCAGGCTCATCTTCACTGCTTCATTCCCAATTCCTCCACCCACTTCAGCCCTTGAGTGGTGCTGGGGGACGAGTAACACGGAAGTATTTTCCTTCTTCCTCTGCCTTTGTGGAATGTCTTTCCCCTTCATAAATACATTTCACCACCAGTGTGGTGGTGGGTGGGCTGGAGTTGGCTGGGACAGGACCTGTCCAGACCAAGGCATGCCCTGCAGTGCAAGGGCACCAGCACCCACCACAGGACCCATTTGCTGGCATGCAGATCTGAAAACACAACACAGACAGGATTAATGAGTTACCCCAGATCTTGACTTTGGTGTGGCAGAGCAGCCTCAGTCAGTGGCTGCAGCTCACTGTCTGCTGAACATTTCCATAGGGTCTCTGCAAGGATGCAGTTGGGAAGCAGCAGCTGTGTTAGCAAATGGTTATACACAGACACAGCTGAGCAGAATTTTCTTGACATTTATTTAAGCATCTTTAGATGTTTTTGTCATTTTTCCCATGACCAGAGAGATGTACTTGTTACTTGAAATACTGCAATTTTTTAATGTTTTTTTTTATTCCTTTTATCTGTTTATCTCACTACAAGGTCAGCAGGATGTTTTAGCTCCATGTTTCTTAGATTCAAAATATGCCATGGCATATTCTGACAAATGTACAACAAAAACTCTTGCAGCATTCCTTAGTGCAATAGCCAAATGCCTTGCAGTACTGATGACATTTACACCATTTTATATTTTAATATAAGTCATACACCTTTATATGCTTTTAGGAACTGTGTAGATCCTGAAGGAATCTGCCCTGTAGGGGTTAAGATGTATCTTTGGTGAGTCTGTGCGTATCAATGCATTCTTCACAAGCTCTGTCTTTATTAGATGCCCCCCTGAAGAATTAACATAATAAGTCAAAAACAAACAAAAAAGTTACAAGAGACAGAAAAATAAAAATGGAAATACATTTAGATGCATTGAAGGGAGAGGAGAGGAGAGGAGAGGAGAGGAGAGGCGAGGAGAGGAGAGGAGAGGAGAGGAGAGGAGAGGAGAATGCAAAATAGCTGCTGCCAGTGTTGGTAATTCACACAGAAGAGGGAGGGTAACTGAAAAGCCATCTTACCAAACCAGAAGAAAATTCTCAATATTAACAAAAAATCATCTTTTTATATACTAAAAAACACACACAAACCCACCCCCTCCCCCCCTTATTATTTATATTTGCATCTGTTGTGTATAGGTATATCAGGTGAAAGGTGAGTTAGGTGTGCAACAGATGGCCAAAGTTGTCCCTGGCATTCACTGAAGAATGGTCCCTTTGAACCGCTTTGAGAAAAGATCAGAAGCTAATTTAGGCTATTCAAAAACGCATGTTTGTTTGCCCTCTGAAACTGGCATCAGGCACATGAAGTCATTACGCTGAGGGAGGGAGGTATTTACACAGTACTAGATGGTTCAGAAATTGTGGTTGAAATAAGTCATAAACTCCTTGTGATTGAATATATTCAAGACTGATATACTATGGATTGTTCAGTGGACTGCACTGATGATACCAATGATTTTGAATGTAGGAACTATAGCTTTCTGCAGCTATGCAGCTGCTTTTTCCAATATTTTCATTTATTTCCCTCATCTAAGATTTACACAAACCATCCAAAAACCCAAATAGAATCCTTGAATAGGTATTCTACTGCTGAAGTTCTTTGACTAAGTCTGTGTATTAGATAGTCTTCTCTGAATATGGCAACCTTCAAATGTCTGTATAATACTTGAACTGCCCTTAATTTAGTAGCTGGACTGAACCAATTATCATGAACATCAAAAGGTTTCCAGAAATACAGTCATTAAATATTTTTCCTTTTCCCAGCATTAAAAAGCAACTCCTGGCTTTATTAGCATAAATTTTCTCTTTAATTAGGTGCTAATGATGGTGCTTTTTCAAGAATTTTCACTGCTAGTACCTTGGGGTAAGTAAACATATAAATAGCTCTGGTAAGTTTGGGGGCTGAAATCTCAGGTAACAGCATCATTATAGAAAGGGTATACTTTTACAACTACAAGTATTCCTTAAATTATCATTGGTGCTTTATATTTCAAAATGACTCATAACATGACCAAAGTCCTTAATATATGGCCAACCATTAAAGAAAAAAGGATTATTTTCTTACAGCTTCAGTCAACCTTTAAATAACCATTTACTGAATTTCAGCAATGCTTCTTTTTTTTTTTTTTTTTTGTTGCAGTGAACTCAGAATGGGGAAGACTCCTCCAGCAGCAGCCCCTCAAACAACTGGAATGTGAAGAAACAGGATCTCAGAGGAACATTCTTAATACACATTTTGGATTTCCATATACTTAATTAAAGACCATTTGCTCACTGTAGTCACAACTGATGTTTATTGGTATCTCGAGTTCTATAATTTACATTGCATGCTACTTTGTATGCAAAGATTCCAGGGAGGTGATCAAGCTTCTGTCCTTCTTCATGGTTTAAATGCGTTGAGGCTGAGGCTCTTCATCTTTTCATTCTGGTAATGCAGGAGGATATGGAGGAGCGAGGGCTGTCACTGATGACATTTAATGCACAGGGTTTGTCAGTGATGGAGCGCCATAAGCACTGGTCCTACTCTCCCTCGGTCTAATGGTAAGGCAAGCCATTATTCTTTAGGAAACCCATAACAGGCTGCTGTCACCAACCTCCAGTGTGCAAAAGCACTGTCTTACACCAGAGACTTTGTTCCTGTTCTTGAAACATAATGACTTCTGCTTTGAGATTCTGGGAGAAGAACAAATCAAAATGTTATTAATGTGTTTTATGCACTGACCTTAACAGCAGTGACTGTAGTTGGGAACACATTACTTTTTAGCACACATTCTTTCCTACAAAAATGCTCCATTCTGTGTATCAGACTTAAACCTTCCCTCAGTCAAACAATGAAGAAAAGTAGAAAGTGAGCAGCAATTCAGCTAGTCTACAGACTTCCTAGGTCAATTTTTCCTTTATAAGAGATTTTTAAATACAAAATTTCTGCCACTTATGTGAACTTGAAACTCTCCATTCTGTAAGAACTCTGACATTTTGATCTAGAGAAAAATCTGATTAGCCTATGAAACAGGAACAGGGGAAAGAGCAAATTAGAAAAGTTAGTACCAAACAAGTTCATCTTCAAATTTTGTATCTGCTTGGAGAATTTTATAGTTTGCAAAAAGTACTTAATGTTTTCTTCATAAATGAAAAACCAATGATGATTCTTCTTTTATTTCTCATAGAAAACTTCAGTAATAGGAATAAATTCAAAGGAAATATCTAAGAGATGTTCCTGTTGTTGCTTAACACATCACGAGGTGTTCAGAGGTAGGGGTGAACTCAGAATAAACATGGAATGAAATTAAGGCTGCCTTCAACAGACTTTCTCTGCACTGTGGAGTTTTGGCATTTCCAACGCTGCTGCAGAATATTTCCTGTGGTACTGAATAAAAAATAAAGTGTCCAAACTTATACCCACTCCAGTGCAACCTTTTTCTTTACCCCATAAACCATATAAATATAGAATATCATTCTTTCAGATCATTTTCCTAACATTACTGTGAAACCACTAACAGTGTTATCTCCCAATGCTGAAAATCTTCCCATTATAAATATTTTCTATGGACAAAAAAAAAAAAAAAAAGTCATGAAGTCTAATGATTTTACTAAGCAAATTCATGTACTTTTTTTTTCATTGTTGAAACAAAGCAACATTTCATTGTGACTGAAAAAAAAAACTACTTCAAAACGATTGCCCTCACTTTGAATGAGGTGCAATGATAACAATTTGCCAGACTGAGACCTGAATCTTATTCTTTAGAAGAGAAAAGTTTGCTTACTAGTGTCTTTGTGCTTTTAGCTATAGGAATGCATCACCTTCTTTAACAATGCCCTCTGGTCAGCTGGCTTTCTGCACTAGGCATTTTGTTCCAGACAGATGTGGGGAATATTAATCATGCCAGTGTTTTACCTCCTACTGCCCTGACCTTCACTGGGGAAAGTGAAGATCTCAGTATCTGAAAGAGCAGATTAATTTGGGATGAGTCCTCTTCATTTTGGGCCAGATCCCAAACCAAAATCAATCCAAAGACTGTGCTGAAGCCAACAGAATTACATTATTGAAACCAGTTGAATGTCTTTTACTGCAGAAGACTCTGCACCCTCAGGAGAAATTTTCTTTTCAGTTGATTTGAAGATGCTTAAAATATTAAAAACATTAAAGTAAGTATATCCATAATGTATGTCAGGGGTACAATTTAGATTCTTTTGGAATCAAACTAAAACTGTCATGATTGACACCTTGCAAATTTGTCTCTAAATAATAATTAGTTTTATTCTTGCAGGCTGTTTCTCAGATAATTTTGCAAGCAACCTTCTTCCTATAATTGCTGGATTTTTTGAGCATCTTACTAGTAAACATTGTGAATACATGAAAATATTCACTCTCGATTTCTTATTTACAAGGAAGGTTCTAACTACATCAAAAAGCATAAAAATCTGTCTCTAATACTTAGCAACATAAAAATCTTGCACAATAAATTAAAAGTAAAATAAAACTCACAAGATTCCCCATAAAAACCCTGAATATTGAAAACAAACTAGTAATGGTCTTGAATGCTGCTCATCATATTTCAGCTTTTGAGACTGGCAATGCAGCTGTTGGTCCCATTTCACAAATGAAGAAACTGAAGCAGGGCTTTGGTTTGATCAGGGTGAGCTGCTTTTGAAAATGAGCCAAGTGTTGGGGTTCAAAGGCAGGAGGGAACACTAAAGTTCCCAAAAGCCCTAGGTAAAAGCTCAAATTCTATTCATCTACCTTTTAGACTCTATCATAATGTAATGAGCTAATACCTCTGAGAAAACTCATCAACCCTTGTCCTTTCAGGGTGATTGTAGTGACAGGCTCTGTTTTGGAAAGCAAGAGACCCTAGCTCCAAACCAGAATGCAGTTCTCCAGGCTATGTAACCCAGTGGCAAATCTCAGCAACAGCTGATTAGTCCAATTTGTGTGAAAGTAATATAATTTATGCCAGTGGAAATTATATAACAAATCCTCACAGATTATTTAACTAAACATGATACCGGAAGTTGGCAAAAAGCCTTTCTGACAGGAGAAAAAAAATTTAATTGGAAAGTATATTAATGACCTTTATTTTTGACAAGGAATAAATTTTCATGAGACTATCTTGTCAATAATTCATTAATTCCTCCAAAAGCAGCCACAGCTGGGGCAGGAGCAGAACAAGCTGCCCCACTAATGAGCCCGAGCTCCTATTTGAAGGAGTAGCAGTGCCAAAGACAGGAGTTCAATAAAGCTCTGACATACAGGAAGGGAGAGGGGCTGCATGACTGACCAGCTGTAGTCACTCCTCAAGACTGAGGAGCACCTTCCCTCTGGGGCAAACTCATGTATTGACATGAGCTAACATCTGCCATTAGAGAGTATCCAATGTGCCAGGAGCTCATGGCCCAGGATCAGCTCCCACACTGCTCGGGAGTAAAAGGAGTAACAGCTTCCAGTCTCCCTGTCTGATGAAATCCTGCCACCAGATCCTGACTCAGCCCTAGTCCTGAAAGCAAGCTGCTCCACCGTTTGCATAGAGTGAACAGACCACATTTTCACTCTCCAGGTTTTTCAGAATGTTACAAGCCAGAATCCTGAGCCTGAGTAAGGCATGTCTTCCCGCAGGGGTACTTCATCTCTGTAAGATGAGGAGAACTGCAGAAAGCTTTGGAAACCAGAAGCACCACAAACCCTCCATGTCTGTGTGCTGCCCTGGCTGCCACTATGGTGGGCTGGCAGCTCCCCAGCAAAAGTCCCATCACGATGGCACAAGCACAGGTTCCCTGTGAGCTCAGCTCCTGCCCTGGCTCCGGGTCACAGAGGGGACACACACACCAGGCACACCATTTCACCCCATTTCAGTGACTGTTCAACACCCATCCAGAGAATAAGCCAGACAACCAGGCAGGCTTTTGGACACAGGCTACAACAATGATGAACACTTATCACCATTTTTCATTTGTTTTACTTTCTGAAGACAAAGGCAATAAGCTTCAAAATAAAAAAAAAGAAATATTTTACTAAATCGTGTTTTTTTTCCCTTCCTCCTTGTCCAGAGAAACCTCCCGAAGCTTAGCGGGGGGAACCAAGGCCCTGCATGGATGAACTGCCAAGGGACACTTCAGAGCAGCAGTGCAGTATGAACATCCAGCTGTACCGAACTCTACACATCCCTCAAAGGAAAATAAAGTGGTGTTATAGTTTGGGTTTAGAAGAACAAGTGCTTTCCATGCTGTTGTTATACAAATCTCAGTTTGCAATACAATGGATTTTTTACACAGTAATTAATTTTAAAAAACATTTTTAGTAATAATACCTTTTATAATAGTTCTCCTGTGATAACCTCCAAATCTAAACAGTCCCTTAGGAAATTCATGTCCTCTGAAGTGATTTTTCTTTTCATTTGCTTTTATTTTAAGCATAATTTATCTTGCACTTCTAAGGGCATGCAATAAATAAAAAGATAATATTGACCATGCATGTGTTTACTGCAGAGGAACAGTCTCATTATAATTATTTCCAAATAATACAGCTTTAAATGTAGAAATACAAGCTAGCAGTGTACTCGGGGTTATAAGAAAAGGTAAAAAAAGAGAAGAGTCTCTGCTCATGTATACATGCTATAATGTTTTTTCAGGCACTTTGGACTAAGAGAGCTCCTGCTGGGGCTTTTTAAGAACAAAAGCAATTAATACAAATAACTCTTGACTGTTTACATTCTCAAGACCTTATAACTCTTTTATCAAAAACAATTGAAAACTTCCCCTTAGGTCACAAGACTCAGATGAGACCCCTAATTTTTCTGTCACCTTGCTACACTGTTATTTAGTTATGTTGTTTTACTGGCTATAAAGAGAAATTACATGGATACACTTTCTTAGTGTTTAGATTACCTTTTGTTATGAACTTTTTACACAGTTGTGAGGTTCAGGTACAATCTTCCTGCTAGCATTTCTGAATCAGGCCTTTCTTTAATAAGCATGAGATACTAAGGGAAAATTATTGTAGTCTATTCTAAATTTATTTCACAATCAACTCTGTCAGTGGAAGACACTATAATTCAGTAATATGGCATTCTGGTAAGCCTTTATTTTTTTATTTTTTTTCCCAGAAATATTATCTGGAATGTGCAAAATATGATTTTTCTCATACATTCATAACCAAAAAATATTGCAGGTGATGAATAGAGGTAAGATAGATTTATTAAAATACTTTGTCTAATGTCTCATAAAACCTTAATATCTCCAAAATTAATTTAAATTGGAATAGTAATAAACACAATTGTACAAAATGGAAACTATCCAAATCACCATAAATACACATCAGCAATAAATATTAAAGCTTTGATTTGTGGGAAAAAGTATTGAAGGGTCAGTTTTCTTTAAGGTTTCTCTGTCAAATCTGGAAAGTAGCAGGAAATTTCTGAAATAAAAAAAAAAAGGTATCTAGAGAAATTTGAAATGGGATATCAAAAAGTGGTACAGCTTAAGGAAGGGCAGTCTTATCTCTAAGCAAAGCTAATGTAGACTAAAGCAAGAAAAAAAGGAGAAACCAGGGAAGCAATTACATCAGAGTGGGTCAGGGTGATGGCAATTTTCTGTCGCCATGTGATAGCAACCGCTCCTGCCAGTCTGTCTAAACCTCCATTGTCTGGACAAAGCCCAGGCTAGAGCTGCCTAGATGAGCCCTTGTCTGTTTGCACAGGGGACAAGCACAGGATCAGACCAAGGCTTCAGCTAATACTGTTCTCTGTGGCTACCTGAGCTTTTGTCCCCTCTTTTGAAGGACACAGAAGAGAGAGTTAGATTTCTTCCTTTTGCTTCTACCAATCTTTATTCTTTTAACTAAGCCTGGTGAGACACAAGTCACAATGATCACTGCACCCTTTATGCTCTAAAGAATGGTACTAGCATCTCTTTTTGGTCCTCAGAAGCCTTCAGTAACTCAGAAAATATAATTAAAAAAATCTAATGCAAGAAATTATAAAGTTGTTAACATCTTCCTTCTGTTGTGTTTCTCACAGATAATTTCCTTTTCATACTTAATTCTGGAATTTTATGATTTCCATATCCCAAATCCAAGCCTTGGAAAGATGAGATCCCCTGAATGGTAATGAGTAGGTTCAGCTTGCTCATTGAATGAATAAAGATAAATTAAAAAATTGTTTGTTGGGTTTTTTCGCTAAGACTAGCAAATGAGGATTTGTCATTGTCCGGGTTTTGAAATAATATTTTAAGCTGGGGGAAACAACTAGACAACCAGAATTCCAGGGCTGATACGTGGGTGTGACACTCATGCTCTGCATGGATTCCTCCAAACACCTTCCCAGGGTCTCCTGCTGCCCATTGCTGAAACTATTCGCAGAGAGGCTGACTTATCCCCTAGGACTACACTACCAACTGTACTCTGCTCAACAGACCTATCTTAGATTGGGGTAATGACTTTAAATCTTAATGCCCCATGAGATAAATGAGCAACTCCTTCCAGAGTGTGTGCACACCATGGTGGTAACACTGAATGCAGTAGAGCCAGATGAGTACTCAAACCTGAGAAGCTGCAACTATGGTGACTTCTTAATGCTGGCAGTCACATACCAAGTCAGTACAGCTCTCCTACTGACCCGTACAATTCTGGTTAGCCCGAGGGTGCAGCCTAAGTGAAGCTTTTGTAGGATTTAGATACATTTATCCATGTGTCCTCATTCTTTAAAATGTTAGGTACCTGTAATACCTGTGGGCAACCAAGCTGCTGCTTATGCTGCAAAGCTGGACCCATTACAGAGACATTCAGTAATATAGTAATATCTACAGTATTAAAATGCCTACATTTCCTGTCTGTCCAGGCTGTTCTATAGCTGAAGTGGGGCTTCTGCCTACTCCTCTGCCATTTCCCCAAGACTGGAGGGAGGACTGCTCACCACCAGAGCAGTGACTTGTCAGACATTTCTTCCCTGACATCCTCTGACAAACACAGCTGGGCAGGTGGATCCATACCTGATGAAAGTCTGCAAAAAATTTTCTCTGTATGGATCTCCCCTAAACCTTCCTGAGAGAGACCACTTGTAAGAAGAAGCAACAGTACTTCCAAATTCATTACTTTCTGAGATCATATATGTTTTTAAAGAGGTTATCAGAAGCTTTAATGTTGTGGGGACAGGGTGAGGTAAAATTTATACTGAGCAGATAATGTGCAGTATGTGGTTATGTCTGAGACATTTGTTTGCATTAAACATACAGAAGCCATGTTCCTACTTTTAAACAGCTTCTATGCTTTCTAAAAGATTGTTTCAACACTAGCTGCTTGAACTAAAGTAAATAACACTGGAAACTGGTTAGACCAAAGGAACATGCACTACTGGAGCTGCCAATTTTGTGGTTACTGGGGCCCATCAGAAAGTGCCTCCGGGTTGCTCACAGTGCAGCCCCACATATAAGCACAGCACACCAGGCTTCAAACCTGTTCCCAAAGTTGGAAACAGCAGCAAGGCTATCAACAGAATAATTTGTGGAGGAACTCTCAGTCCTAGATTGCCATCTTGTGGACTGCAATTGCAGAGGAAAATTTTTTAAATCTGGACTTCCCATCCTGTAATCAGTGATGACAAATTAATTGCATTCAAAAAAAAAAAAAAAATTTGATTACTTTTTAAAACCTTTTCAATGAATCTTTAAGATCAAAGTAAGGATGTTAAATACTCCTGAAACAATCAGAGAAATTGCAGTTTACAAAAAAATCAATAATGTCTCATAATAAATATTTTACAACTGCAATGTTTTACCATTACAGGGAAGATTTTTTCTGGGTAAAATTTTTGCTTAATTTAACTCCCACTGTCCATACAGGTGGAAGGATGAAGGGATTGAGAACAGCCCTGTTGAGAATGACTCGGTGGTGCTGATGGACAAGAAGCTGGACATGACCCATCAGTGTGCACCTGCAGACTGGAAAGCCACTTGTATCCTGGGCTGCATGAAAAGCAATGTAGCCAGTACCTTGAAGGAGGAGTTTCTGCCCCTCTGCTCTGCTCTGGTGAGACCCCACCTGGAGTGCTGCATCCAGTTCTGGGGTCCCCAGCACATGAAAGACATGGACCTGTTGGAGCAAGTCCAGAGGAGAGCCACTATGACGGATAGAGGGCTGGAGCAGGTCTCCTATGAAGACAGGCTGAGACAGTTGGGGTAGCTCAGCCTGGAGAACAAAAGGCAGTGTAGAGACGTTATAGCAGCCTTCCAGTACCTAAAAGGGGCTTATGAGAAAGATGGGGACAAACTTTTCTGTAAGGCCTGTTCCACTAGGACAAGGGGTGATGTTTTAAACTAGAAGAGGATAGATTTAGATGAGCTATAGGGAACTTTTTTTTTTTTTTTTTTTTTCAGTATGGAAGAAGAAACACTGGAACAGGTTGCCCAGGGTTGTCATAGATGCTCTCTCCTTGGAAACATTCAAGATCAGGTTGGATGGAACTTTGAACAAATCCATCTAGTCGAAGATGTTCCTGGTCTTGCAGAGGATTTGGACTAGATAACTTTTAGTGGTCCCTTCCAACACAAAGTATTCTATAATTCTATTCTAAGATTCTATAATTAATGGTTTATAAATTCAGACATATGCATTTAATTAAATCTTTCTTCTTGGTAAATAAATCTTCTCTTCCAACAGACTTTAGCTAACAAAGCAGCTTTGATACAGGAAAATTCTTCACCTATCAAGTTACAAAGATAACTGATGTCTTTAAAGAGGCTAGTGGACATAAAGTACTGTATTTACTCAATATTTTGATCTGAAATATTTGAATATACCTGCATCCTACTTAAATAGATTTTAGAATATTGATGAAAGAAAAAAAAATGAACACACAAAAATAAACAGTCTTTGCTCAAGGAAAGATGTATGTAATAAAGATTTTAAGCACAATTATCTGGATCAGACAGTATATATCCTACATACATATATGATCCAGCATTGAGTGTATGATTTACTTAGTTTTACCATTGCTATACTTTTGAAATTGCCTGCTTTGTAAGCAGACTGCCCTCCTGGACTCTAATTGCTGGGCTTGGAAATCTCAGGCAGTCCAATGCTCCCTGCAGCAGGGCACATCTGGAGAATGCAGGTTCCTTATGGGGAACTGAGCCCTGTTGCTTGCTCTGTCATCTGCTATCAGAGACTATTTCATCCAAAGATAAAAGCTAAGAGCATTGTTTTATGTTTTCCAAGACCCTGCAGTGTGTTTCAGCTCCTTCTTTGGCCTCAAAATGCCAAATTCATTTGAGAAGACAATGAGCCTGGTTTGAAAGGGCCCCTTGATCAATAATAACAATATATTGGGGGTACATGATATAGAGGTATCAAACTGGGAAATTCTTGAAGACATACTACTTTTCATTTAACATTTTGCATTTTATTTATAATATATATTATATATAATATATATATAAATGAGAAACAATAACAAGTTTGAAACCTAATCACATAGTAGCAATTCTGTAACAATTAATTACTATCAACCTGATTCACATTTAATTTACAGGTTCATTTTCTTAAATGAAAGCTTTCTTTTAATATTTTATACTGTATTGCAGTCATTTTAAACTGTGCATTAAATATAGTGCATTAAATCAGCTAGTTAACTGTAGGAGAGTTCTGGTGCAATTTTCTGTAATATTTTATGTAATGATCACTCATTCTCAGTTAACTTTGTCTCTGCTCTATTTACTCTGCTATTTATTTGGTGTAGTAATACACAGAGGACATTCTAAGTTAATGCACACAACTATTACAGAACTTGAAATAATGCAAATGTATTCAACCATTTTTGTCCATAATAATCAAATTAATTTTAACAGTGAACATTCATTTTGACTTTCCAAGTTGAAATTATACCTGATTTTCAGAAGCTATAAAATTCTTCCTGTCTAAATTAAATGAATAGAAATGTTGGTCCACTTTTGTAAAAAGAATCATGAATACCTTGAATGGGCCACATATGAAAGATTGATGTATTTGAAAATGTACAACATAATGCCTCAATGAACATCAGTGCACATCTGCAAAACTCTGGTCTATGAGACAGAGGACATGACACTCTCTAGAGCAAAGAATGTAGCCCTTTATAACAAAAAAGGAAAAGAAACAGGCTGGCTCCCTTCCACCAGGCAGTAAGGTGTGGATTTAGCTAAAAAAAAGTTACTACCATGCTGACATACTCACACCTCAGAAGAATAATCACAGACCTCCTCTCAGCCATTATTAAGGTTGTAAACACAGAGGAAGAAATATACCATAAGTAGAGATAAGCCCAAATAAAAAATTCCATCTCTTCCTGGTGTTTGCTGTTGCAGTAAGCTTTGTCAGTCTTATTGCTTTATCTTTTCTTCAAATTTTGCAATTTTTCACTATTATCAAATTCCTCATACAAAACCACATGAGTAGAAGCAGATGTTGTGCCAATGTGTTGTGTGTTGTTTCCACTAGAAAGAACATACAGGAATAAAACCAATGATCTCTTGAGATACATCTACTTGTAGCTTGTACTTTATGTTACCACCCAGAGAGACACAGAGCCACAGAAAATTCCACACTAAATGAAAATTCCACTCCTGCCTATTGTTGCAAAGAGAAGTATGTAAGGAATCCTGCTGTGGACCACATTTAATAATTCCTTAATGAAATAAATAGGAAAATGAGGGCAGGGTTACTGTTTGCACGTGTGAATAGCACTCTGCAAATGTCAGAAGTTTAAACTATTACTGGAAAACAACTCACGTGGGGTTTATTCCTTTGGAAAAATATCAAACATCAGTAGAAATGTTTTAGACATGTATCTTTGTCACCAACAGCATATGTCCATGATATTTCACCTTTCAAGCAAGGGCTAAACTCCTCCACACTGAAATAAATATGGTTAATGCCAGGGCTGTGCACGTCGACAGGTACAGCTTCCTAGGGCTAACATAGTTTATTTATGCAAAGTGGGGTTTTTTTGTTGTTTGTTTGGTTGCGGGTTTTTTTAATCATTTTAGCACAGAATAGAGCCTGGTACTCACTGGGAATCATTTTCATCTATCAAAATAACAGAGATTTCTTGACAATTTCTGTGTGCACATATTTATCAACTTCTGGTTGGTATGTTTGCTGCAGATACATGCTGAAATTCACTTTAAAATTTCCATTGATTAAAAAAATTAA
This sequence comes from Acropternis orthonyx, assembly GCA_035583155.1. Lineage (NCBI taxonomy): Eukaryota > Metazoa > Chordata > Aves > Passeriformes > Rhinocryptidae > Acropternis > Acropternis orthonyx. The sequence continues at coordinate 17,539,584 of JAWWEU010000040.1, forward strand.
CAGCTGTTTCTCAGAAATTTACTTATCTGGAAAGATAAACTTATTCTGCTTCACTGACTTTAACAATAACTCTGTATTTAGAAGGACACTGAACCATCACTGTGCAGAAGCTGATGGAGCAAAATTTCTTTGCAAACCAGCTTTAAGATTCAGCAGTTTCAAAATAGGTTTGAAAAGATATTTCTATACCAGAATACAAGACTTAAAAACCCAAAGGCTCAGATGGATCCACTCTTGCCTATGAAGGAATGCATTTTTAACCTCTCTGAATATTAAGCTTAGACATTTTTGTACCTACACTCTCTACCTGTGCAAGCAGATAATCTTGGTGGAAATACACTGATAATTTTAAGCAATGACACAGTATGAGCCTTGCCGTTATTACTCACAGGTCTATCACATTATGGGAATTGTCTGTGACCCAAAGATGAAAAGATATTAATTCTGCATGACTATATATAATCTTCGTAGTTTGTCGCTAGACATTTTTATGATTAATTTGCTGGACTCTTCTGGCGGAACAAGATTCTAGATTTCTCTCAATTGCTAGTCACTTCATGGAGAAACAAAGTGAAAGCTATTACTTTCCATGATCCTTTTGGAGCCAGTAATAAAAGCAAGCTGATCAGAGCCCTAAGACAAGTGATTTCTGCCAGCAATTGTATCAGCATTCCCACAGAACTAATCACCACAGGCAGCCTTGCTCTGCTCCCACAGACCCTGTTCCTGATGATGGGAGCAGATGAAGGATGAGACACAGTTACAGTGACCACAAAAGACTGCATGACACAGCATTGTGTGTTTACAGCAAGGTGTGTGTTCTACTGCCAGAGAAACACAGCTGAGATGGAGGGATTCACTGTCCCTGGGCCAGGGCTGCTGCAGAAGAGAAGTGTCCTCTGTGTTCTGCTCAGGAGGGATAGATATCCCCATCATGCCCTGTTCTCAGACAGCAGTGAATTTGGAGAAACAGCAGTGCCTTAGATGTCTTTAAAAAAAAAAAAAAAAAAAAAAAAAAGGAAACACAGAGTAATGCAATATAATTAGACTCTGCTGCTTTTATCCTAAATAACCCAAGTTCTGTACTCAGCACTTTTGCACTTGCTTTTCATGAAAAGAAAATCAAAGTCCCTAGTAAACCACCTTTGAAAGGTGGGTAGTTGTTTTGCACCCAAAACCCCCATAGTTCCATCTTAGAATCACTTAAATATTTTAAACGAACATATTCAGGATCTCTGAGAAGAGCTGACCATCTGTCAGGAATAAGGAGAAATCCCTCCAGATCTTGTTTTGGACAGGAGGCAGTGTTAACCACCTGTCTGTACATATGTCTATAGGGACATTTGGGACCAGCTCGGTGTGACCTCTGTGTTCATTTAGATTTATTTTAACAGGCAATATGTTATGTTAAAACAAAACTGTCCCTGTGGCATCACCCATCAAACAGAATATATGCAGCACAAAGAGCAGGCCTTCATGGGGGAAAACACACAATTCTTTTCAAAGTTGTCAATATCCTTGAGTTTTTATTCAAATCATAGCTGGAATTTTCCCTGGGTAAAAGTTGGGTGCAGTTATAAAGGACATGTTCATTAGAAGGATTAAAATATGATTTGGATGTGAAGTTAAATCAAGACTGACATAGGAAGAAGACACAAATTATTATATTCTGCTTATTTCTGGTAGAAAACAGAGGAACCTCCTGGGTTTAAGATATGAATGTTAAGATATGGGAAACTTCCTATGAAGAAAGAAGTTTGATAAGGTTTTGGTGACATCTAAACTAGATCTGTAGGACAGTTTTCCTTTCCTTTCTTTAAGCCTCCAAAATGTTTCCAGGCACATTTTTTATCAGATTGATAATAAGAACTACAATGTCAAGCTAGGATAAAAAGATTTACACTTCAACCACACACAGCTTTCCTGTTCAGAGCACTTTTATGAGAGTTCAGCTAATAGCAAACCCATAATAATAAAATAATTTCCTATTAAAATTATAATAAAGTGTGCTACATAATGTCATTGTAGCATAAAGATGTTCTTAAAGTTTAAACTACTGTATTAATTTCAGTATTAACTCTAATACTGATAGTGTTATTTTAAATGTCAGTACAATTAAGTCTTTCACAATTAAAATACTAAGAAATGTGATTAGATTCATTATAAATATTTATATCAATATTATAAATATGGATAGCATCAGGAACATGCAAATACTGTTTAAATTAAAACATTTGTATTTAATAGATCACATGAAACTTCTTGCACATAAATAAGTGCTGTTTCAGTTGAGTAATTTAGCTTTGTTCTTTTGGGTTTTTTAACACAAACAAAAAATCCAGCAAAAATAAGAAAACTACTTATTTGTGTAACTTGCCACTGCTTACTGAAGTGTTGGTGATTATTCCATCCCATAAAGTGGTTTGTATTTTGTTTTACAACAAAAATAATTGTGAACTCATATAGATTGAAGTTTCAGCCAGAAATGTTCAAAAAACTTGATTCATTTTTAATGTGTGCCATTTCAGTTTTCCACTTGGAAATATTTTACTTCAAAAACTGTCTATCTTTATTTTTAACTCCCTGCAAATGGGAAAAAGTAAAAATGGTTCAAAGTTTTAACCACAATGAAATTTTCAGAAAAGGACTTGAAATATTAATATACAAAAAGAAGGGGGAAAACCCCCCACCCAACATTCTGAAATAGTTTAATTAATTTCTCTGTTAGGTAAAAAATTACTGAAATTCCACAAAATTTGTCAGCCATTTAAACCTGAGCTGTGAAATATTACTATTAGGGAGCTTTTCCCGTAATGTTAAACATTTTGATTGCAATTCAAGCCTGTTATTTCTTCTCCTTCACTAAAGTTGTTGCAGAAAACAACTTTCTTTTTAGCTACTTTTTACATGTTGCTGGCTCACTTTTCCCTTCTCAGAATAAACACCACTAGCAGTATGTACTATCAGATTTTTCTCTTTCTGTTGAAAATTAAATCTTTCTTGTTGTTTGAAAACAGAACGAGCTTCACACTGCATGAAACCTGCCAAGTGATGAAGATAGCAGGGCTGATGCTGCTTTGTCTTTTCCTGTTGCTACTGTTAGGAGAATTAAGAGCAGGAACAGGACAGGAAAGAGCTGACTAGAAAAGTAACATCATGAGGAGAAAATAGTATTTGGACATTTCTTACCCAGTTATTATTAAAAATGTACATGTTAAGCACATATGGGGGTTTTTTATTGTAAATCTTATTTGCATAAGCCTCAATCCTGCAGTCAGACTTGTCTTGTAATCACACTACAAGAGCAGGACCACAGCCATCATCCAGACCAGTAGGGTCAAAAACCTGCAATGGTTGTCAAGTGTATGCAAAACTCTTAGGAGAGCATAAAACAGTTAAACTGTTCCCTGTTGGCTTTTCTCTATAGCTCTATGTCTTACAACACCCTTTTTTTACAGCAGTGTACAAGGAGGATGGGGAACAGCAGCAATTCTTGGGCCTCATTTAAGGGTCTTGGGACATGGCTAGTTTTCCTGAATTGTTACTTAACTTTGGTCCACTTCAGATGTCTGCCAACATAAAGAGCCCTCAGAATGAATGAACAGTCCAGTGTGAACTCAATTGTACAGGTTTACCTATACATGTATACAGACACATAGAAGATGAATTATGTAGGTGGGCTCATCAGAACAACATTTTCTGTAATTAATTAGATAGTTTCTTATTTCTAGACCTCAGTGAACTGTTTTTAAGTCTTTGCTTTAGACTCATAGCAACAACAGAGCTGCAAATAATTGTAAAAAATTATATGCCTAGATTAATTTCATATATACTCTTAAGATATCTGAAATTGTTTCTTGTTCTGTTCTCTTTGAAGTGGGAATCATTTTTACACTACCTATTTCTGTAGCCTTATGACTCCAACTGATTATTCAAATATGAAAGTGAAGTTGTACTATTTTGAATCTGATAAAAGGCACCACTCAGCCTTTGAGGTCTGTTGCCACTTTAAAGTCTTCATTAACAGTGGAAGAGCAACTGTCTTAAGAAATCTGCTTTAGCATCACATCACTCCAAACAGTGCTATGTTGGTCACATATACTTCAGACTGATGGATTTGCAGCCCATCAGTGCAGTAAATATTGATTTAATGGAAAATCACCCAATAATTTCATAAGAAACTGGGGAATATATTTGATATATTGGAAAGGTATGAATTAGCATGTAGAAACAGCAGCCTTATGAATCAGGAAAAGCAAGAAGTTAGTCCTAGCTGATTGTGGGCAGTGGGGAATAATAGCACTCTGCAAATAACTTTAAAAAAAAAGAAATTTAGAAAACATAAATAAAAAACTTACTGAATGGCATCCCCAAACTATGCTAATTCTGTAACAGGAGTGAGCCAGTAGTACATTCCTACATTTCAGCTCTACATATAAGGTACAGGAGCTTAGAGTTTTAGACTCTAATACTTCTACAGGTAGATTTCTATGTTAATACTTCCATAGATACCTGAGTGGGATTTCCTTTGCAGGGAAATGACAGGACAGAAAACAACATTTTTCAAATAAATAAATAAATTTATTTATTTCAGAAGAAGATTCAAATCTTTAATCTGAGATACAAATTGCCTTTTAGTTATTTACTCCAAGACTGTAAACTTAAGAGAAATGAAAGCACTGAAAATATTGACATTACATGTCTGATTAAACCCCAAACTTTGCAATTAAATTCCTTTCAAATCTACAGAGTTAATTGCTTTGCCGAGGTGACTTTCACTCTGGAAAGCGTTAGAAGATCTGCAAGGAGACTTTTCCATTCTCAACATGCTTTAAGCTTCTTGGTACACAATATATTGCATATATTAGGACCGAATAAGGACTGAATTAGGACTGAAATAAGGACTGAAACTAACATTCTTTGCCAGGTGAGTACAGGGTCTGTCTGGGTCAGCACTGCTGTCTTTTTCCAAAGCAAAGCCTCACAGATAAACTTAAATCATTGCAGTTAATTATTTTGCCTCTGGTGAGAAAGGTCATTTGCAGAGATGCTGAAGTTATTGCACTTTAAATAAGCAATTAAATATTTATCAGGCAAGAAATCCAGACATTTTATATCTCAGGTTTGTTCCCTGGACTATAGAGTGAGTCTTTGAGGACACAGTTTAAAATTTGCAGAGCTGAGCAGCTCCACCAGAAAACAAAACCTAAACTACCTTCTGGTACTATAGCCATGAAGACAGCAGTGAAAAGATTTGCATAAGACACAGCATGGCTGTGTTGGCAAACTCAAGCACAGCACAGAGTTCATCTCACACATCCATCCTGGATGGTTACTATCAGCCTACTGGGATCACCAGAGTTGCTTCCTTGATGGGTGTGGGGGACTGACCCTGACTGGATGCCAGGTGTCCACCAAAGCTGCTCTGTCACTCCCCTCCTCAGCTGGACAGCAGAAAGAAAATGTAAAAAAAAGGCTCCTAGGTCCAGATAAAGACAGGGAGAGGTCACTCAGCAGTTACTATCATGGGCAAAACAAACTCAACACAGGGAAATTAATTTAATATATTGTCACTCAAATCAGAGTGGGACAAGAAGAAATAACCTTCGCAGGCTCAACTTCACTCCCAATTTCTCTACCTCCTGCCCACCAGCAGCACAGAGGGATGGGAAGTGGGGTCTGTGGTCAGTCCAACACACGTCTCTGCTATTCCTTCCTCCTTGGGGGAGGACTCCTCACACTTTTCCCATGCTTCATTAAGGGGTCCCTCCAATGGAAGACAGTCCTCCACGGTCTGGTCCAGCATGGATCCTCCACAGTGTCATAGGTCCTGCCACCAAGCCTGCTCCAGGCTGGGCTCCTCTCCCCATTAAGTCCACAGGTACTGCCAGGATCCTGCTCCAGTGTGGATTTTCCACAGGGTCACAGCCTCCTTTGGGTGCTCTGTCTGCAGGTGGATATCTGCTCTAGAATGGTCCTTCATAGCAGTGGCACACCCTGCCTTCACCATGGGCTGCAGGGGAATCTCAGCTCTGGTGCCAGGAGCACCTCCTCCCTCTCCTTCTTCACTGACCTTGGTGTCTGCAGTGCTGTTTCTGCCACATATTCTCACTCCTCTTTCCAGCTGCTGCTGTGCAGCAATTTCACCCCTTCTTAAATCCCAGAGGCTCTACCACCATCACTGATGGGCTCAGCCTTGCCCAGCAGCAGGCCCATCTCAGAGCTTGGCTTCACTAGACATGGGGGAGGCTTTTGGAATCTTCTCACAGAAGCCACCTCTGTAGCCCCTTTGCTACCCAAACCTTGTCACTCAAATCCAGTGCAGAGAATTAAGTAAAAGGTTGATCTCGGGCCCCAGAATATTCATTTACAAAACCAATGTGAAAATTTCTCTATTTCATGCAAGCTTGAGGTTCAGCTAGTGACCTTTTTTGATAAAACAAACTTTTTAAAATGGGAAAAGTTATTTAATACTTAATGCCCTAGATTTATCCTTTGCCAGCAAATCTTCCTGGGAGCACAATGCAGGATTTAATTATGTCCCACCCTAGAGATTCCCATGATCTTCTAAATAGCTAACTTTCATAATTTAGTCTTAGAACATTATAATCTTTCTCTGCCAAAGGCCTATTACATTGCTATTGTCTACATGATCCTTAGACATCACTAACAGCAAGTTCACTTGGTGATTTCAGTTACAGTTGAAGGACACAGCAAAACTGCCTCTCATTTGTGGACTGCATGAGTGAAACCATAGAAAATAATAATAAATTGAGTGAAATAACTGATTTTACAACATTTTTATACAAGTGCTCCATAATACAAAAAGAGATATTTATTTAAAAAAACATTATTTTACTAAAACAAATTGGACATAAATCAGTTCTGCTCTACAGAATGCAGGCATATTTACTGAATAATAAACTGTTTTAATTGCCTTTATATTATTTGTGTGTATTTGTTCTGTTTGAACTAAGCACATTGTCTGGAAATCAGCATCTTTTCAGACTAGTATTTGTCTGTAATATACATTATTTTAAAAAACCAATACAAATATCAAACCAAAGAGCTATTTTAAAATTTCATATTGGATATATATTGTCATGCAGTTGTAAATGCCCTTTTGCTAGTCATTAAAAATTAGGACTGCTTCCTTCAGCAGGCCTGCTGGGGTGCACAGAACAGGACCCAGTTAAACTGGTTCTGGTGTACCTACTTAATCACACATTGAGCAACGGTAAAAGCCCATGCTGAAGATGTGCTCAGTTGTTCACCTCCTTCAGAGATAACAATTTCATTTCCTCTCTCGCAGCACAGAGGGAGAAAGAAAATCAGCTAAGGGGAAACCTGAAGACAGCTCTTAAAAAGAGGTCCCTAAGAAAGCTGAAAGATGAAGGAAGACAGAAAATGGAAGGAAGGGCCAAATCCTCTTCTTCTCTGTCTCCAGACAATTACTTTACAGTTCCACCCTTGAGAAAGACTATCAGAAATTACAAGGGAGGGGCAGAGGGAGGGGGAGCAACAAAACACAGACAGGTAAACAAGCATGCAAACAACATTAACAGAGTAAGAGAGTCAGGTTTAGTTTTTTGTTGTCGAAAATTTTTGGCCTATGGCTGTAATTCTTCAGTAATGATATATAAATTTTAGCCTAAGTCATAAGTTTGGGCAAAATTCAGCCCATTAAGGTATCTATATCTTACCTCTGAGGGAAAACTATTTAATTAAAATTGTACCCATTTAGAGAAATGAGTTATGTTTGTGAAAGACATATAAGCAGTTTATAATTTTAATGTGTTTTCACCATCAGCTGGTCTTAATGAGAAAAAATTTCCACTAGAAAAATTATGCCTAACATAGTTCTCCTATGTCTTTGTAGTACATTTGTACTAAATGAGCAGCTCATCCATCAGAATTAAGTACTCAGATCCCTTAAATACCATTATGCTAATTCCCTGCTATCATTTGATTAAAATTCAGCACCTCTACTTTTCCAAAATAAGGATTTTTTTCTCTTTTTACTACTACAACATACATTTTGGGAATAGTACTTGACAACCTGTCACCTTTTTGCCCAGAGATCTAACAGTATAAATTAACTTACACAGAATATTAAAACATTCATATTTCTAGCAGCACATAAAGAGATTAAAATAGAGTTTCAAAATGAAGAAGTAGAGATTGGAAAAACACCGTAATGTTAAACACAGTACAGATGAAATTTAAACTCTTTAACTACCCACACTATTTGCCTTGGTAGTTCCCAAATGCATTCCCAGAATGTGCAGTAGAATATTTCAATCCTGTTGTGGCATACATGTATAGACTGGATACTGGAAACAGCTAGTACCAGCTGTCAATATAGTAGTAAATAGATTAAGATCAATTAGTATCTGTTTTATAAGAAAAAGTTTTATCTTGTGACTCAGATCTGCAGCACAGGAGTAGATATTAGGCAGAGTCAAGGTTTATGCTTAGCTAAGAGACTGAGATAATTGTCTCACTGTCTGACTGATAGTTTTACTGATGAGAAACTTTTTGATATAACTATTAAGCTGGTTTTGGTAACAATTTTAATTTTCATTGGAGCATATTCCTTTCAAGAAGGCTGTTTTTTAGGATCCCTGTTTACAGAACGGATGGCTGGTTGGGGTAACAGGAGCCCAAGTTCAGTGTCCATGGGATGAAATGGGACAAGAGGATTCACAAGTACTCATGCCAAGTTAAAAGTGGGGCCTTAAATGTGAGTCTTCCATATTCCTTGGAACTGCTCTGCCTACAGCACTATTGACTATTCTGACAAGAGGTTAGAGAACTTAAAACAAAAATTTAAAATTGATCATAACAAGAACCTTTTGATGGTGATGCAAAATAAAACAAATTGAAAAAAATCTTCAACTTTTTTTACTGGGTCTGTCTGGAATGGAGTTGACTTTCTTCACAGCAGCTCATGCTGTGCTGTGTTCTGGATTTGTGACTGAAAGAGCGTTGATCACGCATCAGTGTTTTGGCTGCTGCTGAGCAGAGCCTTGCACAGCACCAAGTCCTCCTGGTTTTCGCTCTGCCCCTTCATATGAGTAGACTGGGGCTGGACAGGAGGCTGGGAGGGAACACAGCCATGACTGTCAACCTGAACTGCCCAAAGGCATGATCCATATTCACTTGTTAGAAACTGATTTTATCTCGACCCACAAGTTTTATCACTTTCGCTCTTCCATTGTGCTCCTGCATCCTACAGGGAATGACTGAGCAGATCCACAGATGTTTCACCGCTGGCCAGGGTCATACTCCTTTTCTAACAAAATTCACCGAACAGCTGAGCTAGTGATTAAGTTCCAAATCTATCAGCTGATTAAAAAGGAAGACATAATTTTGTCACTAAGGCAGAAATGTGTTCAGTTCGATTCCTTGCTCTGTCCCAAGCTTCCCATGTAGCCCTGGACAAGCCACTGACTTTATGCTGTTCTTGGACAAGTCACTGAGTTTCCACCCGTTGGAGTTTTCTATTTTTAGCAAAACTAACTTAACAGCACCAGCAGCAGCACTGAGCCATGTATTGCTTTTGTCTTGCTCTAAATGGGTTTTCCTCTTGTTTGCATTCAAATTAATAAGAAAGAGGTTGTCTTAACTTATAGCCATACAGCCTGTGACATTATTTTACAGCAGATCCTATGAAGATCAGAAAATATAGTGGTAATTTGATTATGTGTGCTTGAGTGGACTAACATCTACTTCAAAGGTTTTCTGTGTTCTTTTACTGCAAACTCGACAGCTAAGCAGGCTCAGCTTCAGCTTTGAAACTGTTTTTTTCACTTTGAAGGCTGTTTGTTCTTTAGCTGGTAATTGTACACATATAATTGACATAAAAGAGATTTTTGAATACAAGAGCTAATACGAACTTCAGACTGTTCCCAGTCTGAAGATTTACCCTTTTAGAAAGACAGGTAATAAAACAGACTTGTGTAGTTCATTAGCTACACCTAACCTGACTGAATACATCACTGTCAGCTCTAGTAACCTTGGACACAGAAGACAGTGTCACAAAAACTAAGATTAATGAAAATACTGAATGTTAAATATAAAATAAGACCAGAGTTTTCAAAGCCAAAACTTTTTTTATTGCTGAGGTGTTAAAATGCTAATGGTTTATTTTTATGCAAGTAGCTTATATGAAGCATAGGAGATTTGATCGACACTTTGAGCAATTGCAGTAATAAGTCAGCAGCATGAGCAGCGTCTCTGGCATACAAGGCTCTGGAGGAGGTGTCATGTGACTATCTGCTGTTGCTATTGTCTTTGACCTTAATTTTTTTTTTTAATTCTCACTCTAAACTGAGATTTCTGCTCTCATTTTCTATGCAGCCTGCTTTTCCTTCCCTAAAAATTAGGACTTTTAAAATAACTACTATTTTACTGGTGTCACTTCAGTTCTCTTTGCCTTTTTCTTATATTTTTTTTCATTGACATAGTCACTGATAAATCAAATAATTCAGGATCAACTCTTAACTGCTAACAATTCTTACTTTTGATGAGTGTTTTTTACTCCATTCCAGAAAGTCTTCTGAAAATCACAAAAAACCCCTACAATATTGGACTACACATTATATTTACCTAAAAACCCACTATTTTTAATAAACTAGCCTCTTAAGGATGGCTTGTATAAACACCACCACAAAAAATGCAAAATACTATAAAGTAAATAATAAACAGAATGTGAGAATAAGTAAACAAAAAGGAGAGAAAAAAAGCACAGCATGTTTGTTTTTCTCATCCTGGGAACCATTAATTCTGATGACTTATTCTAGCTGTATTCTAACATATGAATTGGGCTGAAAGGAAGGAAAATAATTCATAGTAGAATTAGATTTAGGAAAATTAGCTAAAAAGTCAGAACCAAGTCATATTTACCTGTCATGGGCCAGCTTAACAATTAAGAAGTAACAACACAGCATTGAAGAGACCTGGGCCATCAAGGGCAATGACCTGTTATTGCACAGCTCGTGTCACAAAATTATGAAGCTGCTTTGTTTTGTTTTTAATGCCATTGCCTCTACCCTACTGCTTCAAGGGCCACATGTCAAACCCATGGCAGGAAGCTTTGCTTGCCTGCTTTGCCCATGAGTTCACTCACTGTGTGAATCACGGAGGGGAAACACTGATGCACTGAGCACCTGGATAGGGATTGTCCAAACCCCAGGATGTCTGCTCTCAGCTGTGTGACATCTTGTGATGTTTTCTGTTTTTGTGCTTCCTAACAAGTGTTGGTTTGCTTTTATGGGAGTCATTTTCAGTGAAAGAAAAGCTGAGGAAGAGCAGAGTTTTATTGTAGCATTAAAAATTAGCATTATTATAAAAGAAAAACTTGTTTCAAATAAAGCTGAACCTTTTTTCCAACTGATCTTTCTTCTACAACATCAAATGATATCTTAATTAAGATAATTATTAAGTAAAACATTATAAAATATTCTAATTATTGTAATTATTATCTTAATTTATAATTACTTAAAATTACTATATTATTTTCTGTATAAAATGGTACATATAAAAGTGCCAAACAGAAAACCTTAAGCAGCAACATTTTAGGAGCACCCTATTAATCTTTATTTTTTAAAAATGAGTCCTAAGAAAAGAAGATATGACTGGTTTTCGCACAATAAAATTTAAGCTAATTTACAGTGTTATGATATCTTTGTGAACTCTGCACACTGAAAAATTACATGATCTTCAGCAAAAGGACTAACAGTATTCAAAGCATTGCCAGCAGGTCAAGGGAGGGAATTCAACCCATTAACTCAGCACTGGAAAAGCCACAACTGGAGTGCTGTGCTCCTCATGGCAATCGAGACATGGAGATACTGGAGAGAGGGGACTGCAGCAACTTCCCTTTGAGGAAAGTCTGAGAGAACTGGAGAAAAGAGATCTCACAGGAATCTTATCAGTGTACAAGGATACCCAAAGGGAGAGTGTAAAGAAGGCAGAGCCAGGCTCTCTTCAGTGGTGCCCAGTGACAGGAACAGAGGCAATGGCCACAAACTGAAGTGCAGGAGGCTCCATCTGAACATCAGGAAACGCCTTTTCACTGTGAGGGTGGCTGAACACTGGCACAGGCTGCCCAGGAGCAAAAGCCATCTGGATGTGACGCTGGGCAACTGGCCCTGGGTCCTCCTTGAGCAGGGATTTGGACCAGGCATCTCCAGAGGTCCCTGCCCACCTCAGCCATTCTGTGATGTTTTTAACAGTTCAAGAGTCCTTCACTTCTCATAGCTAAAGCCCTCAGTCAACAGACTCAGCTCCACGAAACAGGACTAATCTCTGCACAGTCACCTGTGATATGCAGGAAATCTTTTACCGTCAGATTAATACTTCAGTGAGTGTAACTGCAACATTTTCAGTGTATTAGGTGCCTCAAATCTACCCTTCCTTACTTTACACTGATCACTTCCCACAGCTAGGGAAGAAAATTGAATAGCAATCATGGACATGCTTTGTAAATCTGATGGCCAGCAGAAGAACATAACAAAATTCTTTGTAATAGTGGTATTCAAAATGAAGAGAGGTAAAGGCTCAACACAGCTGTCAACAAACTAAAGTTATGAAACATAACATTATGCTTAGAAGGTTTTGAGAAGCCTATTCTGATCCAGATGAATTTGCCAGCTAAGATCTTAGATTCTCTTGGATGAAAGCATTATTCTTTTCTCCAAAACACCACCAATGTGGATGAAACATACTGTGTACAGGGAGACACACACAGGGTTGTTTGATCCTGCTTAGTACAAAAGACTACAAAGGTTTCATTATCTATTAAAGACCAACTAAGACTTCCATTTATTTACATACAAGCTCAACAATTTTATGGCAGTTGAAGTATTAAAACAAGTAACTACTTACATTCAACATAAATGCAGGAATTTTCAGAGATCTTATAAAGTAAGTAGGTTTAAAGATCTTTGATTAAAAAGGGAACAACAGTAACTCAAAAAAAACCCCAACTTGTGAGTTTCTAGAATACAAGACAAAAATACATATGTGCATTTCTTCTTTCAGTCAGACATTACAAAAGCCCTTTCTTTCTACACTGATGAAATCCCCTTTCAGATTAATGTTTTCCATTTTAAAGTCAGGGCTCATGTAATCAACAATACAACAAAGCACCCTTTTTTTCCTTTCTCAGCTGGAAAAACCTGTGGACAAATACTGGGTTAGACATTTTCAGAGAAAATAAACATCTATAGGAAAATGCAAACAATTATGCAGCACATTAGATTAGCTTGGTTCAAAATATTTGAAGTTGATCTGAAAAATTGATCTTCATGCTTCATCAGTATCTTACCAGCAGCTTTTGTACATTCTCCCCATAAACATCATCTGGCAGAAGTGCAGAGAAGTAACTTAAACTTTCCTCTAAAATACATAAATTAAGGACTACTCTACCATCATGAACATGGATGTTTCAGAAAAGGCATAAAATTTAGATTGCTAGTTATGTTCATGTACAACCTTGCTGTAGTTTTACTTTGTATCTTGCCATTTTTCTATTTTACTGAAAACTATTTCCACTGAAAGGAAGAAGAAAGACACTTTTAATACAGAACTTTACTGTGCTCATCTCTGAGCTACTACTTTTCTACCTAAAATCCTGTCACTATTGCTTCTCTCACCATGCCCTTGCACTGGCTTCATCTTTAGCAAGACTGGTTTGTATTAGAGATATATGGGGGTGAGAAAGTGCTTTTCTAACATAGAAAACCACCTTTATGCACATGATCACAAGATTGATTTCTTTAATTCCCTTGCACACATCTTCAAGACAACCTTCCCTTGCTCAGGCTGCTGAGCAATTGTGTCATCTTGAACCTTCACCTCCAAACTTTAGGATTTTTGTTAATTGCCATTTGACTTGCACTGTGGTACCAGCAGCAAGCAACTCTGAGTTGTTTTCTAACACTGCAGAATGCACCCATAGCAGGACATCCGTGAACAAATAAACACATACAAGTGTAAAAATTTACTCATCTGTCACTTGCAATTAGACACAATGAGAGCCAGAAAATCCAGAGCTGTCATTTGTACTGGCTCTACAGTGAAAAATAAGCATTCCCAAACCAGTCCACTTGCAGCAAGAACCAAGAAAGCTACTCTTGATGGACTACAAATACTAAAAGCAAAAAAGGCTGTTTACAAGCAGTACGTTTAAATAGCAGCATTTTGAAAAGGAAAAACTGACTATTTATTCTGTGAGTGTTGATGGTCTATGTGCATTGCTCCCTCTAGTGCAGAAGCTAAAAACTCACAATACACATTCCCCAAATCACCGAGTTTGGTAACAAACTTTTTAAAAAGACATTATCCTCTATCCACATTTCTCCCCTAAATATTTATAACATAATTTCTTATGATTTGATACAAGACATTTACACAGTTTCAACTGCTGATGCTCACAGTTCTATTAACAGGAAATGATACCAGACCAAACTTAAACTCTGTATTTACTTACACCCCATAATTACTACTGTAATGTTCCACAAGAAATTGGTAAGATACAATTTGTTCTTTTTGTTCCTCTCCGCTAGAATACTGATTTCCACTCTGTGTTACAGTTATTAATAGTGTCATAGAAGAACCGGGTCCAAAATGTAGCAAAGGACATTCTCATATACAGTACTAGATCTGATTGGGCCCTCGAATTTGGAAATAAAGCAGCTCTGGAGCTCAGACTTCGTTTCCCAAGTAGGTATGAAACCCCTTAAAAGCAAACAAGTCACACTGAAGACAGAAAAATCTGAGAAATTATTTTAGACTATTTTAGATTATTTTAACCCAATCTCAGGAGCCACTGGATGATACTCGGCATCACGAGAGAGTACAGGAACAGTGACAGCCACTGCTGTAACTTTCTCTCAGACAGTATCTGTGAATTCCTGGGTCAGCTTCCATCATATACACAAAAGGGGAAAAAAATCCCAGCCTTTAATGCCAGTTTAATCAAAAGAAGACGCAGTGTGGTTTGTTAGGATGCTTATCAGGCTTCTATTAATCAGTAAAGTTTTCCAGGTGAAAATTCTCTTAAGCGTATACAGACACATGTTAAGATGAAGGCAGCACATTTTCCTTCTCCAAGAACTGTCTCTGCAGAGAAGAGCCATAAAATGAAACCTGGAAATCCAGGCAAAATTAAACCTAAAGCTTTCACTGAAGATGTGATTAAAAAAACAGTTTCAAAGTAATTAAAATCTTTTGTTTATGAAAGAGGAGTTTCCCCCCCCACACCTCCAATGTTGCTAGTATCAGAAGCAATTGAGAATGTAGGAAGCCTTCAGACAAATCATTTTGCAATTGTATGTATATTTCTTTTATACCTCATATTTTACAGATATCAACACTCTCATCATACAAATATGAAATTACCATCTTCCAACTTCTGTTGTAATGCAGTGTCAGCTTTACAAGGTCTAAGACAGAAAAAATCCCATTTCTCTGTGTGCAAAAAT
>JAWWEU010000040.1:17555174-17595387 GCA_035583155.1 Acropternis orthonyx
CCAACTTCTGTTGTAATGCAGTGTCAGCTTTACAAGGTCTAAGACAGAAAAAATCCCATTTCTCTGTGTGCAAAAATCAGGCTGTGAATCATTACCCAGTTTTGCACACACACTAAATTTGAGTATATTTTGTGGCACCAGCCTGAAATAAAACCTGATGCAAGGTATTTTGTTTGAAGACCCTTAACAGGCAGTTAAGATGTTGAATGATTCTACTGTCTCAATATTACCAAATTAAGCTCCATTCCCTTTAAAGAAGAGCATGGTTGTATGGCAGATCCTTGAAGTCATTACACAAAAGTTCCATTTAAGGCAAACAACCAACTTTTCATTTTACTTTTCTACCTGATGTGGCAGTTATGCCTGCTAGAGCAGTGCACCTCAGTGATGGTCCTTCCACAATACCCGCCATCACTGTTCTCCCTAAAGCTGTGTTTACTGTCAAGACTGAGAAAACTAATTGCTTGATCATTTATGAAATTTATCCAACTCATCTCTAATTACCAGAGTCCATCAGAGGCAACTGGTCCCAGATAACCAGAATACCTACCATCAAGGGGTCAGTAAGGATGATACTGCCACAAGAGAACAATCACCTTCTTGACCTAGTGCCTCCATAACAGCTCAGTCATGGAGTAAGGAAATGGGCACTACAGCAAAATCTCAGGGGCTAAATTCAGACAAAATTTACAGTTGAGAAAGAAATTTTATTTCAAGCTTCTATGGGGGTATTACAAACAATAGAGAATAAAAACATTAAAAACTATTTAAAAAGTAATTGTCCCTTTAAAATAAAGATTCAAGCAGGTTTAACAATGAAGTATGCTATTCCATGAAGTTTTAAAAAAAAAGATTTAAAAAGTATTGGTTTTGCTGTATTTGCTAATCCTTTATAAAAAAGCTGGGCATAAATACTTCGTGCATTCATATGCATTATTTGGTGTTTCATATTATATAACTTGGTACAGTATTTACGATATCACTGCAAAAGAGTTCAAACACAGTGCATTTATAAATAATGGAGCCATTATAAATCACATTGCAAACATACCTTGCCATTTTCATTGTTACAAATTCAGTATCTCAGTGAAGGTAGGAATAAAGTAGCTACAACAATCAATATCTTGACTTTATTTTTTTTCTTTTTAATATAAAAATGCAGTTCTGGAAACCCACCCTCCTTCTTCCCCCTGCCCAAACATAATGCTTTACTTCTTAAAAATAAAAATAAAGTACTAATTCTATATACATCACATGTACCATACAAAAATGTATCCAAAGTTTCTATTGCTACCAAAGTGTTCTAAATTAAAAGTTACATAAATCCCCTCCTTGGAAACAGAAGATTACAAGTTACCAAAAAACCAAATTACACACAAACCATCAAGTTATTTTATACAATTTCCAATACATTTTTCTCCCAAAGCAAGTTGTCTTCTCATGTGCCTGTATAAAAATGCATATCAATATATTTGTCAATTTTATTTTTCATTATAAAGCAAATTAATACATTTTCTACAATAAATAAACACAGGGAGGCACACATATAAACAAAATTAAATCTATGGGAGATAAATGGGATATGGTTTTGAAAGAAATAATGTGCTTGCAGGCTTTAAGCCATGTTTGTTTAAAACAAAAACAATCTTAAGTTATTTTGGGCAACAATGGAGTGTTTTTGGTGATTTGCAAGTGATGTACATAGTATAATTTTTATTGATGTCTTTCTCACAAAGTACCCTCCAAAATAATGCAACTTCCTTTCTTAAAATACATATTTGTAATTGTAAATTTACATCAATCTTAAATATGTGGTACTTTGTGCAAAGAGCAACAATTTACACAAACATTCAGAAGTCTTTTTCAGAAGCTACAGACCAAGGAAGAAATGATACAAGCAGCACCATACTGTATATGATTTAGGCAAACATATATTTGATGCCATTTTGATATTAGGCTTGAAGATCCACTAAACACCTTAAGCTGGAAGATGGTGCTTAGGTAGCTTAACTTCAGAAAGAAAGAAAAAAAAATGTAAAAAGCATGGAAACAAAAATCAACTCCCTCCCCAGCAAAATTATAAAAGGAATTAAAGAGCTACTTCTAAAATCAGAATAAGTTAAGTGTTGAATATACATTTATGTACAATTATGAACACTATGAACAAGACATTTTAACAGGTTTAGTGGAAAATCCTCCAATCTACAACACAATAAAATAATTAATCAATATGGCAATGGTGATTTAGAAGAATTGCTCAACTATTTCAAGTTTGCAGAACTCAGCCACTGAATCAACAATTAAAGGGTTGTATCTTCAATACATTCTTTTAGAGAAAGAGGTTCATTAGTAGAGTTCAAGTCTGTGTGGTATTTTTCATGCCTTGCTAGAATCTCTGTTAGTCAATATCACTGAAGTCACTGACTGGTTCTCCATGGACTCTACTCAGGTGATTCATAGCACGATCAAAAGCAATTCTTACTGCTTTTCGTATGCTTGAGTTACGTCCTTCCATCATTTTTAACTTGTCTATGGTCTCATCTATCCCAAGGGGAACCATTTTGGATTTGGGAAGCCACTGCCTGTAAAAAAGCACAAAATAAAACTATTAAATATAGAATAAAATCAAGAAGTTTGTCCAGAAATGTCTGGGCTACTATTCTCTGTTGCTCATACAGCAGATCAGCTTTACTATCTTAAACAAAATGACAAAATACCTTTTAAGATAGTACTTACTTGCCTTAAATATTTAAAGAACATGAAATATTAAGGAAGTCTCTTCCACAAAACAGAGAATATATTCCAATTCAATGATATGTATTTATTGATTAACTATCAACTGAAAAAATTAGCCTAAAATACTGTCACAGTTTAAGAACAGGCAGCAGCTACCAACGGACATAGCTCAAGATTCACCTGGCACAGTGTTGTTTCTCCTCATTCTTCCATTTCCATTATTACAAGGAATTTTCAGATGATGAAGTTTTGCCTTACAATTAAGACATCTTGATTTTTGTCTTTATGGGAAAAGCTACACTGGCAAGGATTTTCTGCTTAGCACGCTTTTACCCTGGAGTATGAAATCCCACTAATTCCATATTCAGGGTACTTCTCTGTTCTAAGCTCCATAAATATCTTCAAGTTCTTGGCACAAAGGAGTGATAAGGGAAAAAACTCTGCACCCCACTCTTCTAGTTAAGGGAAAAGCATTCCAAATACTTACTTTAAAAGTATAAATTAAGTTTACTTTGTTTTCATAAATGTCTATCACAATCCTGTTTTCTTAAGTTACAGACATTAAAGAAAACAAAAATTAGGTAAATTACTGAATATCTATTAAAGTATGTTACTGTAGTCTGCCATCCCAAACCTACAAATGGCAGAAGACCTCCTTCTGTTTAAAAATGTCAGTTTGGGAGATCATTTGAAACTGCACCAACTGGAAATCAATCAAGTCTGATATAAAACATTTTATTTGAAAATTTTCTTTTAAATTAGCAAAATTGGCTATGGAAATAATTTTTTCTTAAAGCACTCTAAACTACAGCCCTATTGTACTGAGCACAGGCACTGAAGCAAAATGTGAAGAGGCAGTACAAGGACACAAACAGAACAGTATGATAACAGCATGTAAAACAGCAGTCTAACCATTATCAGTTTTAATACACATCAGAGGAAGTTTTAAGAAGGTATTTTTTAACAGAAAGCTGGCCAAGTCCTCCAGATACAAGCGGTGAAGAAGAACAAATATGACTATTTGAAAATATATAGGTTATGGACACTGCTATCACAGACCGAACATGACATATGCCCTGCAAATGAATGGAAATCACAGAGAGGGGTTCAGGACTAGAAGAGACACAACAGAGGCAGAGTTATGAGTGCTAAAATAGTCAGTCTAAAAGAACCATTACCAAAAATGTTAGTGGAGGGGTTGAGAGAAAAGGGGCTGGAAAAAGTATTGAGCCTCTTCCTGTCCATCTATGCAGAGTATCCATTAAAGACAACTTTGCATAATATCTGCAAAATTCAGGACCACCTGCACATGGTGATGAATCAGAAAGGTTTAAGCTGCAGAGGACCCCCCAGATCAAGAAGCAATCACAGCAATTATTAAGAAAGTGGCTAGGAAGAACACGCATTACACTTCTAATACCAGGAAGGGATTAAAAAAGAGAAACAGAACACTGAGTATATTTAAATGCAGATGTTCTCTATAAACAAAGGCAGAAGAATGCAGAATCTCATGGAATCCTCTGCAACTGAACAATAAAGACATGAAGAAGTACCAATTAGTTAAGAAAATAATTGAAGAACAGAGAGATTATGCCAAAGGATCTAAGGGGACAGAAGAGCAAACATCAGCTACAAATTTTAGTTAAGAAGTTATTTAGGTGATAGCGCACTAGCACAGAGAGAGTCAAGAGAATGGCAAGCACAGCTAGACATCACATATAATCAGCTAAAGGGGAAACTGATATCTGAAAGTAAGCAAATTCAAGAGAAGAACAATGAGATACGAAGAGATTTACAGCTAGCTTGACATGTATGGTAACCTGGAGAGGAAAGGGATTACAAAAAACACAGAAAAGAAATATACAGTTTGATGAAAGGCAGATGAAAAGCTTTCATGTCTATGAAAAAAAAAATCCCAAATCAACCCTAGCAAAGAAAAATACACTAAAAAACCCAGCTGCCTTCCCAGCCCTGGCCCCCAAAAAAGACAATCCACCAAAACAAAAGACCATGGCAGAGGGGAAGAGACTATTTTATTGTGTGAATTATCCCCCCTCAGGCTCTACACAGCATATTGCTGATACCAAAATAAATGGAAAAAGGGAAGGTTTCCTGAAAAAATTTAGAAAGGGCTAAGAACTTCAAATGAAAGAGCTAATAAAGTATTTAACTAAACAGAGGTTAAAAATTCAAAGAAAATCACTTGAGCAGACTGGGGGGGAAGTGCTGTAATTTGGAAAGCAATGATGAAGGAAGATACAGATAAATGTTAGACTATTCCTTTTAAAAAATCTGTTTAGCCAAAGAAGTAATTTCATCAGGTCAATAAATGAAATCAGCTTGTAAATAAAATCAAAAAACTATTTAATGACTTATATTATTTTTTTCCCAACTGACCATAAAAATATATCTTTCAGTGATGATATGCCTTTGTCCAGAAAGAGACTCAAATATGAAATTTTAACATTAGTTTAGACTTCCACAGAAATTATTTCCATTGGAAAGATGTTTCAATTTTCTTCTAGATTAAAGGTACAGATTTTTAATTTTAAGTCACTGCATCAAAGAATGTATTTCAATAACATACCAACTTCTTTTATTGTCAAAAAATAGTACTAAGAATAGTTTCTCGTCCGATTTGGTCTGCATTTGTTCTCCAATTTTCAGTACATCCAGAGGTGGCACTGGTATAGTAACACCGTTGTGATGGCCAGCAACACGAGGCATCTTAGGGTCAATAATCTATAAAACAGAAGAAAGGACAGTTCATAATATTTAAAACTATTTTAAGAAGGTATGACAAATAAAATTAAGGAGAAAGAATCATAAATTAAACAGCCACTGCATATAAACTGACTTTGGGTTGCACACAACTTTTTGACATAAGATGAATATGCATAGTGGAGACACAGTGGCAGATTTAATTGAAAACACTGAAAAAAGCATTTTCTACCGATATCAGTTCTTCTTAAAGTCCCATCTGAATTTCACTTGGTACAACTTTGAGACTGACAATCAGGTCTCAGAATGAGAGCCAGGATTTCTAAAAGCCATAAGTGACCTCAAATTTGGGGGTTTGAATTTCATATACCTTAAAGAAACAACCTATGTTAAAGCATAAGTATTTCTGCAAAATACAAGCTCCATACTCAAATTCTGAAGGAAAAAATTTAAAAAACCCCCAACCAATAAACCAACAAATAACAAAATTAAGTATCACACTGCATATCCAATTTAATGACTCAGTCTTCAGCAAAACATGCAGTTATGGTCATAAATGATTTCTAAACAACGCTTGAGGGAGGGGGACTATGCTGCTATGTTAAACTAATCATGGTGATGGAAAACCTCTGTAAGTAGATCACAGCATTACAAAGTGCTCAGCTTCTACCAAAGAAGGGTGATGTTATTGCATGCCTATTCCACCCATCTTCTACTCTATAAACTCCTGTTGGTTTTTCAGCATCCATGCTGGCACCAATCATAATCCACAGTAAACTGATTATAGGAATTAAATGAACAGAAAGATAACACTGTGGACAGCCTGCAGAAATCAGAACTTTTTTCTCTTGACTGAGGTTTAATTCCTCAATGAACTCATCCCACTCTCAGAAACACTAGTGCTGACATAAAGGAGTGGGCAGAAAAGAGACATTCAGGAGACAATCAAATAATCAAATTTTCAGCATCTGACCCAGAAGCGTTTGAGTCACCTCTTGAGGGCACTTTAACTCAAGTGCACTAAATGTCACCTCCAGAGGTTTTAACCTGACTGTATGATTACATTTCCTGATGTCCTCAGCACACATGTATTAGAACAATACTAACTGTCCAGTTGACTATATATAAATCAAGTCAAAGTGTATGGACTGTTTCTATAATGCCTGAAGCCAAACACTTAATCAACAACATTTTCTCTGCAAGCTCTGATGTAAGTAGAACTGTGTCTATTTCTCCTGTAATAACTTGAGCACAACAGCTTTAAGTTTCCAGTACGCCATTGACAACTGGCTTCAATCAGTCAGTTTATTCCAACTCTGCAAGTGTTTTGTTTCCTTACTGAACTGTAGAATCACAAGTATTTTTATACTCATTTTACAGCAGAACATATAATTATAGCACTAATAAGATATCTGTCAAATGCTTATTCAGTTGAGCCTTTAAATAATATATAATGCAGAAACAAAGACTACTGGAACAGCTGTTACTGGTTTAAGCCGGGATAGAGGTAATTTTCTTCACAGTAGGTAGCACGGGCTATCTTTTGGATTTGTGTTGAACACAGCCTTGATAACATAGAGATGTTTTTGCTATGGCTGAGCAGTGCTTACACAGAGCCAAGGCTTTTGCTGCTTCTCACACCATTCCACCTGTGAGGAGGCTGACAGTGCACAAGTTGTTGAGAAGGGACACAGCCAGGACAGCTGAGACCAACTTACCTAACTAAAGGATATTCCATACCATACAGCATCATGCTCAGTATATAAAGATGGAGGAACAAGGAGGAAGATGGGGACATTCAGAGTGATGGCATTTGTCTTCCCAAGTAACCCTTACAATGTGATGGAGCCCTGCTTTCCTAGGGATGGCTGAACACCTGCCTGCCCATGGGAAGTGGTGAATGAATTCCTTGTTTTGCTTTGCTTGTGTGTTTGGCTTTTGCTTTACCTATCAGACTGTCTTTATCTCAAATCCATGCACTTTCTCACTTTCACTCTTCCAACTCTCTTGCCCTTCCCACTGGGGTAGTGAGTGAGCGGCTGCATGGGCCTGAGCTGCTAGCTGGGGTTAAATCATGACACACAAGTATTGCACATCTCCAAGAACAGGTTAAGGGAGCAGAGACTTTTGATTTAAAATGTGATACTGTAATAACTTTACAAACTCAATGCATGGTAAAGCAGGAAGAATAAGCCACCTTTATTCAATCTGAATGGGAAGTGGTCAAGTACCTTAAGTTCACACATTGTGTTTTCAGCCCAGAAACAGTATCATTACTAGAGTACTTATGGGAAGCTGTGTACTTACCAGAGCTGGGTAAGAGGGATATCCACTGCATTTGGCCCACACTACTTTTAGAGGCTCAAGAACAGATGTTGCAGCATCAGTTGAAATCCACATACTGCTATGCCCAACTTCTAAGAACAAATGAATATAAAATTAAAATGTTCCAGAATTGAACTTCAGACAAATCTTCTGCAGTTCTTGGTTTCTTCAAATAGCTCATGATCAGTAGAATCCAAATACCAATACCACCTTTCACACACATACCAGTGAAAAGCAGGCAGTGTTCATAACAGTTTTACATGATACTAGTACTTTAATCCAAGCTTACAGATAAAGAACAAGGGTTTAGACACTTCTAGAAACTGTATCTTAAAACATCTTAGTTCTTAGGAAGTGTTTGTCAAATTCTAATACTCTTTTCCCTTTGAAAAAGTTCAAAAGAAAACATGAAATTACAGTATTCCAAATAACCAGTTTCTTTTAAAACTATGATCCTGTCAAAGAGGTGATGATTTTGAATATGCAAGTTGCATAGTATGTTTCCGAAGTGCTGGATATCCAGAGAGAACAGCACCTGATAACTTAAAAATGCTTGTTTGGTACACCTGTCTATTCTTATGCCTAAGTTTTAACGTGCACTTTAATTTCTATTTATTTTTAACAAGCCCTCTTGGTCTCTCTGCCCTGCCCTTTCCTGCAGCACAGTTCAAAAAGATTAAGAGGGTTCCAGGAAGCAGCTGCGCTAGTGGCTTATTTCTTCTCATGAAGCAGCATAATGGACAACTGAATTTATGTTACTGCACACTTCTACCAGACTCCTCCATTTTCTACTCTGTTGCTCACCACAGGATTGAAGCCTGATATAGGTTTAAGCCTTCCAGCTGACCAAATTCACAGCTGGGTCCCTAGACACAGAGGGATGAAGTCAAGAGACTGGGCAAAAGACAGTGACTTATACCCTTAAGATGGAACTGAGATTGGTATCAAAGGGGAGAAGGTTATCAAAGCTCATATGCTATAAAGATGAGGTGGCACTTCCTGTATGGGGAAACATGGTACCAAAATATAGTTCAGCAGTTGCAGTTGCACTTTCTCTTAGCAGTCAGGCAATACTTGATATAAGTAGCGCTTTACTAGTCAAAATATAATTTATTCCTCTTCTCAATCTGCTCCCATATAAAATGGGCATTGCTTATTTATGATGAAAGATGGCATGCAGATACATGTTCTATCTCAACATTACAAAAAAGTACTTCAGGATAAAAGTGGTTTAAGACTTTGTAGGAGCAAGAAAAAAAGTGTTTAAAGGGATCATTTAAAAAAGAGTGAGTTCAACCATTCTCCACAACAAGTAACTATTTCTCTGCTCTATTAGTAACAGTTTGTAAAGTATTCACACACCAGTTAGAAAAAGCCATGAGGGTTCAGATTAATGCATCCTTCACTCATAGACTATTTTGAAAAATTTAGATGTAGAACTGTATCTGGTACATAAAAACAGTACAAAATCCTCTTCTTCAAGGCACCTAACAAGAAACTATGCTATTTCCAACTGCAAAGAAAATGGTATTTTAATGCTGAGTAGAAGGTCATACACAATCTGACAGGATGCATGCAGCCAAACTCAGAGATTTCTCAGGTGTATACATACATGGTAAGTCTCAGAATTTTCTCTAGTCAGAATTTATTCCATGTGGTAACAGCAGGTTAGTACTCTAGAACATATGATTACTAGTTTTCTTTTACAACATCTGTAAAAGAAACCTCATCTCTTCTTTTTCTTTCAAAACGTCTTTTATTTCCTCAAGCTACTAGAGACAATTCATCAAAATCAGAATCAGGTACTATTCTTTTAAGTGTCTTTAAAGACTCAAAAGCAGAAACCAGTAGTTTCTGCAATGATACCAACAACACTTTCAGAATGCCTAATGTATTTAAGTAGTGAAAATAAGAATGCTAGACTCTGTCAAACAAATGGACAAAATTATAGTTATACAGTACTATTAAGAATACAAATATTTATAGTTACCAGCTGCAATTCTTGCTGCTTTGGCATAGTTTCCATTCTCAATGCATGATATCAATTCACTTCGGTCTTCCAGTGTGTGTCTCCGTATCAGGGCAGGTTTACCTTTACCACACTTTGGCAGGCTGAAACTACAAAAGCATTAATATAAAAATCATTACTTGATAATTAACATTGTTCACTATAAATCAAAATTTTGAAAAAGATTTTACATTTCATCAGTACAGAGTAAAATCAGAGCAGAAGGTCCTAAAAAAATGTTATGTAACAAATACAAACAACAATGTAAAAGCCACCCCCCTGATTATTTTCATGCACAGAACTGCCTGGTTATCAGTAAAAGACAAATGGTATGCACATGCACCTCGGTTGCTGTACAGGTTGAGTGATGTGCAGAATGACAAGAATGACAGAAGCCGCTCTATCTTCCAGAGTTACAGTGGATACTCAGCAAATGAAAACATCTTCCCTCTGTTCCAACAGTTCTACTACATAGGAAACACAACTATTCTCTCTTTCATTTTTCACTACATATTCAAGTCTTTTCAACTGTAAAATGTCTATACACAAAATGGTAAAATTTGTTCTCTGTGTACTTGAATTTTCTTTAAGAAATCATAGAACTGAACAGCAATTATACTGATAATTTGATCTAGAATATCACACTTAAAAGAGACGCAGCATTAAATTGCCTTTGTCTCTCTTCTGAAAGCCTGTTTGACATGACTGCATTAACACCATTCCTTTAACTTGAACAAATGAATAAAACCTTCTTTTTCCCTCTAACGGATTCACCCTATACTCTCCTGAATGCCCCATCCTCATAGCCCAGGACTGGAGACAGTTACCTTCTACCCAGAGATTAGCATACCTTTGGAAGATACACCACTGGTGATGGAGACATATTTATGAATGGTTTTAGAGGTGACCATTCTGACAGTCCTGTCTTTTAACAACAGACTTCAGAAAGTCAGTAGCTGGCATACAGGTATCATCATCACTGCAGTAATCAGCCAGCAACAAGCCAGTAAACCAGAGACTGATTGCCTACAGTTCCGAAACTACTGAATTTATCTTTCCTGTGTGTAAGACTCTGCTTTGTAAATTGCTTCTCTCCTCCCTTCACCAAAATAAACACACCCATTTTTAGTGTTCAGGATTAGGAAGGTAATTAAAGCAAGATAGCACAAAATGTATATGTATCTATACCGAGGAAGAGAAGCATAGTCTGGATCTGCAATAACCTGAATTCAACAAAAGAATACCAGCAATGCTGAAAGTTGTCTCAGATATGACAACACAACTCAAAAAAACTGAAATGTACTCTTTCTTTCAAAATTTATGCAATGCACTCCATGTGTACCAATGTGGATCACAAACAATATATAAGACTGATATATTCAGTCTCAGATTTGTATTTCAGTTTTAGAGATTTACCTTGAGTTACACAAGAGACTGTTACTAGATGAAATACTAGATTCTGATGCACAGCGGCGACGAGGTTCAACTTTTCTTCCTGGAGTATCATCTAATGCTCTCTCTTTACTTTCGTCTCCAAACCCATTTGACAGACCTACAGCATAACACACAAAAACCCCCCTGCATTAAACTGGAAACCACATCATTTTCATTAACAACTTTTTGTATTCACAATGTATCATTATTGTTCTGTACTTCAAGTATTTTAGTGTGACAAAAAAGAACATGAATATTAACAAAATACTCAGTTTCAAAACACAGTAGTATAAGAAGGAGATTCTTGTTGTCCAGATTTTAAAAGACAGGATGAACATTTAGCTAATGTAAAAAAAAACAAAACAAAAAACCAACAAAGTAATGATTATAATACGGGAAATGACAAATGGAGTATCAAATCAGTCTTTGTATGTAATGTTTTCAACTATTAAGACAGTCAGGCTGCAGAAGCTGGTAGAAAAAAACCCAAGAAAATAAAATGTTACAAACCAGGCAGATTTACCAGGATAAGACTAGACTCATTTGAAAAAAATGCTATAGTCATTAAGACAAGAAATAGTGAAAATCCTTTTCAAACACTGGAAGTAAAGGCTGGTATGGATTTCCCCGCAATGCTGTCTAGTTCTTCCTGGAAGTCTTTCCATTTTAGTGTATTCAGACTGACATGATATTTCTGGTTTTTGTGACCAATAACCAAAAATACACACGTTGCTGTTTTTAACTAGCTTTTCTTGGCACAATTTTTTATACATGCAAGGATATTACTGTAATGAAAACATTAAAAAGGCTTTTATATTACAAGCTACTGATTTGATGGTCTGCTGTTAATCCTGCTCTAGGTTTGCTAATTCACAAATAGTATAGTCTTTATTAAGCCATTTTTGTACTTGATTAAAGAAACAAGAATTTTAAGATAGCAGGCTGAAGACTTCCCAGGATGTGTGTGGGGGTGTGTGTGGGTGAAGACATTAGAATTAAAAACGAAAGAATCCAGCAGAGACTCTAAAGTATCATCACAAATGCATTGGCTAAAGGCAACGGTACCAGCCTGCAGTCAGCTCCTGCAAACTGTAGGCTATAAATAAAACAAAATTATAACACAAATCGAATTCTGTTCATGCCTCTCACAACGCAAGAGCGAGCTATCCATCCCAGCCATCCTGCTACTAGCAAAGTCTTGAAGGTCCTCATGACCTTTATGCATTCAGACATAGGCTATGTAACTTCATGTGCCCCTCCACAGAGCATTGTAGTATAAAACAATTATAGCACAATTTCCTTTATGAAGTTTAATTCTTCCAATCTCTTTGCTACAAAGACCTCCACAAAGAAGGCTGACAACTAAGGAACTTGAGGTTAGCAAGAGTCTTTATACAATCCAGCAATCGAGGGACTTTGCCCTCCACCCCAGGAGACCTTCCATTTGGATTATCAACACAATTTTAGATTTTTAACAGAAAAAGGAGAATTTACTCAATGTTCTAATAGGTAAGCATTCTCTTTCGTTTTGTCACTTAGGTGATAGTGTAAACATTCACTTAAGTGTCTGTTTTGAAACCTCTGTATTTGCCTTTGATTTCTTACAGAAGAAAAATTATGAAGGTAGTATTGTCCTGTCAAGCATTAAACTACGTGCTATTCATTAACCTTGTTTTCACTCTCAGAAACTTGGTACAAATAGTTGGAGATTAAGGAGTTCAGTCATAGACTATGTGGAGACTTGTCAAAAGAGTACACTTTATGAGAAAGCTTAAATTCCTCTATACCTTATCACAGTACACTTCACATGGCCTCTGAAATAAAAAGCTGAAAAAACATTCTGCAACGGAAATCTCCTAGGTCTCTGCAAATAACTATTTTTTATTCTTCAATATCCTGTCAGATTTATTTTTCAAGTAAGGGGTATAAACTGTTTTGTTTTCATCCTGCCACAAGCTGAGGACACATTACTCAAGTTCTCATTCAGGCATCTAGCTAATATGAATCAGCTATCAGTAGAAACAAATCCAATCACAGACTGAATTGTAAATTTAAAGACAGATAAGTAATGACTGCTACAAGACCAGAGTACAGTTCAGGTTCCCAATGACCTGTGAAAGTGGAAGGAAATACCTGGTTTATTCTTGTAAGAGCATGTTTAACCATTCATAAGCCAAGAAAGACTTAGGTAGTTATCTCTACATATAATGGTTCTGTATGCATATGTACACCCAGAACAAAAAGGCTTCATATTTTTATTACTTCAATCAGTTTATGACTGTGCTGCCACCAAAATGGACATTTTAATACTCTTAGTCCCTTGTGATGGTGTCTTCTCATTGTCACCATGTCAGTACCAAGAAATATGTGGTCATGGTAATGAACTAGTTTTCAGCAATGCACTAGACAAAGCAACCATGTGATCTCCTGATTGCTGATGTTGACAGACAAGGGATGCAACAGAAATGTGCAACTACAGCAATGGAGACAGCTCTCTACAGTGGCAGTCCAGTATTATTCTAGTTTAAACATAACCTATGAGTTTAATTACTCATTTAATTCACTTAAGATTACAGTAAGCAAAGTTTTATCAATCTGTAGAATAGTTACTAATGGTGGCATCCTGGTTCCAGCTGGGATAGAGCAAATTTTGTTCCTAGTAACTGGCAGAGTGCTGTATTTTGATTTAGTATGAGAATAATGTTGATAACACACTGATATTTTGGCTGTTGCTAATTAGTGTTGACTCTAAGTCAAGGACTTTTCAGTGTCCCATGCTCTGCCAGTGAAGAGCTGTACAAGAAGCTGGAAGGGAGCATGTCCGGGACAGCTGGCCAAAGGGATGTTCCATACCATAGTGTCATGTCCAGTATATAAACTGGGGGGAACTGGGTGGGAGAGGCTGATTACTGCTGAGGCACTGGGCTGGGCACTGATGAGTGGGTGGTGAGCAACTGTATTGTGCATCACTTTTTCCTCTTGAGTTTTACTCCTCTTTTTCCTATTATTATTACTATTATACTTTACTTACTTTGTTTCAATTATTGAACTACACTTATCTCAATCCACAGATTCTACCTTTTTCTCATTCTCTTCCCCATCCCATCAGGGAGTGGGTGGTAATTGGTTGCCAGCTGGGGTTAAACTATGAGTGGGGGAAAAAAACTCCAAAATTTCTGACCAATAAGGAATATTAAAGTGTGAAAGAATTTACAACTCCTCAGACATATTTTTCTCTTGCTTGTGGAAGTGTGAAAAACAAAGAACATGTAAGGTTATCAGAAGGAGTAATTTTCCTGAGTATCAAGCCCTAGATAACAGGAGCTTACATAATCCATGAGACCCAAGTTTATCCAATTCATGTTTCAGAAATTATAAGGAACAGGCATTATTTTATGAAAGGAAGATTTCAATGCTTATTTAAAATGAAACACACTCATATCTAGTCACGGATGCAGCAGTTCCCAAGTGACCTTGTAACCCAGGCAATAAAATCTAAGTGCTTTATGGTAGTAGCACTGATGTGCAAAAAATAATCAGACATACTACTTTTATATGCTATAGCTTGGAATTCAGCTTCTTTTAGATCGTTATAAAACTCTTTTCTACCATGAATCATGAAACACACGATGTCCTGTAGCTGCTGGAATAAGTGAGATTAAAGAAGATCTCCATTTACTTTAAGGAATTTGCATTTTATTGAATCAGTAGATATTACTAAGAAGGTCAAATAAAGAAAATCCATGGGAGAAGTAACTCATCCTACTTGCAACTTTCCAAAAGCTTGTGATTTTGTTTGATCAAATGAGCTTTCTCTATAGTCATAGAGTGAAACTTTATGTCAGGTACTGAGCTCCTACACATACTCCCTCACCAACACTCCTGACTGACAACAACTCACTCCCATAAAAAGTACTAAAGATCAAACGAAAAACCTTTCATTAGTGCAAAACTACTTTTTCTTTTCCCTTCTGTTCTTAAGTTTCTTCAAAAAAGCAGAAGCAAACTCAACTTCTTTCCATTTAAAAAAGGGGAATTCACAAATAAGAAAGTCCACTATCCATTTTAAATGTAGGGTTACTGCCATTTCTAATCTCCAGCTCAACTTCAATTTACATGGAAAATTTACTGCCTTGTCAATCATGGCATATAACACAACTATTTTAAAAATAAAGAAATGCTAACTAAGAAGGAACAAAAGGCAAAGATGATCAGCTTCATACTTTCCCACAGTGCTGAAAACTCTATTTATCAGGAAAATTTTTAACTTTTTCTCAACAGTAGCAGTCCATTCTTCAACTGCAATTAAAATTCACTGAATACCTACATCAAGCAAGCTAGAATCTTGTTGCCCATACCAAATTAATGGAAGCAGAAATATGTAATTCCTAAAAGACAGCAGAAGTTCGGAAAAAAAGATGGACGAACAAAACTCAGGGTAGTCCAAGAAGCAGCAGAACATGCTCCATGAATGTGCAAAAGGCTGCCACAGAATACTGAATTGTGCATTTCAGACTGTAATCACATCTTATGTTCTGCTGAAGCAAAAATAAAGAAGACAAACTTGTAAAAAATTATTCTAAAGCAATTAAAACTTTACTACGCTTGATGCAAAACCAAGCATATTCAAATGTAAGAAGAAGTGCTGTACTAAAACTATAGCTGAACAGTTGAGATGGAACCACTAAAATATCATGAGCACTCAAAAAAGATGACTGCACATAGTGCACCAGCACTTATATAACACTATTTAGGTTCATTTGACCAAGTAAGGACTAATCAAGTCCTGACTTGTGCACTTACCCAGAACCAGTGGCTTCAGTCTTCATTAAAATCTATATATACATTAAAGGAAAATGTGTATTTTATTAAAATAAACATTTTTTTTAATGTTTCACTTCTCCAAGGAAGGTGAGACCGTTTTTTGGGGGAAGGGAAGAGGATGGAGATGTAGCATTCTTAACTAATCTATTCTCAAAGAATATGTTCTGGGAATAAGAATGCTGGGACTGGTAAAAATCTGCCACCAATCTGTGTCACATATACTACAACACGTACAACTTTGTAACTTACGGAAATGGGGCAATATATTGAATGAAGAGCATAGTTTCATATATGTCAAAGACTTCCTCCTCTACTTGTTTTTTGTTTTAAGGATGGCTGGTGTCTCCAACATGATCCAAAATAATTACTTCAAATGTAATTGTCTTTCTGCGTTCCAAAAGGATCATTTAATTGAATTCCATTCCATGTTGAGGATAATAGAAAATAATTAGGATCCAAAGAGATAAATACCCAGCATGATATTAGTTAATATGAGAACCTGGAAGACAGTGAAAAAGCCATTAAGTCTATCTGAAAGGAAACAGAGCTTTCAAATAAATAAGCCATCCTTACAACACCGTCCAGAGACAGTGAGAATGACACAAGTGTCCCATGTATTCTAATACTCAGCTAATGTTCCAAAAGGGACAACCTAAATAAAAAGTTTCACTTTGATTCAGGCCTCTTTCTTGAAAAAGAAAATACTGAAAGTCATTGAAAACACAGAATGCAACCCCCACATGTGTGATGCGCATCAAGAACATGGTTTAGAAATGTATCTAAAATACATCCAGTAGGAGTGAGAAGGGGATGTCACTAACTTAAGGGATTTATACATACAGGTATGCACAGACAGGATAAAGGAATACTTTAAGGTAATAAATAATCAGAAGCTACTGTATTCTTAAAAATGCAAACCTTGAAAATGGGTATAATGCAGCAACAGGAAGGCATCCACAAAGTTTTTAAAAAGTGAGCCTTGGAGTAACCCTATAAATGTCTACTTTGAACAGTAAATTCTGGAGTGCTGTATGAATATTAGACACAATTATTTTCAGAATACACAGATATGTCTAAGCACATCAAAGTTTACAGTGCTTAAAATAGTCTTTAGTACACAGACAAAATAGGAGCCAGTTACTCACAGACTATGAAATCTGGTGTGAAGAGTCCCCTTGAAAATAAAGTTTTACAAACTTGCTTAAAATTTGGCCATGGATAAAGACAGCAAAGACAGCTCAATCTGAGCCCATGATGTGGCACTAAACAGCAGCAGCTTTCAAGATCCTAACCAGAAAAATTTCACCTTTGAAGGTTTAAGTAACACCTAATGAAAACAGTTTGATGGTTCCACGAATAGTCAGTTTGATGGGTTTCAAAAGAATACTTAAGAATTTATCCTGTAATTACTAATTTTCTTCAAATCTGGGAACAAGAAGTGTCTCTGGCTAATCAGATGAGACTCTGCTACAACAGCAGAATCTGATTTGCACAACAGAAAGGAAAACTAATCCACATTTAATAACTACAACCTCCATAAGATAAGGACTGTATGTTGCTCTGCACTACAACAGGATCACTGTACTGTAAGATGGTTGTTCAAGATATTTTAAAATACTCAAGTGGAAGGCAACACTGATGGAGGAGTTAGAAAACATTTCAAAAAACTCTGAAAGGAGAAAAGAGCATACAAGCAGAAATGTTTCTCAAAAAAAAATTTACAACTTCTAAGACAGTATCATCTGTTTCAGTGGTACAAACTGATGACAGCAGTGTACAGTAGAAAATGCCATTAAAATTGCACACAAAAAACCTGAAGAATTTAAAACTAACTTTACAAACTGAATTGTTTACTCAGCTTTTGTTTATATGACACACAAAACACACACAGGTGATTGTAAAAATACTAGCTTTAAGTGCCTGAAACATCAATGGAATGTCATTCAGGAACCAAGAAATTACTATAGAAAGTCAGTAATATTTAGGACCAAAGACTACTTAAGAGATTTTAAGATCAGTATCTTTTTTCCCAAACATTTTTTACTGATTTATGCATAAACACAAACAGTAAAGATCCTCTAGAAAACCCCCTAACTTTCTTACACATTTTCCATTTGAAGATTTCTACTTTCTCACCTACAAAATCATGATATAAATGAAAGAAAACTTAGAGAGATTTCTGAAATACTTAAATCAATAAAGATTAATTCTCAACTTAGAGAATGAAAAAGCATGATAATTATTTGTCTATATATTGCATGAAAAACATAGTGTCTGACAGTCTTTCAGAGCAGCCCAGCAGGACCTACAAAGGGAGGCTGTTGCATTTCCTAAATGGAGTTATTCCTAAATAGAACTAACTTTTGACACAGCAGGACTTTTACCAACACATTTTTTTTCTTCTTTGAAAGTAAGGGTTTCCCTGTAATTGTGAGAATTCAACTTCTTGGTATGGTATCCAAAGAGAACAGACAGACAGAGAACTTCAGAGCTCTCACGTGTAAGCAGGTCCAGCCATCCTACTCTGTTAAAAATAAAACAAATAATTTACCATTTATGTGCCTTTTGCAGTTATTCAGAAAAACTGGTTCTTAATTTGTGCCTTATTCTAGGACAGTGGACAGAAAATTAAACTAAAGTTGCTACCTGAAAGCAAAGTCAAGGCAGAAATGTTTACCAGAGATCTGTGACTCCTGAGATGACATACAGGACACCACAGTAAACTACAAGTCTGAATTACTTCAGTAAGTTACACAGCTGCATTCCTGGTCCTAATTTTCTAGGCCTTTTCTGAAATACCTTGAGTGGTATTTCACAAAGGGAGATTGAAACTTCACGTGATTCAGTAAAAAGGACCCAACGCTTACAGCCTCCTTCTAAGACAGCTTGCAGTGTACTTGAGGAAGTGCATGATCTGAAACCTTTTAGAGAACACATCACCATACTCAAAAAATATTCCATCCTAGCAAACACTAACAGTGCTTACAATCCTAAGATTGTCTTCCTGGCTTCAACGAAAGGAGCTGCAAAAACCAAACGAGAAGTTTCACTGCTCATGAAGTCAATCTGACAGTGCTTGAAGCATCATCAAGATAATCAGCCCAGCATTGCTGTTTTTAAGCAACACTGAACAAAAGAGTCAAAAAAAGGATGACTTGCATGTTCATATCTTTGTTTCTAATCAGATGAATCTATAGCTCCTTTTTTCTTCTCAGACCTAAAACACTTTTATCTTCAACACAGAATTTTTTTATAGGACTCAGGAGTACTTAGCCATGCTTATCAGCTGAAGGTTAGTTCTCAGCATCTGCTTTGTCTCCATTTTTTTCCAATGATATGCTGTTGGGAGCTAATTTCTGAGTGACAACAGTATTATTACAGCTTCAGAAGGAAGGAAAAAAGGAAAAGTCAAGGAATAAAAGAGAAAAGAGGAAAAAAAAGGGAGGAGAAGAGAAAGGAAAATGGAAGTGGGGGAGCATTACCATGTTAGGATAGCATGACCTTCAGTGTAATGGCATGGCCATTGACCATTGTTTTGGTAGCAACAAAGTAACTTTTAGTATTTTACCCATTCTTGAGTAATGCGTGTTTCTTTGTATGGAATATCTTCTTAATGTGTATTCTTTATGCACACCAAAGAAAGTAAGTCTGAGTACTACACTAGGAAACACAAAGAGAGCTATCAATTAAAATGTCCCAAAACATCGGACTGCATGTATGACACAGTGAAAGAGTACATCCTACCATAATTACTCTTCAT
Organism: Acropternis orthonyx; assembly: GCA_035583155.1. Classification (NCBI taxonomy): domain Eukaryota; kingdom Metazoa; phylum Chordata; class Aves; order Passeriformes; family Rhinocryptidae; genus Acropternis; species Acropternis orthonyx. The sequence goes on from JAWWEU010000040.1 coordinate 17,574,983, forward strand.
GGAGGACATTCCTCTGTGCCCACAACTATATAATCTATTCTCAGTGAGTGGAAAAAGAGGGAAAGGAAAAAACCCACAAATCCATGCACAAACCTTCTCTAAGAGACACTAACTTGACGTCAATCGCACTGTGGAACTGTCCCACTCTCTCTACTCACAGCTGAGTGGGCTTTAAGTCACCGATATTTTTGACTGTCAGGTTCAGTGCCTGAAGTTGTTGTTGGAGTCACTGGATTAATTTTTACTATTATCCATCTCTTAAATCAGATCTGTAGGCTAGTATGTGGGTGTTGAGCTACACAACCTTTAAAAGCCCCTTCCAACCCAACCTATTCTATGACTCAGTGATGTTCCAAACAGGTCAGTTGATTTGATCAACTCTGGTACCTTAGGTGTCTGATACCAGAGACTTCACAATATCTAAGCCTGTGAATTTGAAGGCAGGTCATCTGTACTCAGCCTCAATACCACGGCAAGTGTCTTCTTAAATAAATTAAGAACACACTTATAAAAAGCTTAGGGTGGATCTCAAAATCCACTGATTTTTTTTAATATCTTCAATAAACCCCCCAGTTCTCTGTTTACCATCTGCACCACACAGAAAAAAATAGTCTTAAATGTCACAGATGAAGCACATAGGGGACTATAACATTAAATTTTTTAGAAAGCCAAACCTGGGCCAAGAAATGAGCTAATATTCCCCCCAAACATGAAATACCAGAATACAGTAAAAGGCTCCACATTCCTACAGCATCAAGAAAGACAGAAGGGCATCTAGAAATATTTCTTTATTATTACAGAAGATTCGGTTATACCCATCTTAGAAAACTGTAAGTTGGGTACTAATAATATCGTACAAGGTAACCCAAAAGACAGTACTTCCAAAGAAATTAACATGTTTAAGACCCAAGAAAAATTTCCAAAATACTAGTGTATAATATAACTTATGTATGCACACACTTCCCAAGTCTAGAAAAAAGCATAAACTTCATTTACCCATGTGTTCCTCAACCCTCACCATTCTTAATTATGTTGCTCAAAATTCCCTCCCTGTTAATAATACAAATCAAGAAATACTAAAAGTATTTTTAAAGGTAAGAAAGTTAATACTATGATTCTTTATATGAAATAAAACCAATTTCTTAAATGTCCTTGCGAGTGTTGATTGGTATAAAATAGTTTCCTTCCTCCTCCTTCTGCCTTATGAACTTATTTGTTCTACATGTATTTGAAAAAAACCTCTCCTATATCTCAAAATGTTCCCAGAAATTAAATAGGCAACAAATTTAGGCTGCCAGAATTCCTGTCTAAAGTTTGAGCAGGCTAAAAACAAAATGAAGAAATGAAGCATGATTCTTCTTTTCCACCCTCCACCCACCCAATTTCTCTCCTTAATTTGCTTTATTTTTTTAGCAAATGGTGTTAAGATTTCTCAGTGGCCTATCAACTCATTAAAAAAACAACCAAACTTATCCTGACAACTCAGCAGTCAAGCTCCCATGTCTCTACACTGACAAATTTAATAAGTCAGGGGATAATTCCTTTAAGCCTTCACAATCTTCAATACTCTGCTTGTTTGCATATACACCTGAAAATGTTTTGTTTTCCAACTTCTTGAAGGCAGGCAGCCGAAGCTCTTGGACATTGCTAACTGCTCAAGTAACTAAATTTCAAATAAGCCTTCACATGAAACAATCACTCCATCTAAAGAAAACAAATAGTTTTAATTCAAAGTATCAGGACTGTGGATCTCTCAGTAGACTTAGTCAAATTACTGCACTTTGCTCATGAATATAGATATCTATATCTATATATATATATATATGTACACACACACTCACTATCTTTTCTGTCTATGTTAACCAGAAGAGCAATTATGCCAGTTTGGGTTTCTCTTTACTGAGGAACCTCTAGTTTAGTTTGTTATTTATTTAGAGGACATAAGTTTCTTAGATATGAATGTTTTACTTTCATTTCCTCCATTTAGAGAACGGTAACTAATGCTGCACATATTTTAGCCAAATTAGCCTGTGTTCCAGAGAGCCAAAGATTTATTAGAAGTCAAGTACTGAAGAATTAAAAAAATAACTCCAGGCATAATCTCTACCCTTATCAGCCTAAACGAAATTAAGCAATAGTGGTCATCACTACAATATTAAATTATATCAAATGCAAATAGAATTCATACACAGGTTACTTGCAGACAATTCTTATTGCAGCAGTCAAGCAGAAACAAAATCAGCCCAACACTGACAAATAGATTTAATAAGGTACAATTATGTTTGCTGTATATTGATATCTGTATGCAAATTATGTGTTAATAAATTATAAAAATGTATTTAAACCTGTGCTTTTTACTGTGTGAAGTATTCTAATTCAGTGATCCATGTTATAAATATTTGTTTACATCTCCCTAAGTACCTTGAGAAAACCTCTGTAGCTGGAAGCAAGAATAATAAGTAAATTATATGTTTCATTGAAATTTTCTATTACTGATATTTGGTCAAGAAATAATAGAAAACCAACGTATTATACTATAATAATCACTATGTGAAATCCTAATTCTATAATAAGTTAAAGTGGTTGCTTTAGCATAGTATATTTTAAAGAGGTTTTACTTAAAATAGAGAATACCAATATAGTAACTGTAAATTACTAACCTAAAGCTATTATGAAAGCTTAAAGGTAACTGATAATACCAAGAGTACTTGATAATTTCACATGAACCTAATCTAACATTTTACAGTGCTTAAAAGGTTTCTTAAAACAAAAATGTGTTCTATTTGCTATCTTACCTATACACAACTGATGGAGGCACAGTTTTTAATGGTTAGTAAACTCTACCTTCTATCCCTTCATCAGTTTCATTTTTTTCTCAGATGTAATAATTGCACCTACTATTTTCCTGACAAAAAGGATTAATCATTGTAACAAAAGAACACGGTAAGTATACAACTGGTATTTTGAAAAGGTCACTGAACTTGTCGCAGTTAAGATTTGACATGCCCAGGCTTCAAGAATCATACATCAATCTGTGATGTGACCAAAATTTCCTAAATAAAAATAACCTACCTTCTTTTTGAAATTGATAGATACCATATGGAGCAAACCCAAGATACATAAAGTATGTATGGGAAATTTTTAAGCACATCTCTCCACCATGTACTGTCAGTTTTCACATAATAACTATGAAGACAGATGTGCTCTGTGATAATGTCCTAGTAGGAAATTTAAATTTAAGGTTACATTACACTACTGTTTCATATATTTTAAAAATTCAGATATAAGAGGAGGCCAGAGTATTAGTGAACTGCTTCATCTTTGAAGGTTAAGTCATGTTTTTCAATAGTTGCCTATTTCTGAAAAAAGCTAGCATTTCAATAATTATTTTGTGTATTAAAACCAATGACATATAGGACACCATAAAGTAAAGTCAGTGGATCCTGTACGTGCCTTGAAACTAACTGGCGTAAAAAACAGCAATCCCAAATGTAATTCAAGAGAGCATAATAAAAGCAGTCTACAAGAATAATGAGACAACAAAGTAGGTGTGGTTTTACTTAACTAAACAAGCTTTGGAATCTTCCTTTCAACTTCTTCATGTAAGAATACAGTAGAGACATGAAAGGGGGGAAACACTGAGGAGACTGAGTATGGCAAGGAACAGAAACAAGGCATCTTTAATACCAAAAAACCCCACTGGTTATTAACATGTAAGAAGAAAAAAGAAGGATGTGACAGCGCAGTTCTCGACCACTTAAAAATTTCAATGCTTTGTATATTAAGCAAAGTGTTTTTTAATGAATTTTTCAATATCCAGTAGAATTGAGGATATTTAATATTCATACCAGTCAAAGAAAACTGCAATACTAATTAATTTTCAACTACAGGGATTGCTCATGAAGTTGCTAACTCACAAGAATGCACTCAAGAAGGTGGAAGCATGCCTTTTTCTGTGATTAGATGGCTTTGGAGGGAAAGGCTCATGTCTACTGGATCTTTCTGAATAAAAACATTTTTACCTGCAGCACAACATTAAATTTTGTAAAAACTAACCAAATAGAAAAAATATATTACTGTATACATCATCTAATGTATTTTTATCATAACACAGACACCTGTTTGAATCAACACTGGTTGCATACACAAAACAACTCATCTGGTCTTAAATCTTGGAAAGCATCTGGGGTTTGTGCTGGTTTCCTGCTGAATCGTAACTCAAAATAGCTGCCAACTGCAAACTGCTTAAATAAAAGTGTGGAGACACAAACTTGAAAATAACATGGGGAATAAAATTTCCAATGTGAAAGCAAAATGTTTGGCTGCAAACAAGAAAAGGAATCACAGGAATAAGATCTGATAAGATGACGCATCTGTATCAACCATATATGCCTAAAAACCAAGATACTATTAAAGAATAACTAGAACATTTTCATTAATAGGCTAAACTGTTTCAAGTGACACACAGTCTCTTCTTGAACAAGTACAAATTTTAGCTATAAATGCCCCAAGTATTAGTTTTACATAGATTTAATCCTTTATATATCTTCAATAGCTTCAGGAAGAGACTTTTTTTTTTAATAATAATAATAAAACCCTTTTAACCTGTGGATTTTATTCCTGTAACTGGGTTGTTTGTCTTGAAGAGATACAAAAGCATATTTACCCCACATACACCTAACTTTACAGTGAGAAAATGAACAAAAATGGCTGACTTTTAAATGTATTCAGAAATCTGGTGGGTTTTTTGCTGCCTTGTTTTGTTTTGTTTTGTTTTTGTTGTTTGGGGTTTTTTTAAGAATTAAGTCAATATTTCATTTACAACATTTTTTCCCCAATGAAATAATTCACAATGTTTAACATAGAAATGTCATGGCATTAGTACTAATGTGTGATTTAGCACAAAAATGATTCACTCTGTGTGTGTGATAAAATGCAATCTGTATACAGGTACATAATGGAATTATCTAATTTGCAGACTGGCAAATTAAGAATATTTGGAAACCAAACCTTTTAATATTATGAATAAAGGTTAACTCGTTTCTATCATCACACTACCTTCACTTTGTTCCTACTTCAGAACTAAAGTACAAGATCAAATCTGCATGCTCTTTCCAAGCTGTTATGGAAGCTGGGGCTTTCCAAAGAAGCAAAACATACAAAACCCCAAAAACATAAATGAAAGACATTTCCTCCCACCAAATCTTACTTAACATTTTCTCATGCTCACTTAATCATTCAAAAGAAACCCCAACCACACAATCAACCAAAAAGCACCACCTCACACCCCCCCAGTGGAAACAAACAAACAACAACTACCAACAAAAAACAAACCAAAACAAAAAAAAAAAAAAGGAAAGAAAAGAAACAACCTAAAAACCAACCAAGAACCCCCCACAGCTTTTGGAGCACATCTTCATAATGAATGTTAAACTTTTCTACCTCTTTCAAAGACACTGTTTTTGTACCTGCATATGGGTTGCCAATATGATAATGAAACAGAGTATTTCAAGAGTAACATAAAAGTCATAGCAATGAGGATGGATAACATTAAGGAAATACACTTCAGTAACTTCCTTATGCTCGTTTTCTTCCTCAAAGATTTTATACAAACTTCTCAAATAACTAGAACTATGGTTTGCTAAAAAAAGATGTAATTAATCTCTTGAGCTGTTCTGCACTAACATATGAAGATAATGTCTTCTTTAAAATGTTTTTCAGAGAAGTCTCATTAAGTGCATAATCTTACACTTAGATTCTTCAATTTTATTTGAAGTATATAAGCTAAAGAAGAAAACCACAAGAAGTGTCATTATACCTTGGGATTTTAACACTTCCACAAAACACATGGATATACAAAACACTTCATCAGTTTCATAATGCAAAAATACATCTGGAGTAACAATGCAGCAAAATGAAGTCATACACAGAATATGTATTTTTTATGCTCCTGCTTACAAGAATTCTAGTTTTGGCCCTGTGTGAAGTTTCCATATAATTTAACAGGTAATTTGCAGAAAGGGAGCTGATTCAGCTTTCCTACTGGTTTAAACAAAAGAAAATTAAACGAAAATTCACTTATCCATACATGTAATCTTGAAACCAAAGAACCAAAACTTGGTTCAGTAAAGTCTAATTCTATAGGGCAAACAAAAAACCAAATCATTAATTTTCTGAACTGTAACTACTCAACTATGAGGAAAACCTGTTCTAAGTGCTAAAATATGAAGATTAACAAATCACATGTATGTAAAAAAACCCCAGGTATGTTAACTTTCCAGACACATCCATTCAAATAAGTTTTGTAAACATTTACCTGTATCCAAGCGCTTTACAGGGGACTCATCATCAACCTCAGAATCTCCACAAGCACTCCTTGATCTTTTCCTTGGGTGCAGAAGTGTCTCCAACCTTGGAAGGACTACAGACAAAAAGGTTTTGGTCCCTAGCTGTGGAGAAGTTGGCTGGGTTTCAGTGTTCTTTGCAGACTTTTGGGGGCTTATACTTTTCGATTTGCAGAAGAGAATGGATGTACGTCTGTTTACATCAGTTGATGACTCAGCTACAGCAGAAACAGTCGACTCATTGAGATTACTGTCAAGTAAGTGTTCTGGAGTGTGTCCATTTATTTCTTTCTGAATGGAAGTGCTATATAATTCATTATCAAATTTTACTCTTTTGTAAAGCTTACTCTGCTCTGGATTGAGTTCTACTGGTTTGAGGGTTGGTGGTTCTGAATTAGTCTCCAAGTTTGAAGGAAGAGGTAATGCATCTGATGGTTCAAGTTTAGGGGGAGATTTATCTCCTGAAAAAATTATAAATAGAGTGTGATTTTTGAAAACTTGTAGTTATAAAGTCTATTATAAAACTCACTATAAATGTGCAGCCCACCAAATAAATTGTTGTCTGGAAACAAAGCATAACATTTTAAAAACAAAACTTGTCTAGCAACAATCTGTCCTAGTTAGTAGTTCCTACTTTTATACCGGGAACGTAACAGGGGTAGAAAAGTAGGTGTTTATAGTTGGTGTTAACAATTTATACCTGGATAAATACTTTTAACTTCTCATGCAGTTGTGTTAGTTTCATCAACTAAAAACTACAAATTCTTTTTTATTAGAAAGTTGGGGTGGTGGATGATTATCTGTTAAATGCAATTATACTGCCATTCAATTAAAATTTTTGATAATTTTATCTATTTCACCTTATCAATATTCACCTTACCTGCCTAAGAAATACTTTGTCAGATAAGCAGTAAAAAAAAAAAAAGCATTTGTAATCTGATCTACTAGAGTGAGCTAAAATGTGTTATAAAAATCTACTGAAAGGCAAGATTCGTAAAGCTGTTTTTAAAGGAGTGCCTATAAGTTTTATCTACCAAGAAGAGAAATAAATAAAAAATGGGGGAGGGAAAAAAAAATACCCCCAAAATCTTGCAGCTTGCTTAGCCACTAGTTGACCATATACACACTTGACAATGCAGACTGAATAGGAGAAATCAGAAAAACCACCCTCCACCATTTTTTCTCCAGCACCCACCCCGACACCTTTTATTTTAACATGATCGTGTCCCAGTCAATTCCACTAAATCCATGCCAGGGAAAGACAGTGGAGATATAACTGAGAGTGAATAAAAGTAGTCTTAGTTTTTCATCCCAAGTAACGGGAAAGAAAATAAACATTCTACTATCACAGCATGACCAAATAACAAGAGACGGATGTCCTAACCCATAATTATCAACTCAAAAAAAAATGTTTAAACCTTTCTAGCTTACAAAAGAACCTTTCAAAATATAAGAAAGGAAATAGTTATTCTAGAGTAACTGTATGAGACCAACATACTATTTATGGTATCACATAAAATATTTAAACTTAGTTAATTTTTCTATGCCACCTGAAATGAGGTATAAAACTCCCAAGCATTTAAGTCCTCTATTTGCAGTGGATATGTCTATATTGCTTTCATTTTGGCCCAGCAATGTTTACTTGGAAATTAATGAATTCTAAGTGCAGAAAAATCTCAACCCTGTTGTTTAAGGTTTAATCAAACAACAGCATAGCTCATACTCAAAATATGTATTTTTAAAATGCGGCGTTACTATGCTCACGTCATTTGACAGCACACAAGTATTAGAACTGGTAACTAATATTTCAGGAAGACAGTAGAGTGAAATGTACAGTCAGATAAGCACATTTGAAGTACCACCAATTAAAAAAGCCTGTAGTTTAGAATGTCCAAGATAACTGTTCTTTGTGAAGAAATTCTGATTTTCTTCAATTAGAAAGTATTCACAAAAAGATTTAAGAACATAAAACCACTTGAGAATTCTTTAGACAATAGAACCTGAATTTCATGGGGTTATTCTTGTACCATATTTTTCACCATGATCAGAGACTGAAAACAGAACTGCAAGGGGGTAATTCACAGCACTTCCAAAGTCAGCTCCTGTACAGATCCTGGGCACAAGATTCTTCTACATTCCTCAACTTTTTTTGCCAATTTGTTTTCTTTACTTCCCTAAGTACCTTTCATTTGAAAACTGAAATTTGAACTAATTACTATTATTCTTCCCTAGATCAGAACCGTAACAAAAATGCCAATCAACCCTGGATGCTTTTCATTATCTTTTATTTGAAAAGCATACTGTAAATATAAGAAAAGTGTTACTACTCATGTTTTTTTTGCTAAACAGCAGAAGTAAAAGGCTGTGACATGAAAATGTTAAGTTACAAGTAAAAAAAGCTAGTGTATTCATTAGCTGCCAAAACTACATTCCTACATAACTATATTTAGTACCACCATGACTTGCTAAAAAAACCCCACCAAATTTAAACAAAAAATATCATTAAATATCCTGAGATTACTTAAAAGCCTCAGAATAAGACAATATGCTGATTCATGTATGCTTTTTCTATCACTGTTCAAATCTCAAGCAAGTTCTATGTTTGGAAAGCATTGTCCTAGCTACACTAAGAATTAAACACTACATTGCTGTTTGAATGGCAGTTAAGGACAATCATTTTATTGACTTCACCTTTCAAAAATTTTGATAGCATCAAGCTGTAACAGAGAGAGACTCTTTTATTTATTACCATGCTTCCACTTTCCCTTGAGCTCTTTCCTCCTCCTATTCAATGCATTAATTCTAAAAGAAACACATCTCTAGCTCTCCTAAAAAAAAAGTTTAGCTTTTTAGAGCTGACCACAAAGGAAACTCAGTAGAACTTTCTGGTTTTTTGAGAGACAGGCTTTTCTTTGCATCATTTAAAAATGAGTACTGAAGACCTCAGAAATCCATTTAAAAATCAAAAATGCAAATTATGATATTCAACTGAAATATAAAGTTAGGTCGTTCTAGCACATTGCTCTCATTGAAAACAATGTCAAGCAGCCAAGAGTAGATACAGGTCTGAGACAAATGTTTTGAGGAGGAAGAGAAGCAAAAGGGGAAGAGATGGGTAGATACAGCTGACTTGATTCTACAACATGAAGTTTATTAAGTCCTATCAATAGTTAGCTTTATTTAAAATAAATAAATAAAAAAAATGAATTCATAAAACCCAAATCTACCCACCCTCCTCCCCAGAGTCTGGACTAGAGAATAAAAAAGGCTATAAAAGACAGTACAATAGTCAGAGTTTTCATTACCATTGACCTAGGCTCACATGACCCTCAGTAAATATTGTTACATTTAAGTGTATTTCCAAAAGTACAAAGATCTTTTCCACTCACTTTTCTGACTGCTTTGCATATGAGATTGTTTGCTGTTTCATTTCTTAACACCTGAATTTTTAAAAAGCCTTGCTACTGTGAAAAATAATGGAGGGAAGATTTTTTTAAAAAGATCATTCTAGTCTTAAAATATTTGTTGTGATTAAGCAGCTATTTGCACATTTAAAATGCAAATTTTTAATTTAAAATAAGCATTTTAAATTTACAACTAATATTCATTTATTAAACTCTTTAATTCACATTACTAAAGCCCCTGATTGAAGAGGTTCAGAACAGTACTCATTTAAACCTGGTTTACAATCTTACCTTCTTCTTCTCCGTCTTGTTCTAATGCTGCACTTTCTTCTTCAAAACTTCCAATACCTGATTCTATTTGAGAAGCTTGGTTGTGTTGCTGACTGAGTTTGTTGCGAATAATGCTGATTTCTTTCTTTAACAGCTTTGCTCTTTTGCTTCTTGACCCACTGGATTTCATTGCACAGGTCAGATCGAGTTTTTCTAGCAACTCTCTCAGCTGTTCTTCCAAGGACATATGCACTCTGTTTGCAGGATTCAGTAACCTATCCACTGAAGTCAAAATATGTACAATTGCAAATGTGTTAGCATTTCCCAGAATAAAAATACCAATAGGAGGCAAAAAAAGGAGTGTAATTCACATGCAAAAATAGATTGTCAAAAAGTTACTTAGATTACAGTTAGAAATGTTGATATTAATTCCTACTATGTATTTACAGTTCTTCTTAATAAACATTTTGCTCAAAAAAACTAAGTAGTAGAGCAAAGAATTAAAAAGTCAGACAGAAGACATAATTAATCCTTCCTACCCTAATAAACGAGTTCTTTCTTGTCAAAGAGAAGAACAAAATTACAGTTACCAAAAAAAGTGTTAATTATTCTTTTTCACTGCCAAAACCTCAGAAAACTCATGTGTATGTCAAAAGAATAAATGTAAAATCCAAAATCCCAGTATTACAAGTGTGCATTGTTTTTCAATTGAGTGGGTTATTTAAGAATGTGCTGAAGTTTATGAGCATTTCCCATGGCTTACGAGCCTATACAACTGTGTGAAAGAAAGCACTCAGCTTAAAAAATCTTTTCCAAATAAGTTGTTAAATTAGACATTGACACTGCTAAAATCAGAATCTGGGTAACACTGATTTCTAATGACAGACCTAGTAGAACAGAAACACCAGAATCTTTCAAGCACTGTTTTCAATGTCGCAGAGGGTGTGGGGAATCTAGTCAGCAAACAGCAACAATCCTAACCATTTGTATGGCATGTATGCACTGTGTGTAATGAAAAATGCAACTGCTAAAAATAATCAAAAAACATCTTACCATCTTCCCAAGAGAAAGGCTGGGGTGATTCAAGTTTAGGCCGTTCAGGTAAGTGCATTCCAGTTTCATTGTTGTAACCGATTCCTTCAGCATCTCGCCTAGCTTGCCTGAGAACTACACCTCCTTGATCTCTTAACCGCACTGCAGCTCTATAAAATATTGTATCTTTTGCATTGTACTTCATACAGTTATCTATTATAAGATTGAAGTCTTCTTCAAACTCACTGAGGTTTTTATAGCCTTGTGCATCTAACCGCTTTCGCATGGTAGAGAAATCCATAGGATGTTTAATATGGTCCAAATAGTCCGGAACCTTTGAAGAAATATTTAAATCATGAATGGGTATAATGGTCTTATTACAGCCAAAGTAACCTCAATTATTAACTAATCACACATTTTAAATGTATTTTGTAACATCTCAATATAAGAAATTCAATGTATAGCTTAGAATTGCACATCATGATATTGCAGACATTTGCACACCAAAAGAACTTTACATATTAGAAGACTGTACACTCTGGGTAACAAGTTTGAACTTTACTTAGAGATGCTGAAACTGTATATTTTTAGAATTCTGTGGTTTTAGGTACCTCTTCTCCCAGGCAACTAGTGACAGAACAAGGGGAAACGGACTCAAGTTGTGGCAGTGGCAGCTCAGGTTGGATATGAGGAAAAATGTCCTCACTGAAAAGGTGGTTAAGCATTGGAACATGCTCCCCAGGGAAGTGGTGGAATCACTGTCCCTCCAAGTATTCCAAACAAGTGGATGTGGCACTCTGTGATATGGTTTAGCGGGCATGGTGGGATTAGGACAAAGGTTGGACTTGATGTCCTTGGAGGTCTTTTCCAATCTTAGTGATTCTATGATTCTATGTATAATAAACAGATGCCTACACAGTATCTGCACACACATCCATATAATTCATATAGACATATCCACATGTTTTTTGCACACGTGTATGTGTGTACATATGCAAACACACACACATGTATACTCTTTGTCTGTCTAGTGTCACCTGCAAATAAGAACACAGTACCTACATTTCAATTTTTGATATCCTTTCAGTTCGCTTTATTAAAATCAGCTTATTGCAAAATATCAACATGTATCCATCATTCTATACAATTATATCCCACAAATTATTTTGGTATATAAACACTAAAAGGCTTTCACAGCAGTAAACCATAACTTTGGTTTCTTGTATTTATGTGCCACCAACCCATATGTCAACATCAGGAAATACTGCTGCAAACATACCTCTTTAAGGTTCACTGGCTGAGCAAATATACGAGCAGAATCCTTTTCCTGAAGCTGATCCAGAACTGATCGCAGAAGTACAGTGAACGGAGTAAGCTGAAGTTCCATAGCAACCTGCTCAATCTTGATCTAAAGAAGCAGTAATTATCCAATTGAGAATTTTTCAATAATATACTGTATTAGTTTTCCAGCAATAGCATAGTACTTTAGATATTAAACAGAATTAAATACATTTAAGTAAATGAGCTCAATATTACTTTTCATATCATCAGCTGGCATTTGTCTGATGTAGTTTTTCAGCTGATGAATTTACAAGGAAAATAAAATAAAAAACCATCATTCTTATTCCTTCAACTTCAGTTTCCAGAACTCAAATTTATATGTTACATATAAGAATTTTGGTCCACTTTTAGATGCATCTCTTTTACTTGAAAAGATGTTACCTAAGAACAGCTTCCCATGTGAAAATCGTAAGAATTTAAAGGTAACACATTTAAAATTAAGTTTTATTTGTACTGCTATGTTCAAAATTTAAATAAAGAATCCAATGAACATTTACAGATTACCTAAGAGCAAAACAAAGAGTAATTGGAAAGACAATATTCTAGGCAAATTCCAAGAAAATAATTTCAAAAAACAGAATCAACATCTTCAAATACTTGAACATCCTTCAGAACCTTCACTATTTTTGACATTTAAAGAGTTATCAGCATTGAAACAGTCTTGCTATGCCAAAAATAAATTCTTGATGAAACATTAAAAGGTCCGTGCATACACACATAATATAAACATGTAAATAAAGCATAAACAAACAAATATACATAAAATACATGCATCAGATCTAGGAGAGCCTATTGACAAAGCCTTTTCGTTTCAGCTACAGGAGGCATTGTACTCGCAGGCTCTTGTCCTGCTGGGGACTTCAACCACTCTGACATCTGCTGGAAAAATAGCATGGTGAGCTGCACGCAATCCAGGAGACTCCTGGAATGCATTAAGGATAACTTCACGAACCAGGTAATAAACAGCCCTATCAGAGGGGATGTGATATGGACTCTGGTGGTGACCAATGCAAGTGAGCTAATCTGAGACAGCAGGACTGGGGGCAGCCAGGGCTGTAGTGATCACACACTGGTGGAGTTCACACTCCTGAGGGATATAGGTCAGGAGAAGAGTAAAGTCAGGACCCTGAATTTTGGGAAAGCAAACTTCCAATTGTTCAAGGAGTTAGGCCATAGGACTCCACGTAAAACTGCCCTCAGAAACAAAGGCACACAACAGATCTGGCAGATCTTTAATGACACTTTCCATAAAACACAAGAAATCTTGATCCTTAGGTGTAAGAAGTCAAGAAAGGAAGGCAGGAGACCAGCACGGATGAGTTGAAACCTGCTGATCAAACTAACAGGCAAAAAGGAAATGCACAGGCAATGAAAGCAGGGACAGGTATCCTGGAAAGAGTAGAGGCTGGTAGCCAAGCCAATCTCCATATGTAAAAAGGCTTGGTAGTCAAGTGAAGACCCAGGTGACTGGAAAAAGAGAAACATTGCACCCATTTTTAAAAAGGGCAAAAGGGTGACTCTGGAAACTACCAACCTGTCTGCTTCACATCTGTGCCATAGAAGATCATGGAACAGATCCTCCTAGAACCTAGGCCAAGTTTTCATGTGAAGGACAAGGATGTGATTCAGGACAGCTAGCACAGCTCCACCAAGTGCAAGTTCTGCCTAACCAACCTTGTGGCCTTCTATAACGGAGTAACTATATCAGCAGACAAGGGAAGAGCTACAGATGTCACCTATCTGGACTTCTCTAATGCCTCTGGCCCAGTCCCCTACAACATCCTTCTCTCTAAACTGCAGAGAGATGGATTCTATGGGTGGGCTGTTCCCACAGATAAGGAATTGGCTGGATGACTGAATCCAGAGAGCAGTGATCAATGGCTCAGATTCTGGACAGAGATCAGAGTGGTGTCCCTCAAGGGTCTGTACTGTTTAATATCTTCAGAAATGACATAAGACCATAGGATCAAGTGCACCCTCAAAAATTCGCAGATGACACCAAGCTGAGCAGTGCAGTTGACACACCTGAAGGATGAAATGCCATCCAGAGGGATCTGGGCAAGATTGAGAGGTGAGAGCCTTATAGGGTTCAGCAAGGTTAAGTTCAAGGTCCTCCTGCACCTGGGTTGGGGCAAGCCCAGGTATCAATGCAGGCTGGGGGATGAACAGATCAAGTGCAGCCCTGTTGAGAGAGACTTGAGGGTAGTGGTGGATGAAAACCTCAACATGAGCTGGCCATATGCACTTGCAGCCCAGAAAGCCAGCTGTATCCTGGGCTGAATCAAAAGAAGTGTGGCCAGCATGTCGAGGAAGGTGATTCGGCCCCTCTACCCTCCTGAGAGCCCAACTGGAGTACTAGCTCTAGGGCCTCCAACATAAAAAGGGCATAAACCTGTTGGAGCAAGTCCAGAGGAGGGCCACATATTTGATCAGAGCACTGGAGCTTTCCTCTGAAAAAACGCTGAGAGAACTGGGATTGTTCAGCCTGGAGAAGTGAAGGCTCTGGGGAGACCTCATTGAAGCTTCTCAGTACTTCAAGAGGGTTTATCAGGAAGATGGGGACAAACTGATTCATAGGGCATGTAGTGAAATGACAAGGAGTAACAGTTTTAAACCAGAGGAGGGTAGATTCAGACTACATATAAAGGATATTTCTTTTTTTTTTCTTTTACAATCATAGTTAAGCACAGAACAGGTGGGCCAGAGAGGTGGTAGGTGGAAAAATTAGAGGTTAGGCTGGACAGGCCTTTGAGCAACCTGATCTAATTGAAGATGTCCCTGTTCACTGAAGAAGGGTTGGACTTGGTGATCTTTAAGTCTCTTCCAACAAAAATAATTCTATGACTATGAAAATTTTATATATTTTAAACAGTTTGAGTGCACACAATTATGTTACTTGCCCCTACATGAGGATTAAAAGACAGCAGTCATTCTACTGAAAAACCGTGTGTGCAAATATTTAAATTGTCTTTCCTTCAGAAAAGTTTCACCAAATTAAAAGGTGCTCCATTTACCTGTTCTCTTTTTAATTTTTCACGCTTACGTATAAGCTCTATCAACAAACGCGCTCTTTCAAGATCATGGCGCAGTCTTTGCCAGTACTTCAATTTTTCTTTTAAGGCTTGCATTTCTTCATCATCTTCTCTCTAAGGAAAGAATCAAAAAAGTTTTCATGAAATGAAAAACACATACTTCTTTTCATAAGATAGTTTTATGCAATTACAGGATGCATGCACGTGAAAGGACAAACT
Source organism: Acropternis orthonyx (assembly GCA_035583155.1). Taxonomy (NCBI): domain Eukaryota; kingdom Metazoa; phylum Chordata; class Aves; order Passeriformes; family Rhinocryptidae; genus Acropternis; species Acropternis orthonyx. The sequence continues at coordinate 17,590,625 of JAWWEU010000040.1, forward strand.
ACTGCCTTATAACTACGGCTCTTGCTCATAAGCTTCATGAGCAACAAAAGAAAACCTCTGGTCAGGGTATCTTCTAGAGTTTCTCAAGGGTCTAAGTGAAAACAAAATCTATAAACTGGAAACCACTCCTATGGTGAAGGCTATTTAGATCAGAAGAAGCAATATAGCAAACAGCAACCTAGAAATACAACAAGGTGAAAAATACAATACGGCATTTTCACATCAAAATTCAAACCAGGTGAATACCATCAATTTCTTCAGATATTCCAGCCTGGTAGAAACAGATTATTCTTGTGGTCAACACAGTTCACCTTTCCCACACCCAGCAGAATTAAAACACACTTGTAACAGAACAAAATCATTATGGTTTCTGAAGAGAGGAGATGAAAAGCTGTTTATTAGATAATACAGTAACTTCAAATGTTACTGCAGATAAATAATGTAGTAACACAACCTTCAGAGAATGGATGAAAGAATTTAATTTACACATTTCTAAGAGTAAGTAATGTTTAAACACTTGCAGTATTTAGCTTGATTTGTACATACAAAAAAACATAGCATTTCTTGTTTGCTTTTACTATTTTTCATAAAGAAAAGGGAGGATATTGGAAAACCATATATAGGATTCAAACACTTGATAATTCATCAGACATGAGGACATAAAGAAACAGAAGTCCTGATATTAGTACCAAGTACACAAAAGAAATATCTGCTTTGGAAAATTATTACATTTCATAAGTCTGAAAGACATCCAAAACTTTGTGTGCTTGTCTGTAACTCGCATAATGCAACACACACTTGATAAGTAATCTTTGTGGAGGGGATTTAAAAGCTAAAATGAAAACAATAAATTTCGTAAGTTATAAAAAATAGAAGACAGAGGAATAAAGAAAAGTAGCTAAACAGATGAACAATGAACACCATTACAAATTATTACATGGAAAGCAATAACCTCCTTAGGAGAAGGACAATTCAGAAGTACCATAGGTCTTGTGCAATTTTTCAGACAGGAGGTTCTATAAATGGCAGTTTAAAAACATTATCTAATAGATTTGCCAGTGCTATGATTCTATCATCTGCATTGTATTTTATTACTGTCTGTACTTTGTAGAAGTAAAGGCAAGTACTCATGAGAGCTACGAAATTAGTTTTATTAAAATCTCTGACTCCATTTAAGTTGAAAATCTAACTTTCAACTATCTCTGTTCTAGAATATAGCAATCTGAAAACAAGTCTGTTCCTCTTTGCAGTAAAAAAACCCCAAAACTAAACCAAACAAACAACAAAAAAGCCTACACGCACAAAAAAAATCCCAACCTAAAAAATGGAGCTAGAAACTTCTAGTTCCCTTTCCTAATGACTATTATAACTGAAAGTTATAATTTCTTTTAAGGAGTTAAGTCTTGATGTAGAAACATAATAATTTAACTGTTTGGGGTCAGCATAGTTAAAAGTAAATGCTGACAGAAAAAAAACACAATATGCACATTTTCAATTTCTTAAAATTCTCAGAGACTCATTGAAAAAGGAAGCATACATTACCATTAATTGCTGTTCTCCTACACCCCTGCATCTCTGAGTACAGATCTCACATGTGGAAAAGCAACCTAACTCTTAACTGACACAGCTGTACTATTTTTTCAGTTTTACTGTTTTTCAGGATGAAAATTAAGTTGGCGTGATTGCCAGAAGTGGAAGCCTTGTGGAAGCCTTTGCTTGCAAACGTTACGAGTCGCTCCTTTGCCCTACATACCCGCACAATTTATGAAACTGGGTAACTGAGCCTGCCGACAGCTAAGTCAACAAAGCTGTACTAGTTTTAGAGTGGGACAGGAAAGTTAAATACAGCAAGAAAAAGAATGTTACAGCAGGTCTTAGGGTAGTCCATTAGACAGTTAAGTATTTGATTAAACCTCAAGGTTCAGCTGCACAAAAAAAAAAATGTAATTTTTTTACTTTAATCAGTTGTTTGACCAAATTCATGCCATAAAATAGGCACATACATGTGAATCTGCAGATGTGACCCGAAGTATCAGGAGCAACTAGTTTGCCTTTTTTTGGGGCACACATTCACTCTTCTCCTGATTATCACTCTGGCTTGGGGATTAATAGCAAGTCTCCAATTTTTTGACACTTGTGTGCAAAATAATGTTGGCAGACTGTTTATAATAGCTAAGATAACCCTACTTTGCCCTAACCTATTTACTATTTAACATACAATATACACCTTAATTAAATTAAAAGATACAGGCATGCTTAAAAGAGAATGGTGCACTGGTTTTCAACATCCAACCAATAAAAAACTTAAGATAGAAAGAGAACTAAGCTACCAGTCTGTGCATACTAGCAGGAATACTGTAGCAACAGATGTCAATACATGAGAACAGCCTCACTCCTTATGGAGACTGTAACTTAATATGAGCCAAACAAAAATAGAACTACAGTGATGAAACTGGACCTTGAGCAATACAACTAGTTTTATTAAGACCCTCTGGTGGGACTTGTATGCCAATCAGTCAAAACCATTTAGTGGTTGCAATCTGTGTTCTGACTGAAATCTTCAGTGCAGGTATGACCTTAACTCACCAGCACCTCCTACTTTATTTCTCCTAACACCTTTCAATCAACCTCAATACAGCGGCAACAAGCTTCTGCACTTAAATTTCATACCTTATTTTTATTCAGGCGTCTTTTAAGTACAGAAAAAAAGATAAAAAAATGGGGATGTAAATTATTAAGAGTATTCCAATACTCTTCCAGAACTCCTAGCTGGAGAGAGAAGTGACAGTATAAACCATTCTCTCAGAGGGTTCCTTGTTCCTGCACATAGTGAGGTAGTGTATATAAGCAAAGACCTTCTTTCCTGGTTTAGAACTCTTAGTTGATATAAACATCACCATCAAAAGCATATCATAACTGAGCTCTGAAACACATTTATTTGGAAGGAAATCTAAATCATGAAAGCCTCTCCCTTTGTCAAATTTGTTCTAGATCTAGGGATCAAACTCACCTTCCACTAGGCATCTTGAAACTATTTTCAGGGCTTTGGTTTCTCATTATAACATTTCTTTTCAATTTAAATAGCAATAAAAAGAATTCTCTGCATCTGTATTGCATCCGTTTGTGTTTCTTTAATTGACTGAAAACCTATCTAGGTTTCTTGATATTCTGACCTCTCACAGAAGAATTTTCCCATCTGGAGTGAAACAAACAAAATAATAACCTCTATCTCAAAAATTTTGAGGTGTTCTTGCCAAAGCTATTCCACAGTTGTTTATTAAGGTCTTGATTATAATTTGGTCTGTACTTGGGAATAACAAAGATGACTAATGTATTAAATGCTTTGCAGTTATGACTGCTTTAAAGAATACATATTGAAAGTGCTACGGAGAAGGCACAATGTCATACATGGGATACTTGCTACTCAATGAAAAGCACTACCTACACATTTTTCATGCACAGAATCATTTAACATTCAGCTGGGCTTGAAACTTGCTTTTTCTTTTCAAAAGAATAAAGTGCTCCAACTTTTAACAGACCAATATAAATAGTTTCCAATTTATTTAGAAAATATTTTCATTACTTCCCTACTTAAGAATCATTCTATAATTAGGAAAAAAAATAAAGAAATAGTGTTTGTACCAAAGTGTAAACAGGCCATGAAATTTTAAATGGGTCCTATCTAAGGCCTATTTTTAAACATTGATTACAATAATTACTTCACTGTGGTAGTTACTATTTAAATATTTAGAAATGTTGCAGCCTGTTGCATGCCATCTCAGTAGAAGATATACTTCCCAAAGACCAACTAGCATGTATAATTTTTTCAGACACTAACAATGATCTAGTTCTATACTACCACAATAGCCCTACATTTCTGTGCTTTAGTACTTTTAAGGACTTAAGCTCATTTAAAAAAAAAAGGTTTATTATCTGAATAAACAAATTTCAACTATTATTAGGTGACTGCCAGATACCACTCTTCAGAAGAGAAATTTCTCATGCATAAGATTAATCAAAGATTAAAAATTGAATATAAATTACCTTAGAGAAAATAAAAAAAAACCAGTATCAAAAGGGAGCAATATAGAAGCAATGAAAAAAAGATAAACAAGTGGTCAATTTATATTCAAAGTTAATTCCACCTAAAAGGAATCTACCTAAATGGAATTTGAGACTCTCAGCTATGAGGAAAAGCTGAGACTGTTTAGCCTGGAGGAGAAAAGGCTCAGGGGGGCAGAAACCTCACCAATGCACATAAATACCAGAAGGGAAGAGGCAAAGACAGAGCCAGGCTCCTTTCAGTGGTGCCCAGTGACAGTACAAGAGACAATGGGCACAGAGTGACAATGGACAGAAAACACTATTATTTTATTTTTTTTAAACTATGAGGGTGACCAAGCACTGACACAGGTTGTCCAGGGAGGCTGTGGAGTTTCCAACCTTGGAGATATTCAAAACCCAGCAACACATGGTACTGGGCAACCTGTTCTAAGTGGCCCTGCCTGAGCAGTGGGGTTGTACCAGATGACCTCCAGAGGCCCTTTCCAACCTCAACTGTTCTGAAAACTAGTAGTTAAATTTTTCACATGAAAAAAAAAAAAAAAATAAACACACAAACACGATTGATCAAATAGTTAGGAAGCAGTATTGACCAGGGCATTTTTTATGACTACATCAATAATGACTTAAACAGCAAACAGAAATATACTGCTAACAAAAATAATAGCTCATCTTTAAAGAGGGGTGGGGAGGGGGGGGAA
>JAWWEU010000040.1:17595487-17613075 GCA_035583155.1 Acropternis orthonyx
CCCCCCCCCCCCCCCCCCCCCCCCCCCAAAAGCTCAATTTAATACAAGCAAGTTATTATAAAATTAATTCCTGAGTTTTAAAGGCTATTTTACAAGAACAAATCCACTGGAAGTCAAACACCTGGAGAATGGAAAGGCCAGAGCCAACTACATATTCCATTCAATTAAAAAAGGTAACTGGGATGCTCCACATCACAATGCTTCACAGCATTTCAAGGTCTACACACATGGATCCACATACACAATTCAGAAGTTTTAAATATTTTTGAAGTTACCAAGTGACTTGAAACCAAAACAATTCAGTATCTGGAGGCACTATTTTCATGTTTTTCAGCACTTGACTGGTAAATGTGTACAATTTTATAACCTACCTAGACATATTGTAGCTAGGATGAGTCTTATTGGAATAATTATCAATATAAATTTATGCTTGTCTACAATCACACTTAATTGTGTCAAAAGTGAAACTAGAAGTTGAAACAGGTCTTTGAACTTCATCAACAACTTGCCCTTTATTCTGTTATTACTAAATAAGGTGGGCAATAAGGATCTAAATTTGAAAACTCTAAACTAGTCTAAACCTTTAACCCTGTTAAAATCCATGTTTTCTTCAAGTGTCAAATATGACATATGCATCTTTTGATTTTTTATCTAATGCATAGCACATTGAGTAATGAGTTCCAGAAAACCACAATACTAGTCAAAGAATTATGGTATTTTCATAGTTTTGGTGACAGCATTTTTGTGAAACATTTAAGCAAAACAAAAGAAAAACCCACAATTTTTTTTGTTTGTATACCACAAATTAATAAGTATTAGAAAATTGCCAATATAGGTAAAATCACTTAAGAATGAGGTAAACAATTTACTCAGTCCTGAGTAAGAGAAAGTTTTTATGTCGCACTAGGCTTCCTAGTTAATTTTTTACTCAATAAAATAAAAAAATTCTGATTTCTTATAAGTAAAAAGTATGTCACATACCTGTTGTGTGTTTCTCTGTGACTGTAAACTGGACTGCAGCCTTCTCAACAGTGGAACACCATTCCTAGACAGCCTTTTAAGCAACCAGTAACTGTGCACTCGTTCAACAAAATGCTTCTTTCGCTGAATGGCCACCTGATTCATAATCTTATTTAATCTAAAACATGGAAAAACTGATATTGTATTTTTCATAGCAAAGCATAAAACATATTTGTCTATGGAAGTTAAACATCAGATATACATGAATTGTAAAGACAGAAGTAATCACCATGTTACTAATTTCTTTTAGTAACATCCCTTCCAGTACAATTATTTCTGAGCAGTAAATTAGAATCAAATACATCTGCTTGACACTGTAGTTTCTACCAAATACATTAAGGTACTTTATAAAGCTAAAAGCAATCAATTTTTTCCTGATGGTTATTTGAAGAGCAATTTCAGATTAGGGCTGAGAAAAAAAGCTTTATATACTTTTCAGAATAACTTTCCTATTGAAAATAATATCAGAAATAAAGCTCTAAATCCCTGTGAAAGTCTTCCGATCATTTGTTGCTATCTACACAAAGAATTAAGTAGTTTATTTTAAAGACATCCTCTTCAAACTTTTAAAATAAAAACATACAACAAAAACTTTTTATTACTCATCTATTAGTATCTTTTTTTTTTTTGACAAATGAACCAAACAGAAAATGTAAAACACAAGAACAGTTATTATTTTATCCCACACATACAATGAAAACAACCAAACAGAAAAGACACAAGTGAGGAAAGTTAAGCAAACTATGGATCAAGATCAATCAGTATTTTCTCCAAAGGTGCTTTTTAAAAAATGCAAATACTGTTTGCATATATCCATTTACAAATACTCTAGGAAAGTGCTATATGAACATCACACATAACGATATTTACTCATATTTTTCAAATTATGACAGGTTAGAATGTCGAAGTCTCACACACAGCACTTGCCTCTGAAAACTTACATTCAAAAAAAAAGTTTATCTGAAAGAGATCTTCAGCTCTCTGTGCCTACAGTACCTTGAAATCATGGCAAAAAAAGTTATAAAAAGTTAATGGTTATGTATGATAATGCAGGTATTTGTTACTGGTGGCAGCCCTTGCAAAATTAACATAAGATGTCCCAAGGCACCAATCACCTTTATTGTTAGAGAGATTATTAATTCATTTGGGGGCAGGGGTTGGAGAGAGAGCTGGATATAAAACAGCCACAGAAAAGATAATAATAAAATCTGTTCATTCTTCACTTGGTATATTACTACCCATAGCAAAACTCTACAATAGATAGTAGAGAGTTTACCAGATATTCTCCAATAAAATTTAATACTTAAGTAGGCAAATACTAATTGAAGATGTGTCTGATTTGTAGAGTACCATGAGACATTTAAGCAAAAATGATGAACATATATGCATACTATTATTTTGCTGCTTTTTCCATTTTTGTATTAGGAATAAAGCAATTTCACTGGTAGGGATAAAAGTAAAGTAGCCAAATAACTAAACAAAATGTAAAGTTATAACCAAATCTTGGGTTAAATGAATTTTAAGAATATCTGGGAAATTTAAATATTTTTCAGACAAACAAACAGGTGAGTCTACCCTGAGTTCATCAAGAGTCATCCCTAGCTGGTTTTCCTGGGCTGTGTAGAAGACAAGGTGCAATAGGTCTGCTCAGTGCTACACTAACAGTAGCTACAGAGCTTTCAGTCATCAGTGGGTAAAGGCAGAGCAAATACAGGTTTTCTTCAAAATATAATGCCATTATGTCTTTTGGTTCCTCAGTGACATATTTTTTTTTCAATTAATAATTAAGCCAGTTAGGCATTCTTGAAAAATTTTAGCTTAACTTAAAGCTTAGACAGTCTGTAGATGGACTTCAGACTGTCTCGTAAGTCCTTCACTGGAGGGCAGATGCAGGCTCCAAAAAGATTAACTCAACGCAGAACAACATAATTACAATTAATTATAGAATGCAATCAAAATCAAGTAATTACTTTCACATCTCTTGGAAACAGTAAAACCTACTGAACCAAGTCGAAAAAAGCACAGCCAAATACAAACCTACTTGGAAAGATCAGAGAATCACAACATGAAAAAAAGGTGCCTTGGCTTCATGCCCATCAGATGTGGCAAGACTAAGTAAACATCTTTAACTACAGCTTGAAGTACATTTGCCCATTCACATAACGAACTGATCTATTCATAGATAATTATAAGAGTAAAGTGCTAAAGTAAGCTTAAGAAAGATGTTCACAGCAGATACTCTCCAACTGAAAAATACAAATAAACAGAAAGTAATTTGGAGAGCAGAAACTACTGAACAAGGGGTTGGAAACTACTCCTCTTTGCCTTCCCTCCAAATAAAACTGAAGACTGGCTGTTTATTTCATTTAGACACCACACACAAGTGACAATATACTTCTCAAAATTCAAAGGTCTGAGACACTTCAGGTATCTATAAAGCCTCTACACTATGAACTTGTTGATGTAATGAGGAAGTTACATCTGCTTTTAGACCCTAACAGCCCACTAACTCTATCACAGTTCTTTATTCACCTTTTTCTTTAGTTTGATACTTCCACGTATACTTTTACTGTCTCAAAGGCCTTAAATTATGACACGCAATACAACTGTTTAGGGGAAAATAAAACTGCCGCTGCAGAACCCTAGAACTAGCACAGCCTGAGTATTGATTTTGAAGCTCTCACTCTTAAAAGAGTTTCCTGTACATTTCACTTCCTTCTTTTTTTTTTTCTCTTTCCCCAAAAGCAAGATTTAATTAAAAACCATTACTGATGAGCAGGGGAGGAAAAAAAAGCATGTACTTGAGGCAGGTAAGGGAGAGCTGGTTGAAGACTTTATCATTTTGCAATCCAGGATTTGACTTGCATAAGACAGGATTAATTACTACACTACACTGACAAATCCCCCATGCAGAGGCAAGGCTTATAGAATTTAAGGCCCCTCTCAGAACTACATAAAACACCTCAGCAAAGGCATTTTTTTCCTAATGTATCCATCCACCCTAGAACTTTTTTCCAGTATAAGCACATCAGAAAAGAACAGCTTTCTGTATTGTTTTATTTTCTAATGACAAGTCAAGCATACCAAGATATGGGAGAAAAGCCCTGTAATTTTCCCTCAGCTTACTGGTTATTTAAAATAAAGTACATTGACAGGGGAATTTTAAAGTTCTTAAAAAGGTGCCTGTGTTGCTATGAAATCCAGAAACTGCTGTTATATAACTGGTCTCATAAAAGAAGCGTTAGGTTTCAAGACAACGACCACTGCAGCCTTTTGATGTTTTGGCAGCAAGAGTCATACTCACTGTTGTTTTCCTTTTTTATGGAGCTACATTCCAAAACTACACAGATGCCAACACACTTTTCCAAACTGTTTTATTCATGCCACAGCCAACTGAGAAAGCCAGTGCTACTTCCCTTCCCCAGATCTACTTATATTGAACTGTAGAACACTGGTGTGCACTACAAACATGATATACAGATATTGTACAATTCCCTGCTTGTTTTCAAACAGTGAAAGGCCCTTTTTCAACTGAACCTTTTAAATAGCCCCTATAGTTTCCTGATCACATGGAAACACTTGATGGATAATCTATCCCGTAAAGCTTGACACACTTAATGAACTGGTCAATGCATTCAGACAGCTGAGTGTGTTCCTCAGTCCTTGACTCCTCACCTTCTATATATATGCGTAAAACAATTTTTGTCAATGTAAGAGGTGTGCAATCTCACAGCTTCCTTCTTCAGCTCATGACTACCTTCCTCTCCCAGTTTCAGTTATATGTCACCATGGCAACTGGTTTCCGGGAAAAGTGAAACCAGTATTTTTGGTAACTAACAGTGTGGCAGTTTATCCTGTGAAAGATAAACAGCCACTTTTCTATTAATCATCAGTAACCACACGTATTTTTTAACCCCACAGCTATTATTTTAGCAAGATGAAGATTTCTGTAGCACTTCTCCATTCTTAAGTTTTTGAAATATAAACTGGAAAGAACATTTCCTTGAGCAAGTATGTGATTTTGACAGCATTACTATAGTAACTCAAGCACAGATTTTATTCCTTTTTGTCTGTATGTTTTAAAGCTAGCTACTGAATTTGCCCTTCTGTCCTAGGTTGAGAGTCTGATGCATCTTCTGAAGCCTGAAAGTTCCTCCAGATTCCTATTCTTTATTCCACACTTACTGGTATGTAAATAGTATTTGATTTTGAGTGAACACATAAGAAGCATTTCATCTTGCTTCACATGACTGTGAAACATCTGTTTTTCTTCTTGAGCAAACAGCTTCTAAAATTGTGCTTGTACAGGAAAAGTAGAAATATGAACTTGAGGTAAGAAAATATTGTGTCATTTCAGTCAATTCTCTGTTAGATATAACAGGTACCTTATTTCTATTCTAACAATTACATCTGTGATCTTCCAAACCTTTGGATAAGAATAAAAAACAAAACAGTAACAAAACCACAAACAACAACAAAAAACCTACACTCTGTCACACTGGAAAATCTCTTCTCAGAAAAATCACATGAATAGATTTACTTCTGCCACTTCCTATACATATATAATGACTTTTCCATAAAATTGCCCCATATTTTCCTTTACTGTTTTTTTGAAGTAACCATAACCATGCCACACATGATTCTGAAATCTAATATCAAAAGGCTAAATTCACATCAGATATATTAAAAAACACCTTCTGATCTGTAATAAATCACAGTATCTATTTACTAATTTTTGTGCACACTGTAACTTGACCATTGAATAAAAAATAAAATTCAGACAATGCATTCTGAAAATTATATTTCTGTATAGCACAAGACACAGTATCCTCTCACTGCCACAAAAAAAAAAAAAATTATATATAAGTTCACACAACTGGTGAAATTCAGAAGTTCTGAAAAATAAAATCCCATGAATCTTGATCTTCATAACTAAATTATCACAAATATAATCATTGTGGACTAAACTCCTTAGAATACACACAGAATACTAATGATGTACCTTACAGAACTAACGTGTTAATTTGTTTTAAGCTTCTTTGCCCTGTTCATGTAAAATAAACAAAAGGAAAAAATTACATGTACAGCATATTCCTACAACCATTTTATAAAAAGGCCATATTTAAATATGAGACAGCACATTCTCCTTTTTTTTTTTTTTTTGAGGGTGGGAGACAGGAATCTTCCATCAGACATCAAACATGTGACTTTTAATACCAGACATATGCCATTATTTTTACTCATAATCAAGATCTACTTTTAGAACTTAAAAATTTCAAACATATTAATTAATTCCTATTTAATAAGTCAACCACAGTTAAGACAAACTAGATTCAAAATAAATAAAACATCACTGAGGCAAAGTTACTATGCTTTCTAATAAAAGCAAAGGTCAACATAGAAAAATCCATTCATGTGCAGAACATAAATGCTGATTTGTAAAGATTAGCTGAAAACATTTCTGTAAGAGTCTCAGCAATTTTTGCTCCAGTTGTCTGCTACTACTTACCTACTTTCATAACAATGTTTTAATTCTCTTTTAATATTATGATGCAACAACATACAGTGTTCCTACTTATGAAAGTGAGGCTTTTTTTGCTTATTTTTTTTCTCTCTGCACAAGTATTGCATTTCAAATACTTTCTTCATTTCAGACATAACAATTATACCATGGAGAAACAGAAACGAAAGATTAAAGCAAATATTTATATACTTTAAAATATCAGCTTCCACTTAATAGAGCAGTGCTTGCATGAATGGCATTTAAATAAAGCATTACACTGTATCTCAGTGTCTATTTTGAAAATATTGAAGATTAAATGTTTTAAATCACATTCTATTTTCCGCCAAGTATATAGCCATATCATACTTTCACAGCATTTTTAAAGAACATTAATATTGACACTGGCTTTGCAAACAAGCAAACATTTTAAACGCCTCCTTTGACTTGTAAGATCAAGAGACTACACAAAACCAATGCTATTTGTACTAAAGAATGAAGCACTCAAAAGCAAGAGATAGGAGGTAGTTTTCCCAGGTAACACTGTAACTCTTCTGCTTTGTGTATCCATCCTGCCGGCTGAATAAGGCAACAGTTACAAATGACATGGATGAGCAGCAACAGAGGGGGAAAAAAGAAATCCACCAGAAACAGAGCACAGTGTCAGTACAAGATAACTAGCAGAGGTAAGAAGCTAGATTTAGACTGTCAAGTCAACCCTAAAAGTCAGGATTTCCTAACTTGAAAATTCTGGCCCTTCAATCAAAATAAAATACTTTTGGCATTTTGTAGGGGGAAAACAAATAAATATCTACGAGGCAAAATTGAACCATTACACATCACCAGTGAGAGTACTACACCGCCAGAACAAATTTGCCACTTTTTTCAGCCAAACCAGCTAGTGGGAGGCCACTTTTCTGACTACCACTTGCCAAGAGGTGCAGGTACTGTCTGTCCCTCCCACAGAGGGACAGTTTGAGAGTGTCCTTTCCCACTCTCCTCCCCCACATACCACAGCTGCTCTGGCCTGTGGCAAATGTGACTTTTAGTCTAAGCTCATTTCTGCCTCTAAACAATCAGGAAAGAATATAAGCTGATGAGTACAAAGCAGTATGACATAAGCAACAACCTTCAACAGTTTTATATTTCAATAAAAATTTAATGGAATTTTCTAGTAAAGAAGCAACACATTTCTGCAGCCAGAAGGTCTGATGTACATCCTACATGCCTAAGTTTCCCAGAGGTCCCATTTATTATCACAAGTCAGTATTGACAGCACTGAAAACTGAAGCCACCTTAAGGCTCTAACATGATCTACTGCACGTTTGGAAGGAGATACTTAGGTATAGACTTTCTAAAATACCTAGGCAACAGGACAGAATAGGCCCAACACTAAAAATAAATAAACCAAAAAAAAAAAAAAAAAAAAAAAAAAGACAGAAAAAAGCATTCATCTCTTATATTGAATGGTAGCAACTTCTGATCTTACACTCTTTAATCAGTAGTCCCCAGCTGAAGGTCTAGAAGGCCATATAATTAGATTAATAAATGACCTACAGAATGACAGTATCTATGTAATTTAATAGCAAAAAGCTTAGAGTATGACATCTGTGTACGAAATTCTGGTCCAAGTCATTCAAGGCAGTAGCATCGAAACCTGACCTAAAGGTAAGGTGATACAGAAATTCATAAACTACAAAAGTTGTGTAGAAATTATGAAATATGTTTTTCTACACCAGTCTTTTCAACATATTCTGAACATTAAGATACTTTCATATGTATTCACTATCCAGGAAAGGAAACAGCATACAGACCCTCCACCTTAAACTAAACGTAAACTGCAAGATGGTTTTCTTCGTGCTTTACCAGGTATGCCCAGGGGCTGCATCAACTAAGTATTTTCTTCCTCACTATGATCTTCATATTTGTATACTTTTCCAACTACCAACTCTGAAGAGACAGCAATATGCCAAGGAGACATTTAGTCTAGTTATTAATGATTAAGAAACTAAACCAAACCAAACATCTCCACATGTGTCTCAATTTCAACAGATGTTGAAAACACATTAATTTTAAATTCCTCAGGAAGAAAAGCACTAATGTTTAAATACTGAGAGTATATATTTCTTCTCTGGTAATTTAAAGACCTTAATTGCTCTTCCTCAAAATCTTTGAAAAGGCAAATCATGCTTCAGCTCCAAGGGAAAAAAAAGCATATTAAAAAACAGATTAGAGAACAAGGATCATTTAAATGAAGCATGCTGTGAATTGATCCATGTAATTCTTTAATAGTTTATGGTTATGTATTTAACTCCTACAGAAACACAAGAGTGTTTCCTAAAGGGAAAAAAAATAAGTAAGAATAGCCAAAGAAAACGAGACAACTGAGATTTGTTTCTGCAGCATAATCACGTTTCTTTTTAATATGCCTATTTCTGTTTTGCTTTTAATTCAGGTATGAGTTTTCTAGGACCAAGCATGTTCACATTACAAAGAGTACTTAGGCAAGAGTCTCCCTCAGCTGAAAACAGGCAATTTATAATAAAACTGAGGTTTAAAATAGCTTTAAAACTGTGCATATTTTTACACATCTGACATAAAGTATAACAACTAGATTTGCTTTGAGAAATACGAAAATAAGCATAAATAGAAGAATGCTGAACCTCTCCACAGTCTTGGCTAGAAATCTAGTCATTAAAAAGAAACAACAAAAAGAAAAAAAAAAAGTCTTTGTATTTCTTTTTCTGGCATCTAATGACACTGTTAAAAAAAAAGAAGGCAAACTGGTGATAAAATATTTTTGGAGTCTGTCTCTTTTAGAAGCCAATGGAAAGAACTGCCAGAGGGACAACTGAGAACAAACATTCTAATCCTCAACTCTTAGTTCATGTTCTTTCTTACATTGTCTTAAAAAAAGCAAAACAAAACCACACTAAACTACCAGTTGGGATGGTACTAATTAAGACAAAGCCAAATTCTTTTACACCAACTCCTCCCTACCACGGACAACAGTTCCTGATTAAATAGCAGTATTAGTTGCCTACTGTCAACTTAAGCTTTTCTGCACTGCATCACTAAACAAAAATACCATTTTACCAAGCAAATCATAACAGAGAACAGTGCAATGAATCTGATGTTTGTAAACACCATACAGGAGCTGAAGGCTGTTTGTCAGAGTAAGTCAATAGCTTCTTATATTACCAAAACTTACTAAAGGAAGGGACTGCAGTTGCAAAACACATATTTATTTAGATTAATTTAACCCACTTTAATTGTCCACTACATGAGACTTGGGAATCAGCGATTTAAAAGGCACTGTTTACTTGCATTATTTTAAAAGCCCTCACTGTCTGTGCATTCAGAGTCCTGTCACAGTACAAGTAATGAGCCTGTACATGGAAGTGGTGCCTGTTTTGAGAAACTTTCCAAACTACTGTTTCTTAAATTAGTAAGAATTTAATTCAAGGGGTAAACAAATATATTGATGTTGTAAGTCCAGAGAAAAAAAAAAAAAACAAACACTCCACAAAACCAAATTTGGTTTAAGTCCCAATAGTCCAATTCTGCATTTCTCAGTCCATGTATATTATGTCTCAAACAATTCAGAAAAGCCAAAACTGTATCTTTCTACCAGAGACTTCCGCCATTACTCCAATCCCAGATGCAAATTATTCCCACTGCTGAAAAGCATAACTCAAAGTAATTGAAAGAAATCTGAAAAGAGATGCTACTGTTCTTTTAAATTAAGATACAACTAACTGAAGTTAATGTTGAATTTTTTAACTTCTGAAAGATATTAAAAACTTAATTTCTACCCCAATTCTGTTATTATTTATTAGCACATAACTTGCAACCTCCCTCCCTTCTGGTGAGTCACATCACTAACCACACCAAATCTAAAGGCATCTGACAGCCCCTTGATCACTGCTGTTAAAATATAAAAACACAGCATGTTAAACGTAAGAAGTAATTTCAGTTCTGGTGTTCATGGCTTATATTTGCACTCAGATAACAAAAGCTCCTGGAAGAACTGCAAAAGACACACTAATACTTCTTATGAAGTATAATTTTGTAAGCAAAAACAAGATTAGGATTAAAAATGTCAAATTCATTAATGAATTTTTGTTCTAACATAAACATTTCACTGAAGTTACATGACATGTTAGAAAGCATTATTGAACAGGAAGGCCCATTCATTTCAGTTTCCATGACTAAGACTACATTAAGTAACTAACTTATCATCACTTACTTGCTAATTTTTCTTTAAAAAGTCTGCAAGTTACCAAATTCATCCAAGACTTGATAAACACTATTCCATTTGCAAGAGGAGAAATATAAATTTCAGAAAAAACTCCTGGGAAGTTATTCTGCCTCATAGGAAAATACTTTCTTGAAGGTTTTTTGTCCTACTTCCATAGATCCTACAGTACAAGCTCATACATAATTTAAGTAATACGAACAGGATTCAAAATGTATAGACACAAAAGTAATTTTTTTATTTTGAGGCTCTGAAACTAGAAAAAGAAGTTCAGATTCAAAATTAACAAATAAGACTAACTTTGAGCTTGGCTGATCTTTTTAATATTTTTTTTAATATATTTTAACATCTGCTATTCTGAATTCAGCAGTTAATTCTCAAAAGTACAGTGAATGACAACTGAACACACAACATGACTTGGTCTGACAAAGAAAAAACAAAAGGTTTACTGAGGACAAGACAGACCACTTGAACACTTACTAATTTCTCTGAGGAAGTAACTGCATTTTTAATACAACTCCATAACAGTACAATGCACATAATTGACACTAATCCTCTGAGAAAAGCCTTTAAGGAAAGCATATAAGAAATGTACCAAAACTTCAAGTCAGCATCTAAAAGCATTGGTTTAAAATTAAACAGATCATTCAGTAAAGGTTTCTTGCATTTGCTTACCTCTGTGGGGGGATATAAGGAGCAGATACTGTTGGCATAACTGTACAGGGTTCAACCACTGTTTTCTTGGCTTTTTTTGTCTTTTTTCTGACTTTTGATGTAGACCTAGCAGTTCTGACTGATCCCTCCTTTCTACAAACACCGTTTTTGATTTCAGCTTCTCCATAAATATTCAGAGGTCTCCGTGTGCAACCTGGTGGAGTATGTACATCGCAATAAGCAGTTTTTTTCACAGAGAATGTTGTTCCACTGCCAGTTAGCTCTTTCACAGGTTCCATTTTCATATATAGACCGGCCTTTTGAGCACACGTCACATGGAATGCAGTATAGCAGTTTGCTTTGTGGCACTGGATGCAGGCACCAACACCTTTCTGTTTACAGAGGTAGCATGTTAACTTCCATCTGGCTGGGGGAATGTTCCTGACACCATCAATTGGCTCAATAAAAACTGTATTGGCAAATCCAACTTCTGGAATCCACAAAGCACACACCACGTGTCCCCAACGATCATCATCAGTCTTTTTAAAGGCACCTCCCTTGTTTGGGCACAGCACACAGTCTACAGGCCGAGAGCGGGACTGCAAACAGTGTCTGCAGAGCCACTGGCCCTCAGGTATATATGGCACCCCATAGCATTCCTGATGTACTGCTAAATTACACATATCACAAAACAGGATCACATTGCTGTTCTGACATTCACCATCCATGCATATACAACACACCGCATCTTCATCAATTAAAGACTGATGATCACCCTGTTTTTGGTTCTCAAAATAAGACTCTTTCTCAAACCTATCCATAAGGAATTCAAACATATTTTGTGAAACAACTGACACTCCATCACTTTTCCGCTTATCATTTATCAATTCTAACCACGCATAATCTTCTTCATCCATGTCATACTCAACTTCATTATCGAGTTCTTCTGCTGACTTCTCAATGAATTTGTAATAAACTGGAGGTCTTCGAGGAGCTGAAGGGGGACTGTAATCAACAATCCGTACTTTGGGTTCTGGAAGAGGAGCTGTTGTAGCAGGTGTACCATGTGAGCTCGGAAGAGCTTCATTTTTCTTTTTCACTTTGTTATTTTTATGCCGTTTGCTTCTCAGACAAACTGGTGGTCTTTCACTATTTTCTTTATTGCTGTTGCATTCACTCATTTCCTGGGCAGTAAGATCATCTTCTAATATTATCTCTAAAGGATCAAAGATACTGATCCGGTGCAGACGACCTTCAATTTCTATTTCAACCATCCTTTGAGCTTGCGCATATGTCAGGGTTTCTCGCGTGGGGGAATGCTTAATACTGCATGGGGAAGAAGAATGCCTTGCTGCCGATACTCGATGGCATCTTCCTTTTCTCCTCATTTGGTAATGTTTACCTAAAATTAGAACAATAATTAATATTATGAACTCCACAGAATCACATTAAAATATTAGTTTTACTGTAGCAAGGAAAAACCTATAGGAAAAACCTATAGTCCTATAGCCCCCAATGTATATACTCAATTTAAAAAAACAAACAAAAAAACCCAAAAACAAACAAAAAAAAGCACCTCTCGCTCTTACTCAACAGGACTGCTCACACTGTTTTGTACAAATTTAACCTAACAATCGATTGATCTTCTAAATAACAGCTTCTCTGAGTAAACACAAAATCCTTGCTGCAACAATTCTATGGAAGTGCTATCTGCAAGACCGCAGCATGAGAAGAAAAACATTTCAGAAGCGCCACAGATTAAAAAAAATTGCATGTTACCTTGTAAGAAAACCTTCAACACAGTATTTCCTAATATCTTAAGGGTGCCTGCAATTTGAAAATTTTTTCAACAGATACAGATTACTTCCTTCAGGTTAGCCTTCAGAAGAACTAACGCAATTGTGAAAGAAAAACAAGTTTTCCCTGAATTTTTTTTCCACTGCAATTTGAAACAGTCACATTATCAACTCAATTACTACAGCTATACTTAAAGCTAGGAAAAAAAAACATACTTCCAAATTTGGCAAGTATGCAGTTTGACAGCCCTTTACTTTTTTTTACCTTCCTCAATCTTTAGCAAGCTTATTATTCTTCACAACATGACAAGAACACAATTGCAGTCCCCAATATGGTGCAGTATGGACGGCAACTAGGAAATATTCCACCTGTAAAGCAGATTTGACTTGGAGCCAAAACATGTTCCCTGCTTTTAAGTATGCGTGTACACACGCCCTTCTCCCTCAACAGATTCTTCAAGAGTTGTTCGCAGATCAACCGCAATAGATAAAAGTTTCCTTGTCTTTAAACCCAGTCCCAAGCTCTTTAACACCATTTTCAAGCTTATCACCTACTGCAAAAAGATCACATCCCATACAAAAAGGTATCTTGCCAAACAAACACAGGTTTTGATGTCAAAATTTCTAAAGTGAAAGCTTCCATACTTACGTCTTGTGACATCTTCACACTGTGTGGGGTTTTGCTCCTATGAGAGCTGAAAATATTATAAACCTGACTGATAAGGTCAAGTTTAAAATTCTGTATTGCTCCTTTCTTCTCAACAACCTCAGCTGCAGAAACAAACCTCAACCTTTAATCATCGCCTCAAAGTACTAATAGGGGCTCACTGTTTCAACTCTGCACTTTAAGTTCATATTAGTTAAAATAACACAACCAGTGTTAGCATGTAATTGCTAAAATAGCAGAGAAATACAGAGATCAAAACACAACTACTGTTAAAAACTAGTGCATCTATTTCAAGGAAGAAAATAGCAAGAACTGGAACAACATGAACTACTCCAGGCTGTGTGTCTTTTGCTTAGTCTAGATGCCAATCTCTAAAGATTCACCTCCAAAGTACTAATAGAACTCCTTTTACAGGAAGACTACATAATTTAAGCAGCTAACCCTAAGACTGATTCCTGAGAGGATCTGATCTATCTGCTCTCACAAACTAACCTTACTTTCCCAGTCTAAATTGACTTTATTATTCAGCAAGAATGGTGTTGCTCATAGATCTGAGTTTTACACACAAATAATTCTTAATTCTTACTACCTTTTTTTAATAGTATAAAAACAGACAACAGTCAGTGTTTAACCACTACAGATCTCTGATCTGCTCTATATAAACAACAGATGAAGGTTCCATCTCTTCAAAAAAGTCTGGAGGAAATATTAAATAATTAATTTCTGTAAAATAACATAGGATGTGATCATACTGATTTCTTAACTGCGGAAAAAGTTTAAACCACTAATACTGCCACAGAAGGTCCAATGACCAAAACCAAAAACAGTGATAATTTAATGGAAATTAAAAGTTAGTTCCCAGTTTCAAGGTAGATTTTATAATTCCGAAGTGATGCATATATATTTAAAGGGAATACGAAGGCTCTGATTTCTGTTTATTATTGTGAGCAAACAATGACAAATTCTTCATCTAAAACATACTTATGTGCCAATGTACAAAAACTTACTACAGATCAAAATGGACTCATTTTATGTGACTTTGTTTTATACATCTGTCTGTAACTTACTCACCAATAAAGGAAAACAGATAAGTTTATATCATGTTTACCTCATATAATTGCATTTCAATTCTGTCTATACGTAAAAGTTAGTTTTGGTATTTATAATGCCCGTTCCTACATCTTAGCTGTGTATCTGTTCATAGTGACTCCTGAGAACAGAGACTGTTTCGAAAAAAATACTCAGAGACAAGAGGTGTGCTTCAGAAATCAAAAACATGTGCAACTTGTCCACACTATTTATCTTAGCCCAGCACTACAGGGAAACACATTAATGCAAGGCTTCCAAGCTCTCCATCCCACTCTGTTGCCAAGATTCTTAAGCATGGCTCCAAGCAGGCACTAAGAAGAGGAAGAAAAGACTCAAAAGCACAAGCATTCTTGCTTAAAGATTTAGGACTGCTGTTGCAAAAGTCAAATGAACTGTTTGAACCAGAGTGATAAAAGATAATTCAGCTAACATCTATGCATCTTTCCTTCGATACTCAACAGTAAATACAGCCGAATTAGGAAACAAATTAAGCCTCAGTTAAACACAGAGTAGGTACCCTACAAATACAATTCAATGAACACAAAATTGAAACTGGGAGTACGCTGGACAAAATTCATGCAAATTTAGTGTGAATAACTTGAATGCCCCGGAAGCCAAAGCAGTGGTTTGTTTCTGTAAAACCCTTCTGTTTGCAAATGTTCTATAAATACTTCTGATGATGACTAGATTTCTGCATAATAAATTCACAGAATCACAGACTATACTGAGTTAGAAGGGACCCAAAAGGATCATCGAGTCCAACTCCTGGCCCTGCACGGGACCATCCCCAAGAGTCACACCATGTGCTTGAGAGTATCATCCAAATGCTTCCTGACCTGTCAGGCTTGGTGCTGTGACCACTTGTAGTTTGCTTCTCCTAGGTATTTGCCAGGTATCTTTCTCCCTCCCCCCCACTTCCAGTATTCCGTAGATCGACAGCCATCAGGACTATGGATCTAAGTTTGAAAAAGAGCAAACTAAGAAAAGTTTCCTTTCAATATTAACACAAATACCGCACTAAACCACAAACAAAATTATATCAACGCACTTCTGTAAGCACTTTTCTGCCTCTTACAACGACTCGAAGACTGCAGGAAACCAGGAAGGCTATCCACAGCTTTCCTCTCGTAGAATTACATCATGTACCTAGGAAAAAGTCACCAGCAGACGTTTTCCCTCTCCACCAACAAAAGTACATGAAGACAGATGTTTCCTGTGGAATACGTGGTATAAGGCAAAACAAAACAAAACAACAAAAAACCAAAACAAAAAAAACCCCCAAACAAACAAAAACACCCACGAAACCACCCAACCAAAAGAAAAACAACCCCAAAACCTATCAAGGTGCAGGACAGCAAAACATGAAAAGCACGATAAAGTATACTGATGGATTACCCATCCCTGTCCTAGTTACCTTCCTCCTCTTCAAATAAATTGCCTTTGGTCCCTGGATCCCCTGCTCAATGGAAAAGGGAATTCCATTCTCAATGGGCACTTTCATGCAGACCATTAGAAAGACACAGGAATGCTCTTTAATCCCAGACAATGAGGGACGGTAAGCAGACCGTGCTCACACGCAGCCGGGGCGGACCCCTCCTAGCGCTTCAGCCGCGCAGCAGGAGCGATGCCTGGAGGCTCAGGGCTCCGGCACGGGGGCGGCCGAGAGGCCTGGGACCTCCATGGCCCGGCGGAAGGAGCCCGTCGACGACAGATACCGCAGCCATCCCGGGATCCCGCGGCCATCCCGCGGCCCGCGCGCCCCCGCCCCCGGGCCCGCCCCCGCCGGTGCCGCGCCAACACTTCCTGCCCACGCCCAGGGAGCCTCCAGCGCTCCCTCCCCTGCGCGCCGATGGTGCCTGCCCGGTCTCCCCCCTCCCGGCCCCCGGCAGGATGGTTCCTGCCCGGGCCCATCATCTCCAGCCCTTCCCAACAGTCACTCCCTCCCCGCCGCGAAAATACTCGGCCCACAAATATGGCGGCTGACAAAACAGCTCCAGCGGCGCCCTCCTCCCTCTCTCCCTCCCTTTCCTCTCTCCCTCCCCCAACCCGCCGCGCTTCGCTCGTCTCCCCACCCGCGGCCGCCGTGCCCAGCCCGCCCGGCTCTGCCCTCCCGTCCCGTCCCGACGCGGCGGGTCCCGCCGGCTCCCGGCCCCGCAGCCCCCGCCCGCCCGCACTCACGCTGTGGGAGCCGCCGAGGCGCGGCTGACAGACCTCCCGCTCCGCCGCTGCGGCCGCCGCTGGGCCGGGTTAATGGCGGGGGCGCCGCCGGTGCTGCCGCCTGGCCCCGCAGCCACGGGCGGGCGGGCGGGCGCTGCGAGGGCCGCGCTGCCCACGGCGGGCACCCGGCGCTGGGAGCGGGGCTGCTGCTGCCGCCGGGCGCGGCGCATTCGTGAGGAGCGGCGCGGGTCGCGGTGTGGCTGCGGGCTCGGCGCTCGGCTCCCGGGGCTGAGCGGCTCCCCTCCCCCCGCGGCACAAACAATGCGGCTTCACCACAGCGCTGCGCCGACGGGGGGGAGGCGGAGAGGCGGGCGGGGAGGGCGGGAGGGAAGGAGCGAGCAAGCGAGAGAGGGAGGGAGGGGAAGGGACGTGAGGGCGCCAGGCACC
>JAWWEU010000040.1:17613085-17669558 GCA_035583155.1 Acropternis orthonyx
CCCGCCCCCCCCCCCCCCCGCCGCGCCCCCCGCGGGGGGGGGGGGCCGGCCCCCCCCCGCCCCCCCCCGCCCGGGCCCGGGCCCGGCCCCGGCCGCGCTCGGGGCTCGCAGCGGGAAGGGGCCCACCCCGCGCCCCCGGCGGAGCGCCTGAACGCCCCAGCGCGGGGGGGATGGGGAACCAATGGGGCGGGGCGCCACTCGTTTCAAAACCGAGGCTCAAAAGTTGGTGGAAGTCCAAGCTCGAGATTCCTTACGTAGAAAATTTGCTTGAAGGTCAGCTCTTGCGTGGTCTCCGGGTCAGGATGCTGCTTATAGATTAACTGATAACAGCCTTACATTTTGACAGGGCAAAAGCAGGTTATTTCTGGCTCCCCCTGCGAAGGACACCTTTGTTAGGTATTATTTTTAAACAGCCATTACAGCCATATTCGAGAACTGGAGGATTTTATTGCAATACATTTCTTCGAGGCAGCTGCACCCACATCTTTAAAAAACAACTTTTATCTGGCCTAGCTCGAGACAAATATACGCCTGTGCTGATCATAGAAACTCCAGTAAAAATCAAAGTGGTTAAGAGCGTGATTCTATTTGCCCATCAGTAACAACCATCCACTAGGTGAAACTGACTCAAAACAACTCACTAATTCATTTTTATGTTTTTTTTCTAGCCCTACTATGTTTGCTTGCCTCAAAAAGCAGTTGGTTGTACAATAAATCTGTTACTAGGAAATCAGAAATAGATACACCTGTCATTGTAGCAAGTGAATTACAGTTCAGCGAGTTTAAGTAACTTTGCTAAGGAAATATTGTAGAATAGGCAAAGTACTTTCCAACTCCTTTCTTCCCCATCAGGGGAAGATCAGCATGTTGATCTCTGAACAAAACAGAAGCTGTTAAAGCACCTAACATTTGTGCTGTGCACTCAGTGTAGGAATAGGTCCTTAGGATCAGACATACTACC
Organism: Acropternis orthonyx; assembly: GCA_035583155.1. Classification (NCBI taxonomy): domain Eukaryota; kingdom Metazoa; phylum Chordata; class Aves; order Passeriformes; family Rhinocryptidae; genus Acropternis; species Acropternis orthonyx. The sequence goes on from JAWWEU010000040.1 coordinate 17,614,047, forward strand.
TTCAATTTCCAATATAAGAAAGTTTCTAGGAAGCATTGAGGCCATCTGGTCACTTGTGTACTTGCCTGGGAGGAACTACTCTCTGGTTATATTGCTTTAGTGATCCTACCATCAGTCTCAGGAGTCTTACAATATGCTGATGTAAGTTAATGTTGTTGCACTGGAATTCAACCTGTGATAGAAAGGTATTAAAGAGAGAGCAGCACACTAAATCATACACATTAGTGTGCAGAGTATAAAAATTAATAGAAATTATGTTGTCAAGAAGCTAAAAAATACTGTGAGAGAAAATATGTTGGTTTAAGTGATAATCCACATGTGTATCTACCATGCAGCTGTACAAATGCTTTATAACTGGAGACAAGTTTTCCATAGAGACCTTGGCAGTGCCATATTCTCACATGCCTGAGGCATAGTAAGTTTGGCTCTTTTCCAGTTACTTTTTTCTGCCAGATGGACTTTCACAGTCCCTGGACATCCCATTGATAATGTGGTATTTCTTACTGGCATTTGCACCATTAGACCATTTTCTGTAATTTAAACTCATGCTTCTAGATCCTTTTAATTATTCTCAGTAGGAAGGTATGTGGAGTTTTCGATATGGACCATCCAGGCTAGGACAGAGAGCATATTTCATTCCTTGATATGGTATTTCAGAGCAATGGCACAAAGATCAGGGCAAGCTCAACACTTAGTTCTGTACTAGGAGCCTTACACTTTCAAATAACTTTTCATTCACACTGTGACAGGCTACCAGAGCAGGATCCTCAACCCCTCCATTTTAAGTATTAGTAGATTAGCCCATATATTTTAAAATACAGCAATATGTAGTATTGTCTGAGGTATCTGAGCAAGCTTCTGCACATGCCTCTATAACATCAAAGATTTGTCACCTTTGCCTTTCCACCTCACAAGTGACACTTGGTTACTCAAAATAATACACTTCTACCAGGATACAATTCAATTTCACCCCAAAATGGCCCCCTGATCCACAGTTTGATGGCAACAGGCCCCTCCCCACGCCAGCACCACTTTAACATGTGCAAGGGCCTTCAGTCCCAGTCCATCAGAATCTTCACACCCCTACATGGCAGCATCAAATTGTTAATCAAGTTGCCACTGTTGCCCTACCCTGCATGGGAAACTTCCAGAGAAGGAGGATCTTCTGCCTATCAGCTCTCACCTCCACAAGCTACCAAATTCTCAACAGAATCACACAAGAAAGATCAAGTAAGCAAACAGTTGCTTTTTACCTACTTTGGCATGCACCTCTTTCTGTGTAGAATCAAACTTCATGAGATACATTTCTATGTTTCTAAAGTGTATCACCTCCATAGTATCACCTTTGTTTTAGAGATTAAAAAAGGTCAACTTAGACTTGTTGCAGCTCTAAATACCAGCAGGGGTGCTTATCTTCCCTGGATGCAACTCTGTATCCCTCTACTGGTCTGGCAACTGACTGGTGAAAGGACAGCAAGAATCAGAACCCACTCCCTAAGTTCTTTAGAACCTGCAAGAATCTTTGCATTTCAACACAAGTTTTGGACTGCCATAACATGCGTTGTGTGGGTCTGCTTCCTATCATGACGACAAATCTGCCTAACCTTGCATGTGATGTGTCTGTATGATGCCTCAAGCCAATCTATCATCTAAACTATTATCTAGTAAGTTTTCAAGTTTGGCTTTCCCACTATACAATTTCCACCTTCACACTCATCAATGCATGATTAATATTCCCCTTCAGACTTCTGTCTCATGATACAACATTACTATGGTCCTTTCATCCTACACAGGAATGCTTTTAGATCTCACCTCATAGTATCGTGGCACTGGTAGAATATTCATGGATGTGACTTTGCAAGTCACAAAAGAAAAGTTATTCCCTATCCTCACAGAAGCCAGAACAGCATTCACTGTGGAAAAGATGCTGTGACCCTATCAAAAGACATATTGCTGCAATATGCTGACCAAACCTCAGTTATTTATTTTCAGTCTGTGAGGTGGCACAGCATCCTTCCACACTTCCTGGTTGATCTTTGCAAATTATGGTATTTACAAAAAAGTCCATGGATCACTGATCCATCTCCTGGTTATCATTGATACCTTGGTAGAAAGACTGACTTCTTTTTTGTACTAGACTGAGTGGGATATAGTCCAAAGTCCTAGACTGTAATTCCAGAACAAGGATCAAATTTTTGGCTTCAAATGTATATGAAAAGTTTTGGTCCCTTTAACTCCTACATGTTTAGAGAATGTACTTCTTGTTCTCTACTTAAGAAAAATTGTCTGAATTTTCACTCCTCTGATCTGGAAGTTTTAGCTTTACTATGACAAAAGGGTGAGTAAAGATGAAATAATATTGGTGTTCATCATGTTCATCAGTTACTAGAGAATCAAACATTTTTTGTTTCTTATGACCTCACTAGCTCTTACTTTCTGCAGGTACCACCTTTCTCATCCTCAAAGTGGTTCTCTGTTCATAAAATTGGTGAGAGCCTTAGGCCTGACCCTCTGGAACAGTTCATGTTGATCCAAATGAATGGTCTTTACAAAAACACAAATTTCAAACAGTCTGGAAACCGTGCCAATGCCTTTTATGGTACTGATAAAGGTACAGAGCCCTTTTATCATCAGAGCTCTGCCAAAACTCAGGCTTGCATCAGTGTGCTTGCTAAGAAATACCTCTGTGAGCTGCATCTGCTAAGCAGTCCTATGGAATGTTATCTACAGATAAGACTTGAATATAATTTTGACAGAGCCATACAGCTGCTATGTAAAGACCCTTACCCCACTTCCATTTAAGCATTTGTTGGAACTACTGCTTGGAATCACCTACTGCAAGAAGAGCTATGTAGCCTGCCACTTACAGACAGAAAGATACAGCGAGCACTTTGCTAAAATACACAATTGACAGGGAAACCTATTTCCTGCATTACTTATTCACTATCTAGCTTGAATCCTTTAATGTCATGTACCTTTAGGATTTTGCAGTTTTAAGATGCACTCTACCATACATGCTCATAACTGTTGCACAATGGAAGGTGAAGCTTGAACTCACCCCTACAGACACTGCAAAGGTTAAAAAAAAACCCAACCAAAACTCAAACAAGCCACTATTAGGATATACATGGTAATGGCCAGACTTCTTGAAAGAACATGGGTGTGCCCTTCCAGCCTGCACAGTGGATTTTTTAGGTGAGGCACAGTGTGTGCGCAGAACTTGCCCCACCGTTTAAGTCCTAAGGTTCAGTCCCACTGAGGACTCGAACTCAGGCCTTTGGGATTCAGAGTCCAGAGTGCTAACCATTACGCCAGGGGACCACCCCAGGATACACATGAAAACATATATAAACTACACTTCAACAATACAAAATAACAAAAACAAACAAACAAAATTACAAAATGCTGCAGCACAAACATGAGGCTTGCCTGTCTTGTCACCTGTAGGTCTTCTAAACAGCAAAACTACCCTCTACTATTTTAGAGACTATTTTATCAAGCACAAACGCTTGGAACAGAGTTATTTGCACTCATGTATAATTACACTGCTGTTTATGAAAGAGTAGACAGAGCGATAAACAAGGGAATAGCATTCTCCTTCTCTTCTGTCATTGACTGTTTAGCATTAATTATTCAATTCCCAGTGTTTACAGTTTGGCATCTTTATTATGTTCTGCATAGTAACTACACCTGCAGAGGTCTTTGTGGGAGGCTATTCCTGCCACAGGATAACTGCCATCAGGACAACTCTTCATAAACAAGTCACCAGTTTTCTGTTTAGCTCCCAAAAGTGCCTCTCTGTATGATCAGCTGAAAATGGTTGCCAGCACAAGGGAGAACCACTGAAGTAAATCCAGGATTTGGGAGTGCCCTTTCAGCATCCCCAGTTATTAGCCATCATTAGTTCAGCTCATAAAAGCAGCTGTATGTTTAGAATTAAAGTGTCTGTCAATTCACTGTGTAACTAACTGAGACAAGCTATGCGCAAAGACAGAATGTCAGTGGTAATCGGCAGGAATCAAAAAGCACAACAGTAATTGCTATGCAAAAAGTTCTAAAAATATCACACTTGCATAGCAAAGAATTACAAAACAGTGTGGCCAAACAATCTACATTGGATTTTGACCTCTTTCTTTGCAAGATATGGTGAGGAAACCTCAGTAGCAGATAAAGACAGAATTTATAGAAAGTTAACACAACAGCAACAAAAAAACCCGACCTATTTGAACTGAACACTTTTGTCAAATGTAGACACAGCAAAGGGAAAACAAAGGGGAACAAACAAGGGAAAACTTCATACATATCTCTGATACACAATTATTTTTGAGAAATACAATTTCTCTTATTTGTAATTTTACCCTGTGGTTGTTCTCCTGATCAGGTTTAAGTTTCAGAAGATACTACATTTATCACAAACTCAAGTAACTGCTTAAGGCAGCATAACCCATGTAAATTATATTAATGCAAATACATTAATGCCTTCTCCCTTTTCTACTTCCTGTTCCTTTCCTCTACACAACATTCATCCAATCAAAGAGAAGTTGCTCACTGCCTTCATGAAGTTTAATAATACATAAAATTTCTTTTATTTATTGAATCCCTCAGAGTGATTTCCCTATTTTCAATTCCTTTGCTGTCAGTATCAAAACTTGACAGTGTAATATGAGATGAAGTATAAACTTTGAGCAGAAGTTGTTTTCCTATTTAGATCACTCACAAACACGTATCTCTAAGAAAAGATCTCCAATATTTACAATGAGTTTATACTTCAGCCTTAGTATAATTAAGGTAAAATTCAATCAACAATGAAACCCAAATCCAGTCTTAATTATTTTACTAGCTCTTCCTCATTCCTTTTAAAGGACAAACCTGGTCTGCAGATGATTAAGACAGTATGCAATAGAGGAAGCTTGGCTGTCAGAATTCCTAGTCATTTATCACAGAAGAAATCCAAAAATAGATGGGCTCATTCAGAATTAAAACCTTGTCTCCTCACTTACATGGGGAAGGACTACAAGGCAATGTGACACCAAAACCTGGGGAGGAAAAATAAAATGAAAAGTAAGTCAGAAACAAGACTCAATACATGACCACTCAGAAAAAACCCACAAAAAGGCAAGAGCAACAGACATGGCTCTTAACTTCCCCTCTTTCCTTCAGAGAAACCCGACTTGTATGTATCATTTAGCAAGCAGTAATAAGCCCTATGCAATGCAACTTTGCTTTGTTTCAGACATGCTACCCCCTTGGCCAGTGCCTGGTGCTGGATAATAAAGAGAACTTCCAAACTCATACATATATAAATCAGATGTGATGCATAATATGGCTTCATAATGCAGACAGAATCTCAATAGGCTCAATAAAAATGCTAGAATAGAAACTTCAAATTGAGCACTCCTGAAAGACATTCCAGTACCATCCTCATTCCACTTAAAGGCTAAGTATGAATAAATCCTGTGAACATGCTCCAAGTCAAAAAGCTCCAAGTCAAAAATCACTGGCATATACCTCTGATGTGCTATAAATTGAGGGTGATAAAGAGATTAGACATCTGTGTTTGTAACAAGTGAGGTAATTAATATAAATTCACAAGCGAACCATGGTTTTGGCAGTGACTGCTTGTTCACAACTACTGTGTAATTGCTCATTCTTTATTTCCTGAGCACTCACCTTGACACCTTGGATCTGATGAGCAGAGCCAAGTGCCCACTTCAGTAAATGGTTATGTATGCTAAATATATAAGTACTTTCCTATGTTTAGTGCTCTTAGAAATTGTACACTTGTGATACTAAATCGGACATCCAAATTTAGTACTTCTGACCTCTTGTTTAAGGTTTTGATCATTTAGTTGACATTGCCTAGATAGGTTCCTGGAACAGGCTGGAGTCTACACAGGGAGGAAAAGAGATAATTTTGTTAAATGTATTACCTCAGTGCATACAAAAGGCATCAATTATTTGTGATTGATTTAAGCACTATTATTTCTTGATATAGTTTTTGTCTTCATGACTTCATATGGAAAATGCATCACTGATGCAGAAATTACTAGAGGTGAAGCCAAAGGTTTGAGTGGTTCAGTAAGGAAAAGAAGCTTATCAGAGCAGGTCTGGAGATAAATATTAATTGTTCAGTTTTGCTAAAACAAGGTAACGGCATCAAAATGGTTACTACTTACAACACTGGTATTATCAGTCTGCCATTAAAGCATTTAAAGTTTCCAAAGGCATACAAATTCAGAAAGACAGAACTACATCAATCTATCACTGCACTACCAAAGTTACGTTTACTACCAAGAAAGAAATGAAAGACAAGAAGAAAAAAAAAAAAAACAACCAACCAAATTAAGATGAACAGCCAACTGACTGGAAAGAACCTGGGACCATAAAACACAAAGGTCTAACTGCAGCACTGAACATCTACAATTGGCTAATAACATAGTATTGACAGAGGACTGGTTACTTACAGTTACTATGGTGCTGCTTCCTTCTCTGAACCTGTAAGACCCATGTTCCAGAGAACCCAAACAGTTTATTTGGAAGCATGGTCTCCTAGCTTTCTGCTATTCTACAAAACATAACAGGGAGCCAGGTCCTTGTGATTTACAGGGACTGAAGTGAGAAATTACTTTTTTACATTCATTTAGTATCAGATAACTTCTAATTCATGCCAGGTTCCATTAAACATGCAAATAAAGACATTAATCACAATATCTGAATTAGATAACAAGTATATAAAGGCATAAACCAGGGAAAACAAAGAAAAAATTACTCTTCTAAGGTTAAATTATGGAAGTATTAGTTTCTTCCTGTCAGGATGCCTTGCACAGATTTTTCTAATTACCTGTCTTCCTAAATGACTATGTTCTTTCACATACTCATCCCTCAGACTACAAGCTCTGTGGAAAATCTGTATCTTTAGACTATTGCCACACCAGTGCTGCTGCATTCACCACAAGCTGGCAGTCTGGAGCTTTCTCCAGGAATTGTACTTACTCTTTCTTTAACTGTCACCAAATCAGCATCCACTCTTTGTTTTATTCTTCATATTACCTGATTATTTGTGAAAAGACTTTCTGGCCCCAGATTTGCTCAGAGTTTTAAGACCTAATTTCTTGAGTTTCCAGTGTACTTTTGTAAAACAGAAGTAAGTTCCAGCTATTTCACTCAGTCTGTGATATAAATCTGCAGATTATATAGTGAGTCACCGATTTGTTCTCAAGCCACCTAAAAGGCAATTTAAAGAAATAATCAACTTTCATTATTCTCAACTTTCCCTAAGCCTTAAGGGAATTTTCAGAATAGGATGTATGAAAAAATGAAGAGATACAGAGAGGTGCATACAGAAAGAATAACATGCATTGGGAAAGTACAAAATTAATATCCAGTCTTTTTTTTTTTAAATTACTCTAAAATTTTCAACTACAAACCTCTTCAAAATCATAGCTGTCAAAAAATTTTAAAAGGGCAGTTAACAGAATTACATATTCTAATATTATCAGGCTTTCCATAGTGTGATAAGTGTAACTATGTCATTCCAAGTAAAATTCAACACAACTGGTGCAATTATACAGTTCTCTAAAAGATGCTTTATGAGATTACATATTTCTTTTCTTCTTCTTTTTATTATTATGTGTTAAATAATCACCATAATTTCCTGTCAACAGACTGGTGACAGAGGTTTCTGAACTAAGCTATCAGACCTCTATTAGTCTAGTTGGCAGATCTGGCCAAGATCAAAATGCATTTTTAAGTAGTTGTATTCATATAAATGTACTTTGTAACAGTGGAAACTGAGCAAGTCTGAGTAGCTTCAGCTGAAACCACTTTGGCCTCAGCTGCTTTGATTCAATCGTATATAGTAGTTGTCATGTATACTATAGATACAGTGTCATGTGTTTATATATACACACTGATACAGTTCAACTGAATCAATAAAAAGAAACTGTAAATTAAAAGGTTGTAATAAGGAACAAAGAAGGACTGCCAGCACACAGTGTAACAACTGTTTTGTTGGGACTTTGAGTAGTGTATGAATTAAATAAAAGAAAAAAAAAAAAAAAAACTTGCATGAGATTTCCAAGGGGGGTATTAACCATAACAATTCATTTATTTTATGTTGGCTGGTACCATTCACTTAGAACACCACACCGGTACTTAAGTACAAACATAAAAATACTATAGAAGAATATTCAATAGCTTCACTATTTCAAATCAAAAAGCTATCAACTGATTTCTTCATATGCTGCCATATATGCAATCAAAACATTTTTTACTAAATCTGTTCAAATCAAAACAACTCAGCCAATTGACTGAGACGTCAGATCAAAACACAAGTACTTGCTTAAGCACTATTTGTCTCCCTAAGTATTGCCTTAATTTAAAATTTAACGTTGTTTCCAAAACAGTGCTGTTACTATTTTCCTTCTGTTTCCACTCCCAAGGGTAAGAAGTGAGTTATTCTGACTAGTGAGACAGTTAAGTCAAAGCAGCAAACTAGCACTAGGAATTTCACAACAAATGTCAAAGACATATCAGATCACATCTTACTCAGCTCTAGAAAATACATATATCAAAAGAACCCCACCAATGACGCTTCTTCGCCCTCACTCCACCTGAAAAGCCTGGATCACTCAGCTCATTGACAACCTCGACTAACGTTTCTCAGCCAGAGAAGACAACCACCGACCTACAGGGGAACACCAAAACCTCAAGCACAGAGCTGGCCACCGCCTCCCTGAGCCACGGCAGAGCGCTCCCTTGGCCTCTGAACATCCTACCCCAGGATGGCAGCACGGGTGGGACTCCGGGGCCTCGCCAAGGGCCCGCCCGAGCCACACCGAGCACAGCGACGCAGCGCCCAGGACCAAACGTGCTCTGCACTAAACCACAAACACGCACCGAGGTGGGTTTCTTTAAATGCAAATTCGCGTAATGGAAGGTAAGCTCATGACAAGGGGAGCGCTGAGCTCAGAACAGCGAAGGCCTCTCCGTGGTCGGCCAGTGGGAATTTCGGGCCGCCAACCCGCGGCCTCCCGGGGAAGGCACAGCCGACCAGGCACAGGCCTGAAGCACCACAAGACCAGGAACGGCCCCGGCCCGCCGCCCTCAGCACGAAGCGGGCGGTGTTAGAGGCGCCCTTCGCTCCTCGCCTCGGTCCGGCCCGGCCCGAACCCGCCATTTTGCGGCCGCGGCGCGCTGACATGTCGCGCGGCGTGCGTGGCGCCGCCCCCCGCGCCTGCGCGGCGCGCCCCGCGGCGGCGGAGCCGGGGCAGCTGCGGAACGCCGCGGCGGCGGCGGAGACAACGCGCCGGGTAATGAATGGGACGGGCCCGTCCAGCCCTTCCTCTTAACTCCTTCGGGCCCGGCCGGCCGGCGGCGGCCACCACCACCTCCGGCTTCCCCTGGGGCGGCCGCCCGGGGAGGTGAGTAGCACCGTTGCGGCAGCGGGAGGGCGCCGGCCAGGGTGGTCCGGCTCGCTGCCGTCCCGGCCCCGCCGCTCCCCCGCCGAGCCCGCCACCGCCGCCTTTGGCCTCGGCGGCCTCGGCGCCTTGCGCGGCCCCAGCCCCGGCCCCGAGCCGCCCCGTGCTGCCCGGGGGCGCCCGCGGGACGGCGCCGCTGGGGCGGGCAGGGGGCGTGTGGCGGCGCGGGGGGCCGGGGCCAGGGCCAGGCCCGCGGTGCCGGTCCCATTGTCTGCGTGGACCGGCGGGCGGCCCGGCCGGTCCGCCGGGCGGGGACGCGGGTGCCCGGGGCCTCGGCGCTGTCCCGGGCCGCCCCCCGCCCCGCCGCGGTGCCTGCCGGCCGCGCCCCGAGCCCGCCCGGCCCGGCTCTGTGGAGGTCTGGGCCAGGCAGGGCCCGCGGAGGGGCGGGGGCCATGTGGCCGCTGCCACCCTGGCCCGGGATGGCCCGGCAGCCCCGGGCGCGGACCGGCCACCGCCGGGACACTCCGGCACGGGCTCCCCGGGCGGGCGCCAGGGCTGGAAAGCCCGGGAAATCCTAAAAAGCGTTTCCCCCTGAGAACACGGGACACGAGGTGGGCAGGCGCCCGCCCCTGGCTTCAGCCGCCGCGTAAACACCGCTTCTCTCTCTGCTTGTGTCCGGGAAAGCTCCAGCCCCGTCCCTCCTGGTCAGAGTCACTCTAGACAGGTGCCTGGGAAAAGTGCAGAATTTAGCTTTCATGTACTACTGCTCTGGTTTTTTTCTTTGGGGTGTGGTAATTTTGCTTAAAAATGTCTTGTGCAACTTCTCTGTAACTCTGTGTTAGAATGCTTACTGAATTCCAGAGAGCATCCAATACACTTGAAGTTGTTTGCTGCATGTACAGCCCGCTAAAAGCATAAAAACGTTTGTTATAGCAATGAAAGGTAAAACGCCTCTTTTGCATTAATGCAAATAATCAATCTGCTTATCATTGCTAAGTTTAGTAGGGTTGTAGAGACCCTTCTCCCTTATGCTTATGTGTTAGAAGCAGTCATATTTTGTTTCTGTGGGGTATCTGAGAGATTTCAATATTTTAGCCTGAGCTGTCATGCCAAGCAGAGAAAGCCTTTCAAACCCCCATAACATGAATGTACTTATCAGACTTTAACTGTTTTCTGTATGGCCTGCTCTGCATGTGCATGTGTTTTGCTTTTCAAGAGTGTGAACACACCTCTTTTCTTCTAAAGGTTCTCTTCAGTAATGCAGCTTTTCACCTAAAGCACAGATGTGCACCCTTGGCAGGATGTTCATAGAGCACATACTGGGGGGAGTGAAGTCTGGAAGACTTTATCAACTATCCCCAAGATACCACACTGCTACTAGGAAGCCTGGGTTTGTACAAATACTGGGCAGCAGCATTCTAATTATTATTTGCTATGGAGATTGGTCTTGTAGAGATAAAAAACCCTTGCATATCTTCATTGTATATTAAAAGCAGCATTAAGTTGTTTTGTGGACTATTAGAAATTTAAGTGCTGCTTGGTAGGTATAAGACCAATAGGCAAGGTGCTGACAGCTTTCATACGGTTGGATGTCTATCTCCTTTGGTACTTTGTGTTGCTGGTACCTTCCAGCTTTGACAGATGTTGACAAATTATTTCCATAGAAATTCTCCAGAGCAGTCAAATGTAAGAATTGATTGAGAATAAGTAAAATGAAAGAAAAATTAAATATCTAAACTAAGCATCTTGGAGAAAAATTTTCTAATCTTACGTACTTTTGAATAACAATGACTCTTTCACTTCTGGTGCTATACCACCCTCCCATCCTTGTGACTGCTCTGCCTTCTTGGAAGCCTCTGATAAGCCTTGTCCAAACCAGCTGAGTGATGAAGTGTCCCTTGCCTGTACCAGCTGGGCCGTGAGGCACTCCCTGGTCCTACCAGGAGCTCTGGCATGGTAAAGGTGGGAAACAAAGGATAAGCAATTATCCTTTGTAGCTTGGTAAACCATTTACCTGAATGGTAGCCCAAGTGGAACGGTACCATTGTTACTGCACTTTGGAGAAAAAAAAACCCAGTAGTTACTGACTTGGTTTATGGCCAGGATGGAAACTTACTGATGACCAAAGTCAATCATCTTGCAGCCCCATAAACAGCCATCCTAAGTAAGGCCCTTTGAGTTCTCCCGGACCGCAGCAGGCTGTGCCAGCATCTCCCTCTGGTAGGACACCTCTCAGAGCTTGCAAACCCTCAAGTCTGGCACTGAAGGACTGTCACCACCTCCCCCCATCTGCATGTTCCTCAAGATGCAACCCTTGCCTATGGGGAAATGCAAAGGGATTTGAAGTATTTCACTGAACTTGATAGGTACCTTTACAGACAGAAATAAGTGTACACATCATTTTACCTGTCTCTGTGAATTGATTATGGTGTGAATGTTACTATTTCAAATATATAGTTAAGTTGTTACAATTTTAGCAAAACCCATCAAATAATTTTGTAAATGTTAAAGAACTCAATGAGTAAGTGCTGCTAAACCCTTTTACACATTTATCTTTGCATCCGTATCCTTTGCACTCTTACCTGCTTTTGCATTCCAATTTCGTGTAAATCATTCCAAATTACTTCTTATTTGATCTTCCTTTGTATGCTTTAGTCTGTGTAGTAAGGAGTGAACCTTGCCGTTGAACTCTGTAAAGTTGCATTTTCACATACTCATAATAAACCCCTCTTTTGCCATACCTTTGAGAGTGTTTCTTTAAGCAGCCAAACCACTCACTCTTGACATCTCTATAGAGCAAAATTGTGATGTCCTCATTAATAATGTGAAATGCGAAGTTTAGAATAGCAAAAGGCTAGACAGGTCGTGAGCTTAGAGTAATGTTTACTGTCTTTGTTACTTTGTCTTCAACAGCCTCTCTCTGATATTTCTACCTGTTATGGCTCATTTTAAACCAAGACAGTAAATGTCCTGAGCAGGAATTGTGTTTGCAGGACAGCCACTGTCACAGGTGGTTAGTGCAGAGGGAGTCTACGTCAGTAAACATATCACTAAGACTTGTAACAGGACCCTTGAAAATACAGAAGGGCAACTGATTTGACACTTTTATTTAAAATTGTCTGTCCACTGAAGTAGAATAATGCTCCTATCAAATATTTTTTAAAACTAGGTATTACGGAAGGAGGTGGCCTTTGAGTCTTTTGGGTCTTTCTGTTTTCTTCTACCTTTTTTCTTGGAATTTGCTCTCATCTAGTTTTTAGAGCCCTAAATACATTAACTTCTTAGAATTTTTTTTTTTTTTTTTTTTTTTTGCCATGAGAAAGTGTGAGTTAAAGAATGCACATGTTTTATCTCCCAACAACTTGCTGCATATTACCACCACTCACAATGAAGACTCCATATAGAGGAAATTCTGTAAATCTTTTTTTTTCTTTTTTCTTTTTCTTTTTTTTTTTTTTTAATTTTTAGGACATCTCATCTTCGAAGTGAGCATATTGTGCTCTGGGGCTACCACTGTAATATACAGTTAAAATCAGCAGCTTTATGCAAATAGCATGATGATACATGTATATTGGCTTAGGCTTATATAGAAAACAGTATTATAGATAGTTTAGTAGGGAATTTTGCAAAATATAGAGCAGAGTGTTTAACTCGTCTTCAAGACTGACATATTTTCTGTCAGTAGGGACAACCGAGGTATTTTAGTAGTGTCAACATAAATCAATGTAATTTACATAATGCTACCTGTTGTAGTGTCCTCTTTCTAAACAGACTACAAAGAAAGTGCTCTCATGTGGCAGATGTGTATTGCTTTCTACATATTTTTGGCTATTTATTTTGCTTTTGCTACTGGCATCATCAGTATTGGTCAATTCATGACTATGGAATTGTTCGATTTTAATCAATTAGTGAAAAAATTGAGTTTCTGTGGGCTTAGGTAGCTTTCAAATGAAATCTAGAGTTTAAAGCTCACACATCAAGAAGCAAGAACAAATAAAGCTTTTATTGTGGGGGGTTTTGTTTTTTGTTTTTGTTTTTTTGGGGGGTTTTTTGTTTGTTTTTGTTTGGTTGGTTTTTTTGTTTTGTTTTGTTTTTTGGGGTTTTTTTGGTGTTTTTTTTGTTTTTCCATTGGAGTGAAGGAACTTGTCTCCTAAATCAGTGTGATATATAGTTTAACCATGGTAGTATTGTTTTGGGTTTGTTTGGGTTTTTTTCTGAAGAGAGAGAGTGAGCACAAATGGGTTGTTAAAGCAACAACAGGGAAACAGCTTGATTTTTAAGGCCTTTATTTTTATTCAAGAGTGATAATTCAGAGTAAGTAGTGAATTTTTTATATTGGAATGTAAAGTATCAATCTTTCCTATAATCTCTTTAAGACTGGTTGTCAGTGGATGTTGATGTAAGAAATATTGTATTACTATAATCTTTATGTAAACTCACAGCCTGTGTGCTCTCTTTAGCAATTACTGCACAACTGTGTCCCTTCTATCTTTCACCTCTTTCCCTTCCTTCTTTGCTGTTTCAGGATATGTAGGGTTGGACAGTCCCTCTGAAGATTTAGAGGGTTACTTGTTCGTTGTTACAGCTGTCTGAAAGCTTGTTGGATTTTACTTTTTTTTTTTGAGTCATGTTTGCTAGTTTGTATTCACTAGTGCTATACAGATATATTTTTCCTTTGACGTGTTAGAGTAATTTTTGCAGAGTGTTCAGATTTTCTGTACATTTAATACAAAAGCCAATTCTGGGTTTCAGTAGTCAATAGCTTGAAAACTGTGACTGAAAATAGGTATGGTTTAACAGCTGGACATATTTAAGCAATACTTTTTTGCAATTCTTTACAAAACATATGGGAAAAGGGATTTAAAATTACTAATATATTTTTCTCATGTGACAATGATCAACGAATCTGTGCTGGTTTTGCCCCAAATAGGTTAATCTAAGCATCTTTTCAATAGTTATGCTGTTTACCTGCTGTAATTCTGTATGCTATTTTCTGAATCAGTGTTTGCCTCTAAAGAAAATAAGCTGAGGATCCAGCCGAAATGACTTCATCTTTGTTATTGTTCTCACTAATACAAACAATCAAGAAACACAAACATTAATTTGAATTTAATGAAATACTTAATCTAACTTGAAACTATAGCCATCTTTAACAAATCAAAGAATGGGAAAATGAGAATGAAAGAGTTGAGGGGTTTTGGTGTTGTTTTTTAAAGACATCAGGGAGCATAGAGATGCATATTTCTGCTTTATCTTGCCTGTAGTCTGATGGTTCTGGCACTTGCAAGGAATGTGGGAGAGCCAGGTTCACTTCCCTGCTTTGCCTGAGGAGGTTAATCCACATCTGGAGAGAGTTCCTGAACTTCTCCACTGAGCACCCTGAATCGGGTGGGTCTCTGTCTGGTCGGCTGACACCTTCTTCTCTGTATACATTATTTAAATGTTGCTGTAATAGGGATAGCTGAAGTGTCTCAACAGTCAAATTAACCAGCAGCACAACTCTGGAGATGTTTCACTTGCTTAAGAGGCACTGCAGGAGTATTTTAAAGTAAAACCATTATTAAAAGAACTTACATATAATTCATTTCATAATGTACAGTAAGCCATTCATCAGGACTGTCTACCCTCTGAGAGGTGTTCTCCTTCCTAAGGGGAAAAAACCCCTAAGTTTGGATATATATGTGTGTGCATATATACATATATATAATCATTAAACATCTCCCAGTCTGATTAAGAGCAGTAGTCACTAACTGATGGGGATAATGCTTTGCAGATATTACTCCTGTTGATGCCTGACCCATATGAAGTTTAGAAAAGAGGACAGTGGCATCCTGACCACTAAGTGTTTCAGAGTCCAGCTTTTTCTGCATTTCGTTTGGAGTCAAAGGTTACTTTCTGGATTTTCTAAGGTGGCAAAAAGATTTCTTAGATGGTTTGGCTGGGTTTTTTTTTTCAGTGTACCTGGACAGTGTAACAGCTGGGGCCTCTGCACAAGGGCACTCATGTATGTATAATGATCAGTGGGACTGAAGTTGCAAAACTCTGAAAATATGTCCTGCGACAGACTTTCAGTCTGTTTTGTTGCTAAGTCAAAATATGCGATGTAATATGCACCACGTGCAATTGCTCCTTTCTCATACATGGGGAATGATAATCTTGTGTTGATCCCATGCTATTGCATGTTGATTAATCCACACAGTAGGTGCAATGTGTAAGCAATAGTTAGCTCATGAACAGAAGGTGTAGCAAGCTGCCAGGTGAATCCTGTAGTGTAGACTGTTTTGTTTAGCATAAGCATTAAAAAAGTGAAGCAGTGCCAGGATAAATATAAAAATTTGACTTTTAAATTTTTTTAGTAATCATGTGGGAGGGATATATATATATATACTTTTTTTTCTGCTTTGGAGCTCTGGATGTGAACATGTCTGATTTTTCTTTTTCAATTATGAGGGCTAGGGATTTGAAAAAAAGACAAGAGCTACTCATTCTAAGTGCAACTCCTGGAGCTCTCACCTAAAGAGAAACTTGGAACATCTATGACTTGCCACTGTAACATCTAATGTGTTTAAAAATAAAAAAGTAATTACTTTCTTCTTTTCCTTAGATACAATCATCTCATCATTAAGTCTGAGTAGCAAGTATTTAACTTCAAATGAAGCAGCCTGCATGCAGTGGAACAGATGTGTAAGTTTGTTTGTTTTTCTCAATAAACTAGTGGGCAGCTTGTTTATTTTGGGTCTTGTATCATTGTTTTTATTTATTTAGAGCAAGACAATGGATAAAGGTAATGAATAATTGTATGCCCATGCATTGACTTGTGTGGAGCTTAATAATTTAGCAGGAGGTTTGTATGAGTGCCTGAGCCTTAAAAATTAAGTTTGGAAGCGTGGATGTCTTTACAGTGTTACAGAAATAGTAACTATTTTATGATTTATGGGGCACCTTTTACCCTGTGGCATCAGCTGGCATATATACATCCTTACCCTGAAATGTACTGCTTAAAATGGGGAGGTAACTCACGTGCTACTATGCTCAAATTACATGCATCTTAATCAGATTTTCCTATCTTCATTGATAAAGTTAGTCTTAATAATTTCTTCTAGCATTTTTATCTGAAAATAATAAAACTTTATGTATTCATTTTGAGCTGTTGAGTACAGATTTTTTGGAAGCCTGAGATTCCCAAATAAGATGCAGTAGAAAAAGATGTTCAAATGCAGACCAGTATTTATATGTAGAATATCAATAAATGTTGACTTTGTATAGTGTTTCAGAGCTTTCTGTTTATTTCTTGAGTCTTATCCCCACCCTGCCTTGAATAAAATAGTTCAAATTTTAAGATGTCTATATTATTGGTTAACATGCATCTTAGCAGCAGATGGACAAAATGTTTAAGACAAGGCAAATGTTGCGCTGGGAAGTATTGGTGGGGTCACAAAATCAGAATGGTTTGGGTTGGAAGGGATCTCTAAAGGTTACCTGGTCCAACCTCTTGCAACAATCAGGAACATCTTCAACTAGACCACATTGCTCAGAGCCCCATCCAACCTGGTCTTGAATGTTTCCAGAGATTGGGGCATCTACAACCTCTCTGGAAAATGTGTTCCAGCATTTTACCATGGTCATTGTAAAAAATTTATTCTTTTTGTCTAGTTTGAATCAACATTCTTTTAGTTTAAAGCATTACTGCTTGTCCTATCACTACAGGCCCTGCTAAAAAGTTTGTCCCCATCTTTCTTACCAACTCCCTTTACTGAAAGACTGATCTAAAGTCTCCATGGAGCCTTCTCTTCCCTAGGCTGAACAACCACAACGTTGGCAGCCTTATCCTGTAAGTCTCTGGCCTCCGTAGGAAGAGAAAATTAAAAAACATGATTCATTTTCATTCCTTGAAAGAAGATTTTCCTAGGTGACACCTACAGAATGTGTGGGGGATTTTGTTGCATATTGAATCTTCCTGTGGATTGTTCTTCATCAAAGTCCAAGCAAAAGTAGACTGCTCATGCTTTCCAAGTCCATAACGGAGCCAAAGAGCAGGAAAGAGCAGTTGTTTGCAGCAACCTTTCAAATCAAGTTTTAGACCACTGGAAAGAAATCTGATAAAAGGACAGCTTTTGCCAGAATACCCAAAAGTTCACTCTCCATGTAGTTAATGCTGAATTTTAATATAATCACCTTGAGGTCACAGAATGCTTTGCACCATTTCATTACATGATATCAAGCACTGTTTTTTTATACTTCTACTTAAAGTGCCTTTCTGTTGTGACTCTGAAGGTCAAAAACCTTCTATGAAAGTACCCATTTTAGTACTACCTGCCTAATGAAAATGAATATCTGGTTTCAGTATCTTCAAGAACTATTTCTTGAATTACAGTACCATATGAAATAATTGTTGGTTGCAAGTTCAGTTGTTCTGATAGATAATAAAATCTGTAAGTGATTAGTCTTAAAAAAAATTAAATGCCAATATGGCCTGAAACAGGAAACTTTATATGCTTCATCATCTTTTTTTTGGTCATATTTGTGTGCTTCATTGAAATTTGAGTTGTAAGCACTCTGGAATAGAGCTAAGATAACTTTTGTCAGCCTAAAAATGCTTTTATAGAATGTATTTTGAGTTCCTTGCAACAATTTTTTTTTTACTTCAACTATTTTGTTAGCATTTTATAGAATCATTTTTACATGTTTCTTTTGGGAAGTATGAGGAATATAAAAAATCCATGATCTTGTAAGTGATCTACTTCTTTCTGAGGTATTTTTCCTTCATGGCATGGTAGTTCAAGACTGAGTTTGCTTTTCCTCTGGGTTTCAGCCTATCAATGTGCAATATTTGGTGCATTCTCCAGTACAGATTGTACCATGCAGTGTATTCTGAACAAGTTACTGCATATCAGCTCTTGGTGTTGAGTAGTGAGTTCCAGAGAGCCGGCATTTTGCAAATGTTCTTTCTGTCCGTGAAGCTTTCTTCATTTGTGGTTAAGGCAGCACTCTCTTGAGAATGGGTACCCTGAGAATGGGTACTTACACAGAGCTGGAGTCTCCTGAGAACAAAGATGGAAGTATTCTGTTGTCCAGATGTTACCTTTATCTTCTCTGTTAAAATTTTGAATTTTGGTAGGTCAGAAATGTTATAGGCCTAGATACTTTAACATCCACTGTAGTAAATAAGTCTTCCAATGCATATGTTGTACAGTAACTCTGATGCGCAGTTTAGATAGTTAAAGAAAATCTAGTTCCTGATTAAAAAGATTAGTTCTAGATGTGCCGTGAGAAGGTGGGAGAGGAAAAAGCAGTGTGAAAACGGCTGCCCGTTTATATCTCACACCCAGCTACTGGCTCCTAGCTCAAGAGCTTTTCAAAGTTTAAGATTGCAAATCCCAATGCTAAAATGTGGCATATCTGATGGCAATCATATAATATTTTTCTTTTTTTTACTGTTTCCTCTTCTTTCTTCGGCATTAAAGGTGGGATGCATGATATGGGAGCATATCTCCAGATGGGGGTAAAAAGCAAACCAGAAAGCAACAGTGTAAAAGTCATTACATGAGAGGTTGTCACTTGCTGTGACTTGCATTAATAGCTGCTGAAATATTAGGAAGATGGGGCCAGCTTTCAGGGAGCCAAATAGTGTGCAGACTATGCTGTCAGCAGCATCTTTGCTTTTGATACTGGGAAACAGAGGAAATTGAAGTTCTGTTCTTTTCCTTTCCTGGTGATTTTGAGTTGTCTTCTGTGGCTTTACTGTGCTGTGGGAAGACCATATTCCATTTATGACAGGAAATACAATGATGCTCATAAAGAACAGGAAGATTCCTCATCCCTCTCTTTCCTCTAAATGTTTTTATTTACTTCCCTTTTCTAGATCTCACAAAATAGTAGGTTTATTAAATTAATTATGTATAATAGAAATCAAGCAAATGGGAACAGCAAGGCTTATCCTTCTCTTCACCTGTTCTTGTATTAAAAGTGTTGTGGATCTTGCTTTGAATAGGACATCCATGTAATCTTATTCTGTAAAACTTAAAAACCAGGTTCCAATACATGAATTAAAGCTCTTGAACTGCACTGGTTAGAATAGATACTACAAAAAGCTTTATTCTTAATGAGAGTTCTTGTATTTTACATCAGTTCCTTAAGCAAAACTTTATTTGCTCAAATTAAAATCTGTTTGTGGCAGTAGGATGGTTCTTCTATAAGCCATTTCTTTGGGGAGAAGAAGCTACTAGAAGAGGGAGCTATTTGTTTGCCAGGGACAGGAGAGTCTCTTCGTACTTCCTGCTACTTCGCAATGTGGTGTGGAAACAATGTCGGCTTCCCTTGGCTTGGTTGTCCTGTCAGCTGGGTCTTGGCAAAGTCCCACCTTGCCTTGAAGAAGGCAAAGAGAATATATCCCTAAAAGAGGTTAAGAGGGAAAGTACCCCTTGTCATGGAGGCTAGGTACTGGCTGGTTGACAAGCGAATATGGAAATGTGTAAGCTCATTTCTCTCTCTTCCCTGTTCTGTGAATTGGAATATTTGTTTTGAGAGGGGCAGAGTTGTGGTCATTGGTTTCTAAACTGGGATATCAGGTGGAAATGTCAGATGCTACTGATGAATGTACAATTTACTTAGAAAATACAGAATGATAAAAACTACTTAGAAAAGGCATAAAAAGTTCACCCTTACTGTGGGCATGATAGATCATGTCCGCATGTGATATGGAAGCTTGATTTTAAAGTTACCTGTTTCTTTTTGTTGCAATTCTTGTACTCATTGGCAAGGTGGTGAAATTTTCTGAGCTATAAAAATTATTTTGGATAGTAATGTTGTAACTATTACTTTCTGGTTTTTTTAGTATATCTAGTAAAGAGTTATTTTCCTTGCTTTAAGGAAAATATGGACATATTTCTTCAATCTATTACATGAGGAAAAAAGAAGATACCCTCAGTTGTAAATGATTCTCCAAGGAAATCTGTTTCTTTTCCATACCACGTGTCTTTGGACTTGAAATAAAGTTTTGTCACAAAAGAATGATTAAGCTTACCTGTAAAAAAAATCTCTATGAAGCATTTAAACTACTGTTTATACTCTTGAAAATACTTTTTGTCTTTTTGGGGCCTGTGTACTGCATTTTCTTTCTAACCTGCCTGTAAGTACACAAGCATTCTAAGGGTACAAACTATCAGTATAAGCACAGTACTATGTCATGTTACAGATACATGAATATGATAAATGTAAATCATGGGAAACCTCTCTGTAGCACAGCTGAAACTCTCTGAGGATATGTCACTAACTGGCATCAATATGAACGCAGCATTGGGTTGATAGGGAGCTGTGAAGAGGTTTGTAAAACAGACCTCTTCAAACTTGATCTGGTGAGTGCGAAAATAGATACTAATATATGATAGTCTTAGCAATTCAACAGATACAGTTCAATTTTACTTTTTTTATCTTAGAAAAATTATAGTTCAAACAGGTTAATGTTATATTCTGTAAAGGACTCAGTTCACATTCTGTGAGGGTTTTTCCCTTTTATATGGATGTTTTCAGCAAGAGTTTCAAGAGGACATGCTGTACACAAGACACGGTGTGCCTCGTCTAACTGCTTTTTCATTCTTCATCATTTTGCCTATTCTGCTTTGTAACCCTCTGTTTTTTCCTTTACAGATGTCTCATTTCTTACTGTTTGAAATCATCCTTAAAGTGCTTGAGGCTTCAGTCTTACTGAGTTTAAAGATAGTTAAAGAAAATAAAACACACAAACATATATGTTTTTTATTATGTTGCAAGTTAGGAAGGTGGACTAGTCAGGAGAAAAATCTCCTGTCCTAATCCCCTCCCATTTATTTTGTCAGCTGTGGGCTGCACAGGAGGAGGAAGAATAGTCTCTAATGGGCTGTGCAGAAAATTGATCACCTGGGGGAAAGAATTGTTAGATGAGCTTTGATTTGCATTTTCTGATGCTTTTCTGAAAGTAGGCTGCTGTTCTCTAGCAATTTCCTGTCTTTCATTCTTTTACTTTCATTCTGTTACTGTGGCCTTGGTTGTGTCTTTTTTTTCCTTTTCTGTGATAATACTGATGCATCTTTCCTACTCTGTTCTTATTTTTATCTGCTTCATTTTACTCTTGTGTTGTGTTACTGCAACCTTTGTTCATCTCCCATCAGCCCCAAATTGTACAGCATGAGATACTAAAAGCAGCTTTGATGTCCTGCACTAAAAGTGCTGTAAGCCAAGTCATACATGCTTTAGCTCTGTAAAAAAATCTAATTTTCTTTCTTTAAGAAAACCACCCTATTTCTTGTAACAGTAAGAATTCCCCCATCTTATTACCATACGATATTTGTCAAATTTGTAAATGATAAAAATATCAAAATAAGAGTATAATTTGCTGTAGCTTTCATTTGGAGCAACACTGAATGGATCTGTAAGACTTAGGAAAATTCTGCTAAGTTTTAATGGAATTATTGCTTAAAACATTGGTGATTAAATAAAGGACAGACAGATCTGACATTTGGTAGGTGTGAACAATAGCCTAGAAACAGGTCTTGCAAGTATTGCATACCAGATAATGAAAAAGATCACTTCAACATTTAAGAGACAGCTTGGATCTTAGACAAATGTTGACATAATTTACTTATTGTGATAGATCTGTTTTTTCATAGTAATCTCTTAGTAGAGGCTGAGATGGAAGTTATTAGCATGTGTACAACCTGCTTTTGTTTTTTCCTCCTTCATTATAGTGTGCTGCTATGGGAAGTTATCAGAGGACATGTGAAGGAATATAGCCCCTTTTAAGATCGGATGGTATTTTTAGTGCCCTAAGGAAAAAAAAAATAGAAACAATTAAAGGCTTATCAGGTGGTTGTAGGTGTGAATAGTGCTACTATTTCTGGTGATACGTAATACTATGTATGGTGGTAATAGAACACAATGATATTTCTTTATTTTTTTACATAAAACTTGAGAGTGACGTTATTTTGGCCGAGGTGATTGTTTTAGCTTTGCATCTTTATTTTACTTTTAAGATAAATGCTGTTTGAAATCATGTGGAACAGGGATTTCTGTGCTATGGGCTTTAGCATTTTTAACAGTGCTGCTTAAACCTAGGTGGTAGAAGGTAATGCTTCAAATAGATAGATGCTTAATAAATTGGCAAATAAATTATGAAGACTGATTTCTCCAGAAATAAGCTTGAGCTTTGACTCCCTGTCCTATAGCAGATACCTGCTATATTCTTACACATCCTGCGCAGTCAGCCTGTATCACTGGGGTCTGATGAAATGTTTGGGTACTGAGCATGTTTAGCAGACCCAGCTGGGCACTAAACAGGGATGTCAAAATTAAACATCAGTCAGATGTAAATAATGTGCATGCTAACATGAACATCCTTGTTTATATCACACTTTAAAACTAATTAATATGAAATGTATAATATTCTAAAAGTATTATCTCAATCCTTTTAAAGAAGTTTTATGATTGAGGATATACTAGTTTAAGAACTGGATCCCCTTTTAAAAAAATTATTATTTTAAAAAATGACATCTTAATTTCCATTTTGTTCACAAGTATTTTTTAAGTGATGCTCATCTGGAAATCATACCATTTCTCTTCAGTTTTGCCACGGCCATGAATTATTTTTGACCTTTCACACAATGGAGTAAGAGCCAGTGTTGTGTTGTGGAGGGGAGCTGGCATGCACACTTTTCTTCCATACGTGGTGCAGATGATTTAGGATTTGAGATGAAAATATTGGTGAAAAGGTGGAGCATTTAGTTCTTGAATCTTTACTGAGATTTCAGGAAATATCTGAAAATGGTTAGTGACTTTTTGATGTTTACAGCAGCAAGAGAAGAAAACAGATGTACAAAATAAAACATTTCTGAGGGGTAAGAGTTTAAGTTTGCGGAGTTGGAGTTTGTACAATGTTTGGTGTTTTCTGTGTGCTGGTTAGATTGTAAGTCAATGCTGTCCCTTCAACAGTAGACAATGACTAAAACTTTCACTTCTGAGCTGTTCCCTTCCTCCATTATTATTAATTTAGAGGTAGTATGGAAAATAGAGAACATAGAGAAGAGTCCCCTAAACCAAGAAAGTATAACTTGACCCTTGCAGATCTGTTTTACTGCTTAAAACAGTCTGTGATCACAGTAAAATTATTTGATGTTTTGGGGGACAGGAGGCAAGAAAGAGGGGAGTATTTACATTTAGTGGGTAGTCTTTTTAACTTTTCAGTCTCCACTCTGACTGCATTTGTAATTAGGGTTGAATACCCGGAGTCTGACGATGATAGTTGTGGTTATAATACTTGGCTCTTCACACCTTAGTTTTCCACTGCCTGCAATGACTGATTTAGGCCCCAGCTTACACAAAGCCCTGACTTTTTCAGCAGCATGAAGGGGCATGGATGATCTTTGTACTTGAATAAATTGGAGGTCTCTGTGTCATGTCCTGACAAGCAGCAGGAGTGCACCTGGACGACTGTTCATGTCAACAAGGAGCAATGTACAGTATTGGTGGTACTGTTTTCACATTTTTTTCTCTTGCATCCAGATAGTCTTTGGGGTCATGGACATGAAAGGGTTTTTTATTTGGAGGGAAAACCCTTGTAAAACCACAACAGTTACTGGTTATTGTAAGATCTGTCTTTCAGGTGACTGGAAAAGTCATCATCGTCATGGCTAGGCTTCACGAATGAAGATTTGGGAACTGGAAAAGTAATGGAATAGTAAAGGTGTCATCTCTTGTTCTGTTCTCTCCCAGGACTTCTCTGCAAATCATACCTCCCATGAAGTCCAGAACAATTTGTTTCTTCTATTAAGCCTGACTTTCTGTGCTTTATTCCCAATTACACTATTACATCCCCTCGTTCATGCCTGTACGTCTGTGCCGATTCCTCTGAGCTTCAGTGAGACTTGAGAGTAGGACCCACCTTGTTTCAAAGTGTGATTAACATGCCAGTTTTGCAGTCTCTTCTACATTTTAACTGCTCAACTTTAACTGCAAACTTCTATAGTTCTTTTTGGTTGAGCTAGTACTGATATTTTGTCATAGGAAATTTATATTGAAAAAATATCATTATTCTTAGTTTTCCTTCGTCAAGGGATTTATAATTTAGAAAAGCATTTATAAAGACACATTCTGATTATCTGTTAAGGGTTTTGGATGTGTGTTTTCTGGATTTTGGAGGTTTTTTTTAATTTGTTTTTTGTGAATTTGTTTTGTTTTAGCAAATACTCCCTAATTAGCATAGTACTTGCCATTGCAGTTGAAGCAAATGATAATTTCTTAAAGTATCTGCTCCTTATTGCTTGCTTTTAGGGTTTTTGTTTTTATTTGGTGTTCTTCTATAAATTTCCAAAAATAAACAAGATTAGTACTATTTATTCTAAAACTGTTATCTGTTTGTGCAAAGTATTTTTAATGATCCTCTTTGTACATCTTGTGCTCAAAATCTGTCACTATTTTTGATTTTTTTTTTCTTTTTACAAACTAGTAAATGGTTTTGCTTTCACTGTCTCTGCTTTTTACATCTTTTTCAAAAAACTGCTCCTGCATGTTGCAGGTGTGTGTCTTTGTATTTACACTACATGCACTTCTATAATAACATAATGGTTTTGGTTTTAAACTACTTTCTCTCGACTATTATTTGAACCAAGATTCTGTGATGTAATCAAGTTCATAATTATCACCTGACTACTCAACCAAAAATCTAATGTTTAAAGCTTACAGGCCATGTTCTGCTTTACAGATAAATAATCTGCCCATGGTTCAGTGTTCTTGGATACTTTTCATACTTCTCTGTGTGTTAATGTATGTTTCTGCAATTCCAAGACACCAGTGTTTCTCTTTTTACCTCTTTCCTTCAGCATTGATTTCTTCTGGTCATGGCAGTCTGCTGTGGCAGTGGCATTCAGTGGCATTCTCCTGACATTTCTTGTCAACAACTATATGCTTTCAGTAATCCCATTTTGAATGGAAAATCCTATAAAATGTTTCTGCAGGCTTCTTACCACAGTGAACCACTGACTGCAGCCACTCAGGAGCTAATAGTCCAGAGTAGGGCATTTGAGTAGATAATTGTTCTCTAGTTCCATTTATTTTCTTTGAAGATTTTTTTTCTGTTGTTGTTATTGTTGCAAGGTGATTCTGTATCTCATTGTGGAGATTTCAAAGGCATAAATGTCTCTAATTTTGAGCTGATTGCCTGTAGCCTTTTGTACCTTTGAAAACATCTTTCGGCTCCTTGAATATCCTGTTTGTTTAGCAGTAGTCCTTCATTTGGAGTAGGTTTGGTCCAAGGGTAAACAAGCTATGTAAAGGTGGTCATAACCAAATTCATACTTTGTTTCAGGTCACTATAAAATTATAAAACACTCCATCCTTTTTTGATTCTTAATAAAACAGATGGAATCGTACATATAGTTGGCATGGGAGGAGGAGATGAAAAACCTATCTTTCTAACCCTGAGCATTCTGGGGCTGCATTCTAAAGAAAATGGGAGTTGAGCCCACAAGGGTGTCTGAAGACAAGGAGCTTGACTTAGTTTTACAGTGTGATGTAGTAACATCATAACACAGGGTACCAGAATGGTGGGGGGTGGAAGGGACCTCTGGAGATCATCTAGTCCTACCCCTTGCTGCTGAAGCAGGTTCACATATAGCAGGCTGCGCAGGATCTTTGTCCGGGTGGGTTTTGAACATCTCCAGAGGAGACTACACAACCTCTCTGGGCAGCTGCTTCCAGTGCTCTGTCACCTTCAAAGGAAAAAGTTTCTCCTTGTATTCAGATGAACCCTCCTCCTGTGTGTGTTTGTACCCATTGCCCCTTTTGCTGTCATTTGGCACCACTGGAAAGAGCCTGACTTGTTCCACCAGAAAGCTTTCTTGCTTATTCTGTATCCTTTGAGTTTGATTGCAGATTTTCCTACTTGAATTGTTGATTCACATGTTTTTCTCTCCCATATTTGTGCAATTAAACATATATCTTCCTTTGTTGTGGTGGAACAAGAACAATTTTTGATCTTAAAGAAACAAAGATAATGTTAGGAGCAGATGAAATTGCTTCCCACATATTTTATTTTTTTTGGTGGAGGAGAGTATGAGCATTAAAAACACTCAGTGACAGCAAGGAGAAATAGAGAAGAAAGAAGTTTACCACCACAGTTCCAGCTTCAGAGCCCAAATAGCTCCCTCACCTCTTCACCTCAGCTTCAGCAAGCAAGACTGGCAGGACCACAGCCATCAGTATTTAACTACATGGCATCAGCTCAGTGGAGTTGTGTACTCAAAGCTAATTTAGGATAAGATGATTAGGGTCTAAGTGTTTGAATATATAGTGATAATGGCTGATAATGATAACCGCTGGCAATGTGTTGTGTTAATGAATGTTAGTCTAGTTAAGTGTGGTTATAAAGTTTGCAACTGGCCTTTTTTTTATCAGGTTTCCAAATCTTCCCATCACAGCTACCTTAAGCTTAATTGTGTTAAGCAGTAACTTCTTATCAGGACAGAAGCAATTGAAGCATCTCTGCGGGTTTTTATGTTTAAAGCCTAGAATTGGTTTTGCAATGTTAAGAAATTACAGGAATCAAAGGCTAAAGATGGTATGACCTGTTTTGAGGCAAAAAAAATTGTGCACAGCCTCATCAGAGCCTGATGTCAGAGGATATATGCGTGTAATTTGTGTGAATCTAGCTAGGAATCTCTAATGTGCTTACTGTAACTTGGCACTTCCATGCATAATTTATGTTCCGGAAGCCCTGCGTCTAGTCACTTGCTTGTGAGCCTTTCTATTCTGTGATCCTAAGTCACAACAGCTTATTATGTTTTCTTGCTTTTCCTGTTTGCCATACAAGCTCCAAACTCACAGATTTGATCAAAGTAAAGATGAAAAAAAAATCCTCTTAGCTTGATTCCTATTAAAAAAAGTTGACTATCTTACTCTCTCGCTCGTCCCAGATCCAAGTGCTTCCAGATCATCAGTATGTGTGTGAACACTAGCTTGTGTTTCATTCAATTTTATACTGAGTCATGTAAATTTAGTCTCTGGCTGACAGAATTGTTCTTAGATGTGATTTCACAAACCTATGGAAAGTCCTGTGTAGTGTGCTAAATTTCTTCTAGAAAACTAAGGTTTTTTCTTGAAGCCTTTCCCTTCATTCGAACTGATGTTCATGCTCAACCCTCTTATCTTTTGGTATCTGAAAACATGTTTTGTTTTTGCAGTTTTTCTTTTTGAGAAGGAAAGAGAAAGGTGGTGCACAAATACTAAAACTTTCACAGAAAGAAAACCAGAGTTGCGCCCTACCTCTCACTGCTCCACCTCACTTTTCTTAAAACAGCTGCAGTAAGATGATTGCCCCTCCTTTTCCCTGTCCCTTCCTCTGCTCTGGAAAAGAAAGTTATCACTGATAGCCTTCCATAAGTCTGAAATCCACAGAAAATAAGTGTTTCTGACTTCTCTTGTAAACAGACATCAGAGAAAAATGAATTAAGTTACAAAACTAATATGGCATTGATCTTGATACAGGGAGGAAATGTCTGTATGAATAACAGACTGTTTTAATGTGTTTTGTAGCTATGGCTAATTTCACCTTTGCTGAAATCATAGAATATGTGGAGTTGGAAGGGACACATCATCAAGTCCAACTCCTGGCCCTGTGCAGGACATCCCAAGAATCACCCCAGTCCTTTGTTTTAGTAACAAATGAAACTTGTAGGTAGTTTTCAAATAACTGATTCAAATTTGTGTTTTGGCTTCAGCTGGGAGAAGGAGTTCCATAAAATTCAGCTTGCACAAATCAGAGTGCATAGTGTAACACTACCTGTGTGGCCAAAAATGTTTGTTATCTTGAATGAAGGCACCAATAACTACATTAATGTCACAGAAGAATAAGTGAGGAAAGGTTTGGCAAAATTTAGAATTCAGATATAACTGTAGTGGAAAAAAAAAAAAAAAAAGGTGACAAATGTAGACAACTTCATGTTTGTGAGGGGCTCGTGGGGTGTTCTGGTTTTGGAGCCTGTTGTGGCCTTGCGATTTATATGCAACTATACTTCAAAAACCTACCTTTTGTACTGAAATTGATGGTGAAAATCTTTGTTCACGAGTGAAATTAGCTATTTTGGTGTAAATGGGCTTTCCAGTGTAACCTTTGGGTACGCAAGGAATTTGAGCTGGCAGTGCTGCCCTTGGCACCAGCATATGCGACTGTGTGCGTGTGTTTGATTCTGAGTGGTTATGCTTTTGGAAGACCTCTGTCTATATGGCATTTACATAGCCCAGTTATACTAAATTGCAGCTTCTAATCATGAAACTCTAAAAGTAGCTTGTTTCTGTAGCATGTTCTTGTCTGGGAGTCTTGTGGCATGAATATAACCATGTGAGACTATGGTCAGAAGAAGAGATATTGGTGTGACAATGCTGGACACCCTTACATAGGTTTCTTGTTTTCTTTACTGCTGTCAGGAATGCAGGAAGCACATGTACAGGAGTATAACATAACATTTGGTTTTAAGTACATATTTCTGTGCTAAAATGATTAAATGCCTGCTTGTCTTCATATATATCTGTAGATACAAGCACCTATATAGTATAAGTTTTTAGATAGGTATATGTTTGGGTATATATGTGCATATGCAGCAGTTGAATTATGATGGAGGATGAGGCATAATTATGTTCAAGCAAATACAAAAGTGATTCTTGGACTCTAGTTTTTGAGAAAGCTGAGCCAGATCTGCATGTGCAGACACATATTTGCCCACAGTTCAGGTACTGAATAAATGTTGGCGGTTTTTTAATGCTACACTGAATTGTTTTTATCTCAGAGAAAAAAACCCAAAACCTACAGAACATTTAGCCTGTTTTCAGTTCATCTGTCACTTAAAGTAACTAAAGTGTTAATCAACTTTGTCTTCAATTTTTTTATTTCTAGATGGTGTGAAAGAATCACAGTTGCCCAATCAAGATGAACAGAATGGCTTCCTTCAACAAGAAAATAGAACATTCATTTTTTAGGATTATGTCTACAACATGAAGCATTTAACAATAGCTGTCTTTGAGAACAGTCATCTATGACCTGAAATGTCCTGATCCTGGGGGAAAAATGAGATTCCATTAATTAAGTCTATAATTTTTAAATGCATTTTTATGACTAATTATATTTGCTTATGCACAGTGCAGATACAGAATTCATAAACTGGAGATTATTTTAACACATGCACACATTTTGTTTGTGCGTTCAGTATACAAGATACATAATTTTAATCAAATTTTAAATAATCTTTTAAATTATCTATATTTATTAATAAATGAAGTCTTGGCAAGAAGAATTTGTCATCCCTGGACACAAATAAAGCAGAGTCCCCCGGAATGGATGATAATTTTGTATTTGGTAAAATCAATAACTTAAAAGTAGAGCAAGAGGAAGACAGCATTAACTGTACTCTAGAAAGCACGGATATAAAGACAGAACAAGATGATTTCAAACATGCAGACAGCAGTGATGAACAGGAAGACAAAGAAAAGAACTTCATTAACAACAACCCCAGCAAATATTTTTCCACAGAAAATGAAGATGATTATGGATCTCTTTTTTCTCAGTATAGTAATACGCTGTATGATGTAGCAATGGAAGCTGTGACACAAAGCCTCCTTTCTAGCAGAAACATAAGCTCTAGAAAAAAGTCACCTGCTTGGAACCATTTTTTTATATCTCCTAGAGATAGCACTAAAGCAATATGTATGTACTGTATGAAAGAATTTAGCAGGGGTAAAAATGAAAAGGACCTGAGTACAAGTTGTCTCATGAGACATGTGAGGAGAGCGCATCCCACTGTACTAATTCAAGAGAATGGAACTATGCCAGGTATATCCTCCTTTTCTTCATCTACATTATTGCTGCCACCTCAGCCTGCAGATGTTGGAGATCTGAGTTCTATGTTATCGCCCATAAAACTGGTCAAGAAAATGGCTTCTAAAATACCATCTCCAGATCGAATAATTGAGGAATCTGTTTCTATTGTTTCTTCTGAAGAAATATCAGATCTCTCAGTTTCTGAAAAGTGCAGCAAGGAAGAAGTCATGGTTGGTTCATCTCCACAGCTACCCAACAACCAGTATGATGACACTGTTGAGAATGTAGCAGAAAAAACAGTTGTAATTCCAAAGAGCACATCAGGTTCTAGGAGGAGATCTGCTGTCTGGAAACACTTTTATTTGTCACCTCTAGATAATTCTAAAGCTGTTTGCATCCACTGCATGAATGAATTCAGTAGAGGAAAAAATGGAAAAGACCTAGGAACAAGTTGTTTAATAAGACACATGTGGAGAGCCCATCGTTCCATTGTCCTGCAAGAGAATGGGGGTGGTACCAGCATACCACCTCTCTACACCACACCTCCAACTCTGTTGCCTTCCTTACTAACATCAGATAGTGATCTGAATTCTATGTCATCTTCTCCTGGAAAACTAATGAAAGAGCCAACTTCTGTTTCTTCTTCTCCAGACAGAATCTCTGAGGAGATCCATACTAATCTAACTTCTGGAGATGCTCTAGTGGAAGACTCAATACTATCATCTTCTGATGATATAGGTGAAGTCTCCTTTGTTTCATCTCCTGAAAAACAGTGTGAGGGATTAGGTCCACTAATATTTGAACCTACTGCTGTGTTTCAGCAAAACAAAAGGATTATGAAAAGGCTTAAATCAGAAGTTTGGCACCACTTTTCACTGTCACCTGCAGACAGTCTAAAAGCAGTATGTAGATACTGCAGTTGCATGATAAGTCGTGGTAAGAAAGGAGATGTTGGTACAAGCTGCTTAATGAGGCATCTGTATAGACGCCATCCTGATGTAATTGGAAACCAAAAGAGCTTTCTTGATGTGAGTTTGGCAAATTCTCCTTATGCCACCTTGGCTTCTGCAGAATGTTCATCCTCAAAGTTGACTGACTTGCCTACAATGGTTACACATGATAATCAAATTATATTTCCTGTTAATAGTAAGAAGACCTCAAAACTGTGGAATCACTTTTCAATTTGCTCTGCAGATTCAACAAAAGTAATATGTACACACTGTGGACGTATAATAAGTAGGGGGAAAAAGCCAACAAACCTAGGCACAAGTTGCCTTCTAAGACATTTGCAGCGGTTTCATAGCAATGTATTGAAAACTGATGTTCCAGAGACAGTATTATCCTCATCTACGGATAATCACATGCCACTGCGCACAGAATTACTAGGATCTTCAAATTTTGATGAAACCAATGACAAGTTTTGTGACTCTCACCCAGTTGCCAAAAAAATCACAAGTCTTGTAGCCGAAATGATTGCACTTGATCTTCAGCCATACTCTTTTGTAGACAACATTGGCTTTAACAGGCTGCTTGAATATTTGCAACCTCAGTATTCTTTACCTTCTCCATCTTACTTTTCTAGGACAGCAATTCCAGATATGTATGATAATGTAAAACAAATAATTATTTCACATCTTAAAGAAGCTGAAAGTGGAGTTATCCATTTTACATCTGGAATATGGATGAGCAACCAAACACGAGAATATCTAACCCTGACTGCTCACTGGGTAACATTTGAGTCTTCATTTCGACCACAGTGTGAGGATTACCATTGTTCAGCACTATTAAATGTATCACAGATTGATTGCGACTACAATGGAATCAGCATTCAAAAGCAGCTAGAGTACTGGTGGGAAACATGGATTACTTCAATTGGACTTCAGATTGGGATTACTGTTACTGATAATCAGAGTATAGCAAAAACTTTAAATGAAGGTGATCATTCAAGTGTACAATGTTTTAGTCACACTGTCAATGTAATTGTAAATGAGGCTATTAAAAGCCAGAGAATGGTTCAGAATTTGCTTAGTATTGCAAGAAAGATCTGTGAACGCGTCCATCGGTCAGCAAAAGCAAAAGAAAAGTTAGCTGAGTTGCAAAAAGAGTATGAGTTGCCTCAGCATCAGCTAATACAAGATGTTCCATCCAAGTGGAATACATCATTCCATATGCTTGAACGTCTGATTGAACAGAAAAGAGCAATTGATGAAATGTCAATAGAGTGCAGCTTTCGGGAGCTAATCAGTTGTGATCAGTGGGAAGTCATGCAGTCAGTGTGTCATGCTCTCAAACCTTTCGAAGTTGCAAGCAGGGAGATGAGTACACACATGTCTACTCTAAGCCAAGTGATTCCAATGATTCATATACTTAACAGAAAAATAGAAATGCTATTTGAGGAAACTATGGGCATAGATACTATGCTGAAATCTTTGAAAGAAGCTATGGTGAGTAGATTGTCCTCCACGCTTCATGATCCAAGGTACATTTTTGCTACGCTTCTGGATCCCCGGTATAAAACATCCTTATTTACAGAAGAGGAAGCTGAACAATATAAACAAGACTTAATCAGGGAGCTGGAAATAATGAGTTCTACCTCAGATGATGATAAACCTGTTTCCAATGGATGTGATATAGGTTCACCATCTACAAATTCCTATGGGGAAGATAATCTTTGGTCACTCATGGGTGACATGAAGAAAACAAAAGACCTGAAAGAGAGAGCAAAGTTACCAGAGGAAATGGTGCTTTCTTACTTGGAGGAAGAAGTGCTTGAGCATAACTGTGATCCTCTAACTTACTGGAACTTTAAAAAGTCATCTTGGCCAGTACTGTCAAAATTGGCTGTCAGGTTCTTGGGTTGCCCACCAAGCATTGTTCCTTCAGAGAGATTGTTCAATACATCCAATGAAAGCAACAACTTTAGTCAGTCAAGGTTAATGACTGAACACTTTGAAAAGCTTATCTTTTTGAAAGTGAATCTTCCTTTAATATACTTCCAGTATTGAAACTAATGAACAAAACTGCTAGACTAAATCTATTGTTGCTCACTGGATATTAACTATCTATAACTTGGATTTTTAAATTGCTCCAATAGGGGCCATGTATGACATCTAATCAGTGACTATAATTCCAAATTTTAGGTTCATTTTTTTCAGCTTTCAATATGTCTACATGTGCCTTATTCATAGTTCTTCAGGCCAGATATTGTATATATGTTTTTTAAACGTTCACACTAGAGATAGCCTGTCTCATCAAATTATACAAAAATATGTAGGTTTTAATCCATAATTGTAAATGAACTTTAAAAAAGCTCAGTCATTTGTTTTAATAGAATGAAAAAAAAAAAAAAAAAGATGTAAACAGTTCTATTCTGTAGTTTTTTATTCAATTATGTAAAAACCATAAACCAGGTACTGTATTTTAGTTGAACATTGCTTTAATTGCAAGAAAACAGGTTTTGTAGTTGTCAAGAGAAAGCTGCACATGAAAGATGGGGTTCAAGCTGTCTTTTTATCATGCGGTGTTTTTAACTGCAAGCCCTAAAGTACTTAAAGGATTAAGAAGAGTTATTGAGAAATATGTGTTTACAGGAGACTGTTGACTTAATATCTGAAAATAAATCTTAAATTTGAGATGATATGGAATGTCAGTTATACAGCAATCAGTAGTAAAACTCCCCATTCTGGGTTCTCCTGTTCAGGTTTACATTATAACTGAACTACAGAAATATTCTGGGTATTTATAAAAGCTCTTTGGAAGTCTTATCAAAGTTTGTGAATTTAATGCTTGTTATTTAATGCTGTGTACAAAAAAGGCAAGAAACTTACCATGAAGACTCTAATGTCATTCTGAAGCCTTTCCTAATCTTTAGTGCATCGAAACTATAAGGTCCCTTTTGTAAAAATTGAGTCGTTACTCCTAATGTAATTTCAATTGTGTAGAACAGCCTGTCTTAAAGCTCCTAGTACAGATATAACTGATCTTCTGGTTTTCAGTAATAGCCTTATGGATATGGTGCACTGCTTAGAACTTTATGTAGTAGGGTTGATTCTTAACTGTTGGTGTCCATCAGGCAAATGGGATATAGAGCCCTTAAAATTTCAAATAAGGTGGAAAAAATAGCCAGCATTTTAATTTGAAAGGAACGTTCTCTATGGTTTAACTTTTAGAAAGCTTCATCTTTTCATTTCAGTTTTCATTGAATACTTTTTGGGAAACAAGTCATCATTTGCCTATGACCTTTTAGAAAAGTTGTAGCTTTGTTAAAATACTGTACCTATGCCTAATCTAATTTTGCATTTACTATGTTTTAGTGTATTTATAAATGGTGAACTCAGTTTCTGAAATTAAACATTTTATTTGCAATTTTCCAGTGGTAGTCAACACTGCCTTTTATTTTTAGGTGGATTTAAGGCAACCGTTGAATGAAAGTTAAAATATACCACAGAATATGGTATGTGAAAAGATGGGTTTTCCATTTAGCTCTTTGAACTTGGGCCTGGATTTGGGTTCTTTTCATTTCACAAAAGCTGTTGTAACCTCAGGAAAATCTGTTGAATTATCTCCCAGGTGGCTTTGCTTTCCATGTGCTGTTTCTCTAAACGTGGTATGGCTTCAGGTATTTCAATTGTTATTCCATCAGTTATGTTTACACCTGTATTATTGAAGTAAATTACAATATAGTGTACTTGGGAAAAACTAATATGGCATTTTGCCATCAGTGTTTTAAAAGACAATTTTTATTTCTGTCAACAGTCAGCATTTCTTTGTTTTTCTAGGGTTAAATGAGAACAGCACATGTTTTTTCTGCAGTAATGAAACAATTTGTTCTAGTTTATATATAGCTGGAAGTAGGTGAGTTTGAAGCAGCTTATTGGAAAACATGTTTAAATGGTTGCTGGTTAATTATTATCTCATTTTTTCCCCCTACATTTTAACTGTGAATATGACCTTGACCCTTGTAAAGGAGACTTTTAATCTCTCCAAACCATTGGAGAGGGACATAGAGCATGAGGACAAATATTTTTAAACAAGTGATATAATTTTCACTCAAGACTTGAATGTAAATAAAGCCTATGGCTTAAAGCATTGTGGAGTCACATCATACCGTGAGTGCTGACAGTGAACAAGTTTACCTGAAAATCAGTTCTCTGGAAGCAAGCAAGCATCTTGGATCCTCTGAAGGCAGTCTTTGCTGTCTCTCCGGTCTAATTCCCTGTGTGGAAAGTTGTAGTAATGGCATTTTGTAGCCCCAAATTTGCATCTTACTCATGTGGATTGTTAATTGTATAGTCATGCTTTTTGACAAAACTTTTCCTGAGAGCACAAGAACTAGTTGCTATTTTTAAAAGTAAAATTTTATCAGTTGGTCTACTTTATTTGTACCTGCAATTCCCTTTTGTTTTGTTTTGTTTTGGAAGTTTTTTGTTGTGTTTTTGTTTGCTGGGGAATGGGGGTTGGTTTGTTTTTTTGAAGGGCTTAGTTCTTAAGACTGCACTGTTTCAGTGTCAGCTTGGTTAAGAATTAATTATAGGCTTTTGTTGGAATTTTTTAAAAGATAATGTGCAGGCCCAGAAGGCCTTAAAATTGAAACACTTAAATAGAAGAAACTGACAACACATCGTTGGTGGTTTTGGTTGTAAGCCCTGATCCTTCTGTAGGAGTTACGGGAGCATCTCCTTCAGTTCAGGCACTGCTTCCTATGGCAAAAGAGTGACTTCAAGAGAAGGGCTGAAAGCTTTCATTGAAGCAGTGAGGTAAGTTACTGAGTGGGTGGGTTTTGTGTTGGGTTTACTTTATTATTTTAAATGTAAATTCTCAGTGATTGCTAAAACTTTAGTTTTTTCCAACCCTTCTCATATTTGTAATAGATGGGAACCCCTGCTATTTTTACGTTGCTTTCCCTCAGACTAATAAAGCATAAGCTGTAAAAAGTGGGAGTTTTCATCAAGCTGAGTTTATGCTGCACCAATCCCTGTAGCAACAGACAATTCCCTAATGCATAATGATATGGTGACCCTGCAACAAAGATACTTAAACAGATAGTTTTAGTACCTTAGCAACTTTAGAAATAAACCTAGTAAGCAGACTTTTTTTTCCCTCAGCACAGAAAATAAATGCAGATGATACTAAAGATGATAACTTTGTGTCATCAAAAACATCTTACATCTTTTGCTTCTTTTTAAGAGATGCCAAGAAATATTTTATAATAAACATAGGAAGGGGAAGAAAGATATGCAACAGTCTTTTCAAGGACCTCAAGTCTTGTGAAGGATATATAATGGAAAATATCTATTGAGATCTATATTTTGCTCCAGAAACCTGTGATAATGCTTCTCCCACATTTGCCCCTTTATATATGGCCTCTTTCCCTGCCCTCCAAGTCCAAGTGAAGGGAAACGTGTTTGCAGAATTTGGCCAGTGAGCATTTACTAATACTCATAGCTTCTCCTTGCCCACCAAAAGTAGCTTCTGAATTTATAATTAACTGAAATCTCAATCTAGAGCAGTTTCAATACCAGCATAAGGGTGTAATTGATTAAATGTAGACATAGAAAAAAGCTCAAAGTAGATGTTGACAGTTATTGAGATTTCTCCTGTAGCTTTTTTTTTTCTGCCACCCTTCAGAGCTGACCATATTAAATTATATGTATCTTCAAACATTGGGGAAAAAAATACAGTTAATAAATAACATTTTGTAGTTACAGATTATTTAGATTTTATAAACTAAGCATTTTACTCTTTCACAAATATATTCACCTTTTGCTTTATTCTTAGCAACAAGAAAAAGTGACTCTTTACTTTCTTGGTCTCCTTGCAAAGCTGACCCAGAAGTACTTTGTTTCATAAAATGAGTAGGCCAGCCAGAAATAGTAACTACAGCAACAGCCTCAACTCTGGTTATCGACTTGGGTTCTAAGGGCTTAGATCAATGCCTAAGCAGTCCCTGACTTTTTAATTAAATCTGTTAACCAACTCCTGCTTCCAGCTTCTTAAGCTGACAGGTGGACTCCATTTCAGGCAGCATTTTTACCTTATACTTGGCACAAATCGATGCAGATGAAGCCTTGGTACAGAACCAGGGGCAGTTACAGGTGAAGTAAAGCAGAACTGGGGAAAGACTTCCCATAACCATAAGATGCAGAATGTCAGAGGAAACACTGGCTGCCCTTTCTATCATAAAGGTCTGAAATGAGCAACCAAAAGTAGTTGTAGTTGTTCATGTTTGTCTCAGGACCTGACCTAAAATAAATAGTTGCATACAAAATGGATCAATTACATTTAGAAATAATATGTATTTAACTAGAAAATGAGGAAAACCTTTGGAGGTATTGTCATTTAACTTAAGGAGTTTTTGCAAACACCCTTTTAATCTTTAGTATCACATGTTGAGCAGATAGTGATACATCCTATCTCTCGCTGTCTCTTAACACAGCCTCTTAACATTAGTCTTGGCATAGTTGAGACTAATTATGTAACCAGCTTGCTGAGATGGCTGTGGCTAAACAGTCTTGCATACATTGGTATGTGGTTTTCTTCTTTTCTGCCAAACAAAATTAAGTCACTTGTAAAAGAAAGAGCCTTTGAATACTAAACTCTTTGGGGGTGATGGTGGAAGGGGAATGTTTAAGAATGAGCACAGGGAGTAAGGAAAGGAAAGCAACATTAGACTTCCCTATAATTTCTGGGATTTCTGTATATAAAAAGGTGCTGTCAGATGCTAGGGAAACATGCATATTGAAGTTGAGATACAGCAAACCAGTGCTGAGATCTTGTATCAGTTTCCAAGCTCCTTACCATTATGGGAAGAACTGAAAGTACTCAGGAAGATACGAATGGTCCTAAAACAACTCTAAGTGCAGGAGAGGCATCATAATCTGAGTCTTGTTCTGAATGTGCAACCTGTCTCACCAAGATGTCTGAAATGGCCAGGGAGTGAGAACACAAGAGCATGATCAGTATTTCAGAACATGTTGCACAGGTAATTTGCACTGGGGTTGTGTTCTGATGGGAAGCAAAGGGAAAAACCTGAGACATGTTCTGTTTTTTCCCTGGGTTAGCAGATAAATGTCAATACAACCATTCTCCATGTCTCCTCACCCCAAATTCACTCTTGAGAGAGAAGACCCATTGCAAGTACTTAGGGCAGGTAAATATGGTCTGATGTCTTTTTCCCCAGCTGTGAACTCTATTATGGACTGTGAACTGGAAATTGTTCCTTGATCTTCAGTTCTTGATGTGAGAGTGATCAGTTTAACCTTGGTTTGAAGCACCTTTTACTTTCAGCATCCAGAAATGTCCTCCATTATCGTGTTCCACAACTTCTTTTTATGCACTTATTTTTACAACACAGGGTGTCAAAAATCTCAGGCTATAAGAGAGTGATTATTTGCCATCTCCAGGTGAAGTGACATGGTGATGCATTTTTATCCAAATAATCTGTTAAGACTTTTTACAGGAACAAACATTACTTGTAAGAAGTAAAACTTCAAAAGGCAATGCATGATGCTACACGTTTGACCCTTGGGGAATTTAACAAGACATCCTAAAACACACATCATTCTATAGCAGTATTATAGATGAACTGTAGTATCTCTTTTTTTTTTTGCTTTATTCAGGTTAATTCAACCTTCAGTTATTTAAATATGCTCACCTTATTCCTGCTTTTGTTAAGAAAAGCTGTACTTTATAGTAGAATTGTTCGTAATCAGTCAAGTTAAAAGGTATTTTTCTTCTGAGATCTTAAATAGTCATCAGAAATTTATTGCTTTAAAAAAATTCAGTGTCTCCCTCCTACCTGCACCATTCATTTTGTAACCTGAGGTTTCCCCCTAGGCCCCCAAATGCAGAACTTGTAATACCCCACTTTACACTTGGTGGAGGAGCAAGAAACTTCCTTAATACCCTCTTATATGTACGAGAACTTCCATGCAAATACACTGAATGTAAGATTATGTTAAAGGAGAAAATAAGCTCTTGCAGAGCTAAAGAAATGCAACACAAGACTTGCCGATGAGAAGACTGAGAGACACAGCTTTCAGTTTCCAAGGATTGCTTTTTTTCATTGAAAGCAGCTTTTGGGGGAAAACTGCAGTAATCTTTATCCCAGTTTGCCAGACCCCCCTTCTTATTCCAAGTGTGGGCTACTATAATATTCATGACCTGTGTTGGAGGTAGTTACCCATAGAATCATTTACCCCGAGTTGGAAGGGACCCACAGGGATCATCGAGTCAGACTCCTGGCCCTGCACAGGACCATCCCCAAGAGTCAAACCATGTGCCTGAGAGTATCAGCCAAAGACCTTTGAGCTCTCTCAGGCTGTGACCACTTCCCTCTGTGTGAAAAACATTTCCTAACATCCAAACCTCCCCTAAAACATGCTGTCACAAAGGTTGTACAGTCAAGGGTACTACGGTGCTGTATGCACTGCACAGGCCACAATCTAGCCCTTTGTCTACAACCTCCAAATTGTCAATTTTTTAACTAAGCACTTGCAATAACTGCATCTGTAGAACAAGATGCAACAGAACCCCAATAAACTTCAGATACTCTTCAAAACTGCAATCCGTCCAGTATCTTTTTCCTGTCTTCTTGCATTTTATTTTTCTCTACCCCAAATACATAGACTAAACAGGCCAATTTAAGCTGATCGCTTCTACTTCCATCACTGGGGAGGCTGTAGTACACATTAACACCACAGCTGAACACCATCACTGGTG
This sequence comes from Acropternis orthonyx, assembly GCA_035583155.1. Classification (NCBI taxonomy): domain Eukaryota; kingdom Metazoa; phylum Chordata; class Aves; order Passeriformes; family Rhinocryptidae; genus Acropternis; species Acropternis orthonyx. Next base: position 17,654,022 of record JAWWEU010000040.1, read on the forward strand.
TAAGTCCAACAGGTACCACCTTGACACCTGAATAAGTGTGTGAGAGGACCCAACCCAATATGTATGTCTGACATTCAGCAAGACTAAACTCTTCAGCTGTCTCATCTCCGCATAATTTATGCCACTTCAGGTATTAGCTTGAGGTGCCTTTGTTGCAAGCACAGTAGTCCTAGGTTTTCTCTGTAGTTAACAAAAGCCAAGGTCCTGCAGCAGCATTCTGACAACCAGGGATTTGGGCAGCTGGAGTAACCATACACCTAACTGCAGCAGTTTTAGATTAGGTTCTTGAGTTGTGGATTACACAGTGGGGGAGTTACATAGTCAATGATTAGCCTTAACATAAAGGCCCACATACATCCTTAGTCAAAAATTTTCCTTTGTGTGGTTCCAAATTTCCAGCTACTTGCACATGTATCTCCTTCTGTCTCATGTGAATTGTGTGATGTTCAGACTGGTTCTGGAGGAAGCTGAGTTTTCTTTCAAAGACAAGTCAAATAGATAATACTGGAGTGATTTCAATTTCAAGAGCAGTCAGAGACTGGACCAACAAGTTCTGCAGGTTGCCTTTGCCAGATCTGGTCAGGCTGAAGAAACCTGGGCAACAGCAATAGCCACCCACGGGAGAGCAGGCTCCACCCCACCAGATCAGTTCCTCTGATACATAATCCAGAGGATAAAAAGAAAACATGGTCCCAAAAGTTGAAACATACAGAGGTAAAGGTAGTTCTTGGAAATAAAACCCCACAAAACCAACCAACCAAAAATCCACCAAAAAAACCCACCAAAACACTTTATTCCTTAATTATTTTTTACTCAAGTTTTCAGTCAGCAAGGAACAGTCTTCTGCCCATGATAATTTCAGCAATTCTGCTATTTCACACTAATGGAGTTCCTGTCGTATTACACCTGGCCCTAAACAGAATTCTAACTTTTTTCCTTGTTCCATTTAGCAACCTATGCAGACATCCTTAACAAAAACATCTAATAATGAAGAGCATGCAATCTTACTCTAGTTTACCGAATGATGCACATGGCATGTTACAGTACTCGTTTCCAAAGGGATTACTTAGTAAAAAAAAAAGGAAAACAGCACCTATCTTAAAATGGATTCAAGTGAATATTTTCATAGGTAAATTTTTGCACTGCAAATTAAGATATCATTATAGCACAGGAGGGGAAACCTTAAAAATGCTTTTTCCTGTGAAATCAAAGTTGCTTTTCCATGAACTGTTGGAGATAAGTCATCCTGAAAGCTCAGATCTGTTATGAGACAGTGTTTGTCAAAAGGTCCAACTGCTTTTTAAGTGACTCTTTTGCTTTAATTAGTTTGGTAGCCTACAGGGCATTATTAGGTATTATGATGAAGCTAGCAATCAATATGGCTTTCCTATGTTGATAACATCATTAGGTTTCACACAGGCACTCTGACAGCTGAGGGGGTTACAATCTTGCAGGTACATTCAGTAATACGTCTTTGCATACACAGATTACATATCAAATTATTGCCGTAGCACAAATCTGTTCCATTATGTATTTTATATAGGACAATTAGGACATACCTGTGCTATGACACAGACAGCTACCCAAATCAAGTAGACAGTTTTTACTTAATACCACTAAATGTGTAGGTAGCCTCTCTCAAACATATCTAACAATACAATTCAGTATACTGAGTATATACTGACTAGGAATGCACTGTAATATTTATGTAAGAAACAGGACGGAGATAAATACCAATCGGTACAAAGATTTTCCGTGTCTTTCTGCAGAAGCTGAGTTGCAGTGCTGGAATGACAATTTGCTGCAGTCTTAAACAGTTCAGTCATCAGCAAAATCACATCAAAAGACATAAAATTCACAGTCAAGACAGAGGAAGTTTTTCCAACAGTACTAATTTTGGTTTCAAGTTTAAAGTAAAAGGAGGTAGTGCAGTAAGGTTCAACCCAATTTTACTGATGCCAGGTATATTTGCCAGTGGCCTGTGGGTTGTCTTGTAATGTGATATTTGAAGAGGGTTTGTTTCCATCAGTATATGCGTGTAAGAAAACATCAGCTGGTCTCCTGGTTTAACATCTTCTCTTTTGTCATACCTGTAAAGAAAAAAGGTTTATTTATATTAACTCCATTATTTCAGGGGCACATAGCATTCAAGATGAAACACAAAAGGAACTGTAACATTCTCAGTTATATCTCTTGATTAAATAACTAGTACTAGAGGAGGAAATAGTAATTTTCAAGAGTTTAGGGACTCTGTCATTCCATGCAAGTCTTTCTGCTGCTACTGTGATATAAATCAGGATTCCAAGAAAATTTCTTACTAGTCCCCTACTTGAGTTCTGTGGAAAAAAGACACCAAAGCCTAAGACTGTAGGAAACTGGACTAATTGTTAAGTTCTACTCTACCAGAATTGCAGTTTGGTTAAGTGTGGAGGGTTTTTTTCACTGGTGGGGTTTTTTAATAATTAAAAAAAACCCCAAACATTATGAGGTACTTTAGCAGCACCCTTTTTATGCTGGTAGTCATACATTAAGGTAGGAGCCTCAAAAAACAGCATGGAGAAGACCTCCTTGAACTCTGTAGCAAAGAAAGAATAGCCTGACAATTAAACTACTAACTTGGCACTTGTTATTTCTGAGTTCAGTTCCCTGATCTAATACACGTTTAAAACTAAAAATAAAATATTAAATAAGTAACTAATGAATTCTAAAACTATTTAACATGTACACTTACAGTTATTTCTTAAAAGGACTTACATTCACTCTAGCTATTGATGGAGTTTACAGGATGAGAAAACAAGTGACTTAGCCCTTTGGCCAGGATGTGAAAAGTCTAGGTTCAGTTACTCTCCATCGGATCTAAGCCCAAAACTGAAGTTCATTATCTCTCTGAGCTGTATGAACCTTTCTAATCTTCTAGAAATTGAGATACATCTCCTTCACTGTCCCATGAGGACACTGTTCTGCTTCACAATAGTTATTTATTCATTCACTGGGGAGCATTCAGGTGCAACTTATAGCCCGAGGGTTAGGATACTCATACTGGACATGGCAGCCTGATCCTCCCAGTCCAACAACCTCAAAGGAGAAAAATTACATGAGTCTGCCCCAAAACACTCCACAGACCAACTGTTAAGCTCTGTAACCCAAGTGAAGAGCAGTGCCCCATTCTTCAGCCTTTCCTTTGCCCTGTTCTGTGAACTGTGTTCTACCAGCATTTGGAGCTCCTATTCTTAGGCACCTGATTCCTCCCACATCTTTCACAGGCATCAAAGCTGTGGCTTTCCTTGCAGACATGGACACTGGTAGGGAAGCAGTGCAAAATCCCAACCCTACATACCCTTAAATACACCTAGGATTAAATGCAGCCTGCATCTTTGGCAACATTTGTCTTTGCAGGTCTGGCCTCTCCCCTGCCTGCATTCTCTGAAAAAAAATCTCCATGGATATTTTTATAACAATCCCTGACATAGCAGTAATTAACATTTAAGATATTTAAAGCAATAACTTAACAGCAATCTAGAGGTTTTGTGTGGATTGTTAACTAGAATTTTGGAAACTCCAAGAAGACCCCAGGCTGATAGAATCCAGGTGTCAATAAATACACCATATAATGCAGAATTAGACTGCACAACAAACAGGTGCTTTCTTATTTTAAAACAACTGCACGTTTATTTCACCTGCTATTTCAAAAAATAATCACAATACCCCTTAGGTTGGTACAGGCATCCAAACTGGCAGAAGGAATGGCATACTTTGTAACAACTTTACCAACTACTAATTTTGCATTTTCTTCATCAGCAAATAAAGGGCCTTTCATCTGACTGCAAGCATTTCTGAATTTTATTACTTTTAAATACTTTAAGCTTACACAGCATATTTATTCCTGTTTCAAAGAGACTGCACTAATTGAAGGGAAGATTGTAACACCTGTCATGTAAGAATCTGCATCAAGCTTCCTTCAATAACCCTTTGAAGAAAAATAATGGATCACTTGCATTTTTCTTGAGGCAAACAGATCTAATCTGAGCACACCACTGAAAGCTGTTAACTTTAAGACACTTTTATTTATGGATTGCAGTTATCCTGATGAATCATCAGCCTTCACAGCCACCCCATCCATAAATCTGTTTTTTTGCCTGATGTACACTGTCTGTGAAGATGGTAACTTAGTTTTCACCCATCTGAAAGGCTGTCACTTCCTTGAATAAAGAGAAAATGGACAGTTGGTGTCGCTAAACTTTACAGTACTGTGCTGTCAGACAAAGTGGTATGTGTATGATGCTCAGTTGTGGATTTTGCCTGGTTTTTTTCATGTGAAACTTCATGATGAATCAGCCCTTCCTTGAGGCTTTGTTTTGATGAGTACAGATAAAAGGAAGAGACAAACTGCTGTGTAGCTGCAACACTAAGAAACATCTATCAGTGACAGGGATATTTTTCATTCACCTTCCAATCCCACTACACTATGTTTTACAAGCCCAAAATAAACCCAAACTTACCACCTCAAAAAGCTCATTGAAATGAAGCACTATTTAGAGAGTTGAGCTGTATTGAGAATAGTGTGTGTATTTAAGTATATTAAAAGAAAGATTGGAACATTTAAGCTATCAAGCATGTTTTATCCCTTGCACTCCATCATCTTAAGGTATCCTCCTGATTCGTGGCTTAACTTTCTCTGGATTGAACATACAAAAATCCAAGTTGAAATTAACAGTAGATGGGTAACTGTGAAGGCTTTAAATTGTCTGTATCATCATAAGAGAGCTTGGAAATAAAATAAGGCATAGCAAGATTGATGATTTTTGTAATTCTCCCAGAAGCATACTTTTCCCTTTTTCTGCTTTATTTCCAAAGTGCTTTTATCTCTAAACATACCAATAATTAAATTACGTTTGTACATCTGATCCTGAATACTGTAACTGGGGAAAAAGAACTCCATGCTCAGAGTACTTCTTGAAACAAAATTTGTTTGAATTGCTTTTGTTTTGTGCAGTAAGAAGGGAGGCTTTGTGTCACTTTCTAGTGAATCATTTTCATTAAAACAACATTTTAAATTAGAAACCTAAGCTTCAGCTGAAGATGTGGGCCTAAGAATCAGAAAGGTGCCTATTTTTTAGTTTGCATCCTGAAAACCAAATGATGCCATCCCACATCCATTCCAATATTTTGATTTTTAAAACTGCCTATCACTGCTTGTCATAGTAACAAAGCACTCCAAATCCTTCTCTCACAGCTAATGAATGTGTTCACAACAGCTTTGATGCCATCTATGTGAAAGATGTTCCAAACAGACTTTCAACATTAATATGCACATGACCCTCACACTGCCACACATCATTCAAAGACAAACAAAATGAGAAGATACCCCCACAATTATATAAACTGTTCTGTCAAGAGCAGAAAAGTGTTCATCTCTAGCTCTGTTTTACAAGGTCTAGTGGGGTATCAAACATAGCTCCATTAAATATATTGGTGTTTAGTAAGCTAACAACTTTTTGCACTGTTTCTGACATCTTTGGAATGACAGAATTGTTATGGTTGGAAAAGACCTTTAAGATCATCAAGTTCAACCATCAACTTAGCACCATCACCATGTTCACCATTAAACCATGTCCCCAAGTGCCATATTCACTTCCCAGGATTGTGGCTCCTCCAATTCCCTGTTCCAATACTTGACAACCCGCTCCATGAAGAAATTTTTCCCAGTACGTTATCTAAACTTTCCCTGACACAACTCGAAGCCATTTCCTCTTGTCCTTTGAAAGACTCTAGGCTATTTAATCAAATCAGAACCAACCAAAACAAAAACACTGCTGTGCTCTTATGTCTGAAATGGTAGCACTGCAGACACCAAAATTCTCAGAAGATTCACATTCTTCTTGACCTGCCTTAATAAATATGCTGGACCAGAAACTGTGTTTGTAATGCTTATCCCTGTGCATATATAAGAAAGGAAAAAGCAGATTCCTGTGTTCAGATCAAAACACCTCATCAAAACATACCTCCAATCGGAATTGATTTCTAGAAACCGAGAAACTCCCGTTTGTGCTGCAGCCACATCAATATGAACAGAAACATCTGCATAAATAAACAGAATATAGTTTCAAAATTCTCCTAAGAGTACTCTGATTAATAATAAATTAACAAAATAGTACCAAAAAAGATGCATGTGTGACTACTGTGAAAAAGAAGTATCCAGTGAAAAGATATACTAGCAAAAAAACCCCAAAATTATTATTAGGTGAACACTTCTCAGTACAGCTTTACATACCTGCTGTTGAAGGTACCAACTCATGCAACTTCTGAATTGCCACCCCTCCAGGATAATTGAAATGTGAAACGTATAAAGATGTTCCTGAGTAAGCAGCATTAACTACAAGATGCATTATAATAAAGAAAGATCCAAGTTTGTACAGCCAGGACCTCCGGTAGTTATTCAGACTGATGAGGAAAAAAAAAACGAGAATAAATTGTTACTTTCTTCCACACTGGTCATTGGCTACCATGACATAACTTATGGAAATTCCATTGCTAAATAATAAAGATAATGCAAATTTTGTTAATCGTGTATGGCATGCATTTATTATCAATTTCTACAAGATTTACCTTCTAGTAACATTTAAATTAGAACAGTCTCTTTAATAATCTACAACAAGTTCATCAACAAAGCTAAGTATTTCTGTGTTTAAAACCTTTAGTTATGAATGTATTTTCTTTCAAAGGAGTTCAGAGTTTAACTTCAATTTGTTTACTCAATCCACCCAAAATACAACTATTTAACTCTATGTTTCATGAGCCTCATCTGTATATTAAACTATCTCCTCAGCTTAGTTAGGTTAACAGCACAGGAGTACAGTGGAGTATATCTTTTTTCTGGTAGATAAAATAAACTGAATTGTAACAACCTAACAGTAAAATCATGGCTCTGTTCTCAACTCTGCTCCAGACTTGCCAAATGATCCTGTCAAAGCATTTAACTTTTCTCTGTTTCCACTTTGCTCTGTGGTTGGGTACAATGACATAGATCTCAACCCCCTTTCTACAGCATATGAACAACTCAAGGTGATTCAGAGTCCAACATGGAAAAAAGTACACAAAAATAGTAATTATACTCTTCTTTTGCGTTTTCGGAGGAAAAAAAAAAACAACAAACAAACACTGAACTTACATTCGTGAGCACATTTTAGCAGCCACTATGTTGAAGACAGGGAAAGTATATATGATAAAACGCAGCTCTTTGTGTGGGAGAAATGAATACAAGAAAATAAAGCCCAATGCTGGCAAAAGTAAAATCCGAGTTCTCTTTTCTGTTACACCTAAAGGTACAAATACAATGCTGCATCCCAAAGCACGAGGCAGGGCTGAATAGAAATACCACAAGAAGGGAGAGGTCTTCAAGTTGTAAAGGAGAGTTAAGGATGCTTTCACTACTAACAGGTAGTACACACAAATTTTGCATAGAAGCAGTATACTTTTTATACACACATTCTTCCAGGCCTTTGGTTTCCTGACTTGTCTTTGGAGAACTAAAAGCAGTTGCTTAACATCATTCACATCACCCAACAGAGGCACATCAAATGGCACTAGTGATAGGCAACATGAAAACCCAAGGGGAAGAAACCTGGCTTTACATAGACTGAACGCAAAGAGGCAAGAAGGAACAGTCAGCAGAGGAAAGTTACAATCTGTAGAAAGATGTAAGAAACAGACACTGTGTCATAAATTTCAAATAATGAAACACTAGATGAAAAGTACAATTTAGCACCCTAACTGAGTCTCAGGAGTAAGTCACATCAAGTCTCTGCTTTGGCTGGTAGTGTTACTTTTCCCTGGATGTTTCAAAGGATACTCCCCAGTTGGAACTTTTGTTTAAAACTGTGTTATACCAGAGCACTTTCCCCTCAGGCCACACAAGTTGCCTCCAAAACAGAGAATCCACAGCAACTGTTAGCCCTAAAAGAATTAAAGAAATACAAAGCTGCATGAATTAAAGACTAAGGAAAAGCAAACTAACACATCCAAATAGCACACTTACCAATGAGATCAACATAAACTGAAACATGCATTGTAAGCCTCACCCAAAACCAGAGAGGGTTGAATCTGTCTGTCTTGCAATGGAAATGAAGGGAAGGGAGGCACTTCCTAACAGAAGTCTTAAAAGAAGCATGTTAGGTATTAATTCAATTGGGTTTCAACCTACTCCAATCCCAGGTGTGAAAAGCAGTGGTTTAATTGAGGTTTGTTTTAAAACAACATTATAGCATTAAATTTAATGAACAGTAAGCCCAAGTTACCTTCAATAGTACTAAGTATTTTTTTATTGTAAAGCTGTTAAGTTATAAAAAGCAATCTCTAGAAGTTTGCTACTATTCATTAGGTGCGAGGGAGGAGGAAGATAAGGGATTAAAGGGAAAAAGGAAGAGCAGCAAAACCATCAGCCCCATCTCCTCCACTCCACACCTCCGCTCTGTAAGAATTTTGCTCAGATAGCAAATAGCAGTGCCAGTGGTTAATTCCCATTGGACCTCCAAACTCTTACTGTTGTGAGGCACCTCCAAACGTGCATGGCATGGTCATTTAGTGTTCCTACTGTCCATGCTGTGGAAGGGACAGCAGATTGCCAGAGGTCATCATCACATATCTGACAACAGCGTTTCTAATTAGATAGGCTAGCAGAGAAGCTTAGAGTATTTACGTGCATATGCATGGGTCTTCCATGGATGGGTAGAGACAAGGGGATTTTTCAACCTCTCTAGCATGAAGATCACTTAAGCTGTTAAAATTAATGTAATAAAGAAAGAGTTGAACTGTTAACTCTCCCCACAACCCTCTGTTGCGTTTTATCCTGGGATTCATCTTATGACCATGGCAATAGATACTACAACTGATAACATGCACAAGGTACTAATTATACTGAAGTCAACCTGCACATCTAAGCCTCTATAAGATCAAGACATTATACTGTAAGCATCTAACGGCGGAGGCCACAGTATCTATCTCTGCTCCATGCACACCTATTTCCTCACATGGAAATTTTCAGGAAATAAAAAGTCTTGTCATATCATTAGCAAATGGAATCAAACTAAAAAAAGCAAACCAAAACCAAAACAAAAAACCACCAACAAACAAACAAACCCTCAAATGAACAAAAATCCACCACCAAATTCTCAAAAACAAACAAACAAACAAAAACAAAAACCCCCTCTTGCAGGCCATTTACCAGAGGAATCAGTCAAAACTCCAGACTTCCCTTAAATTTAACGCCATTTATTTTTTTTCCAAGCAAACACTTACCCAACCAAAAAATTCCGGCGGGAACAGCATGGGAAAGCACCTTGAAAATGGAGATTCTTTTAGTTAATAGTGTCACCAGGAGCATGAGGCCTAAGAATATGCAGAGCTCTGATCTGAAGACTATAATTGCCAATGCTGAAAACCAAATGAATGGCCTTTGCTTTTGCTGTATCCAAAATGTCAATGCCAGGAGCACTGCAAATAAGAAAAATAAAACACAGTGCCCAACATGCTGAATTATTAATTTTCTAAAGAAGAACACTATTCTCAGTCTTCTTGTTCCTCTAACTTCCCACCAATTCTCTCTTGGTCTTACTACCATTTCTAGTCCAGAAATTCTTCCTCTGTTAGAAGAAAGTAATTTGGAATAATGCACAGCTTTATACTGTTGATGTTTAAGTAATTAGGAAAAGTATAACTACAGAAGGAACACATGGGAACTCTTTCTATACCCTGTATTTAATAGCTTTTGAGGGGGGAAAAAAAGGAAAACAAACCTCAAGGGAGCACTAAAAGCCTTTCAAACTGATACATAATTAGTATTGCTTGATATCAGCTGAGCAGTTAGTTCATTCTCTTTGGCTAAGTATATTATTTTCATGATAACAGAAAATGATTTCAAATGCAGAAATGAGACTACAGACTACTGCTCAGGGAGAAAGAATTACAAATTTGAGTGATTAGCTGGAGACACACCGTAACTCTACAGATGAAGTGGTCTTTGTCACAGTTTAAATCACTACATAGTAAAGTCATCATGATCTTAAGGAAAACGTGCGAAATACTGATAGCACAAAACCATGAAGCAACTTGTATTTTTTCATTATCTGCAGAAATTATCGGAAATGTTTATTACTATACAGTGTTCATCTGACTGCATCTGCTTTTGTTTCTTAGTTCTGATCTATACAGTTCCTTCATCAACCTTGTGATTTTATTAGCTGAACAACTTGCACTGCAGCATGTAGTGACTCAGCTAATACTGTCACATGTGGTAAATCTTCCTTTTCATCATCTCTGGGGGAAAACTGTATGTATAGCAAAGGGTTTTGACTTTGATTTTTTATTCTTCTCTTTGAGCGTAGAAACTCCTGCATTTGTAGAGAACTCAGAAGAACAAGATGAGGATGTTGTGGTGTGTTCGACAGTCTCACGAGAAAGCCGTTTCCTATGTACACACTAAGTTCACAGGTTTTTTGGAACTGCAGGTGTACCTGGTGCCTTTTCAATAGCTCTATACTTTATGCATTAGACATGTGTACTCAAACCTCCAGCTAATCGAAGCCATCTAACAAAACCCACACAGACTCGATAAAACTCGATTCAACAGTGATTGCAAGCACATATAGTTTAAAAAAACAGAAGGGGAAGAAATCTCAAGTTTTCTTGTCTTGCTATCACACAATTTAATCAAGCATATGCATTAATTTGGTTTGACCATACTTTTTCTGTGCTTTACTGATACATTTGAGAAGAAATTTTATATTTTAAAATTATACCCATTAAATACCTACCAAAGGGAAGTGCAAACACATTAGGGAGGGTTCGTGTACAGTAAAACATCAAATGAAACTGAGTAACAGTGATGAGACAGAAGATTGATGCTGTAGTTGCTCCAAACTGTTTCCTAACTTCTTTCTGCAGCTTCCATAATGTGTAAATCACACTGAGCCCCAAGCTTCCTCGGACTATTAGAAGAATAAAAATGGGAATTAAAGAGCAGTATCAGACAGATCACTGATGAACAGCCATGTTATGTAATGTAATGGGAAAAAGTTCTGAAGAATACTGAAGATATCACAATATAACCATCTTCAAAGAAACAAAAAACCAAACAAAACTCATTAGTTTATTTATTCTAATCCAACTTTAACTGGTCCAGTCCTTTTGCACAAAGATTAATGCTCCTATGCCCAACTTAAACAATGTTTTCTGAAGCACACAGTGAGTATACACATGGGAGTGTATTTTCTGAAGCTACGTGAGACAATTGTTTTTTCTACACTGTCTGGCATTTGTTAGCACAGATTTTCCCCATGCCCTTAGTTACTCCCCAAACAGGAACTGGAATGGCCATGGTGGCCCCAAGTACCTACAGTCTGCAAAATCCCCCACTGAGGAAAAAAATACCATGTTTTAACCATTGATCCAAACACTGAATATAACGATGTCACCCATTAGTGCAGCAGTAAAAACATCTCTGTTTTGAGGATATAAAGCTCTCATACCTATCAGCTGGGAGTAAAACTTGGACATTCTCAGCACAGAAAGTAAATATATAGCTGGGCTGGAAAGAGCAGCAATAAAAATTGGTCCAAGGAACGTTCTTGGGACTACTCCAGGAAATTCATGATGGTCATACTGCAAAAAGGAAAATCTACGTAAGATAAGCAAATCAAAAACAAAGGAAAATAAATCATATTCACACTGCATTTATCCTACTCATAGTGCAGGGAATTGCAATCATTAAGTGTCCAAAAATGAAGACATACTTTTCAACTTACCTTATCCAAGTCCAGCTGGTGGTACACCACATCATGGATAGCTTGTAGGTTAAAGCTTTCCTCCACTTTTGTAAAAGGACAGACAGTTAAATGAACGAAGGCCACAACAATAAGCAGCAGCAGCAATGGGAATGACCGCCCACTTGAGCTCCTCTTCTGAGCCATCTTGGGTTTGAAATTCACAAATATTCTATTGTTATTTGAAAGAAAATGGGAAGAAATTACATTAATAATATAGCATGAAGTGTACAACCAGAGAAAGAGATTGATAATGCAAGGAAAATTTTCTACAGTACTGGAAAAGTGTAAACAAAGACTAAAATTAAATAATCCATGAATTTTTTTTAATACATTTAGTGAATTAAGTAGTCAAAAACATATTCAGGAAGCATTTCAGGATTTATGCCACCTTCTGTAAACGTAATGGTTTCAATTTTCCCCTAAAAAAACTCAAGACAACAGAGACCCTACCTAAGAAAGTATTTCCTTCTCCATTCCATACTGCCCCCACTGCTGAGAGCATCACCTCCATTATGTCTGCACTTTGTAGGAGAGATAGGTTTGCAATTACTCTCACTTTAATGGCACACTGGATTTACATGTGATCTTAAGAACATTCTCTCTCATTCATCCAGGACTCCAAAAGCAGTACGAGAGGAACCATGAGGACAAGGAACTGCTCAGAGCAGAGTACTCTGATATCCTGAGTTTGCCAGCACCAAGGTCTGGGACTCAGCAAGTGAAGGACGAATCCCCCCTGGCACCCACACCAGTGTCACTGTGACGTGAGACAGCCTGAATCCCATACTTCACACTTCTACCCAGAAATGAAGGCCACCTCTCCCAGTGCTTCATTTCACAACACTGCTGAGCCACCCTTATGGTGGTAGTATTTAGGTTGTATTTTATCATTATGGTAAAATCATGTGTCCAGGAGAGGCCAGAGTAAATCTATTCCATGCTCTTCTATTTTAAGCTTCCCAGTTTCTGTATGTTTACAATTTAATAAAAGACAAGAGATTTTGGTTATTGTTATTCTTGCTCTGTTCTCACAGAAAAAAACTTCAAAAATAGCATTTTTAAGGTACAACTGGGGTTTTGGTTAGAAATGTTTTCTCCTGTTTTGGTCTAAATATGTCCATCAAAGAGATGTAAGATTTGTAAGATGTGGCAGATTTGCTAAGATGACTTAGCAATTACCTCCTAGAGCTACCTTTTTACGAACTGAGGTTTGTGCTGCTCATTAGTAAAAATAAATACATGTATGCTTATATTCCTTATAGTCACAATACCAATAAATCCTGAAATTTGTGTACTGCCTGTAAATTGCATGTATCTGCATATTATTTTATATATCTGACTGCATTTTTTTCTCATGATTGCTCTAAGCCTGGGCTCAAAGACAGTTCTGCAGCAGGTCCTTGTTTTGCATTGTTAAGAGCCTAAACAAACACAACATCCCAGGAACCCAGAATAAATCTTTTTAAGCTCTGCCTAGTACTACGTCTTTATGAGAACAGATAAAAATGTGTTATGCTACAACCGAATCCTTTTTCCACAGCAGTAGTGAAAGAGGTACAGGAATGGTATCAGGAGCACCTCAAGAAGTGTCTGACAGGCATTAAGCCTCTGCAGAGGGCAATGGATCTTGCACAAACTCTTGTCTCTAGAAGGCAATCTTGCTCAATTCTTCCAAGGAACACAGAGGCATCTTATGTTTCTGGCCAAGCTTACCAAGGAGAAAAATTGGACACTGGAGCGTCAATCCACCACAGCACACAACAGTGGCATTTAAGTTGCTTCTGCATCAGGTGAAGCAGCATGTAGATATTCACCAGTAAGGGAAGTGTTTTGCACTGCTAATTCACAGCTTCTTAACATTTCAGATATTTTAGGACCCAATAAATCTTTGTTAAAAGGACCCAAGTACCTAGAAGCTCTATTTTTTCTTTCTTGACTTCATCACTCACCTTCACTGATAAATACTCTACAATACAGCCCACTCCTTCTATCTTTAGCTGAATAATCATTCCCCAGCTTCCTGAATCAGACTGAAAATGAAGCTACATATCCCACAGTTTATCACAAAGCTTCGTTTTATCTTGTGACTCTGATCCTTTGAATGCCTGAGGAAAGCAAGCATGCCAGCACACTCATACATCTTGAAGATAATTATTGCATTATAAATACTGAGATTCCCTGAAGGAAAACATGCTAGATGATAAAAAACCAAAGCATGAAGACAACACCCAAGTTTCTGAGATAAGGCCTAATAAATTCAGTGGTCTTGTCAAGACTCAAGATAACTTGCCCTGCTGAAAATTGATGCTGACAAGCCTCAAAATTCAAGCGTAATTTAGCAAGATAGGTAGACTCTGATCATTAAAATAGATTTTCTATATAAAAGCAAAATACTTGCAATTACAGTTTTTATTTTTTAAATGCCAAAACCACAGAAACATATTTTCACTTAAAAATATTTTAATAATGAAGTTTCAAGGAATAATCGTAAGCAAATACACATGGTTTTGCCCATTGTTAACATTCTGACAACTCCAGAAGGATCCTCCTCAGGCCCCTAAAACGTACTCACACTCACTTCCCCCAGATGCCTACACCAAGGCTGAATCATAGGAGAGCAACGATTTTCAACACAAAAAATTAATCTCTTCATGGGATTAAAAGGGGTGAAAAAAAAAAGAATGCTGAAGTACTGTCACATCAGCAATGGCTCAATGTTGTTCTGTACTTTTTCAGCAGAACCGTCATTAGTTCAAATGAACTCCTTACTCTTGTCCCGTGGAAAACCTACTATATTTAGCTCACTTAAGTTTTTCAGACACACTTCACTATAAATACGGTAGTTTGGCAGCCGAACTGCACATTGAATCCCTCTGCAAGGACTCTCCCTCACACGGAGCCATCTAAGCACAACCACCAAGCACATCCCAACGCAAGGTCCTCCCTCCTTGGCTTGATCCAGCTTTGGCAAAACCTATGCTGCATTATCTTAAATTTTGGTACGTTTTTCTCCTATGCTTTAACAGCTCTTACAATTTTGCTCCAAAATTAACTTCTCAATGAGGTCAGATTTAAGCCTTGTAGTTGCTGGGACTGCTTTTTCATCTTTTCTTAGGATAAACTGCATAGTTATTATTCTTATATACACTTGCTCATGAGTTTAGGGATTGGGTAAAAAAAACAAACAACAAAGACAAGAGATTAAAAGAGAAAGTTGGGACAGGAAACGAAGCACGAGGGATGGCACCAGACACGAAGGTGCGATGGAGCTGTGGAGAAAACGTCACTCGCCCTCCGGCTGGGGAAGAAAACACCCAACCCATCCCGAGCACTGTCCCCGCACCCGCACCCCCCCGGGGCACACCGCACACCCCGGCCCGTCAGGGGGTCCTGCGAGCGGGCCCCGGGCGGCACCGAACAGCCCCCGCGGCCGCCCCGGCTCCCTCCCCGCGGCAGGGAAGGGGCAGGGGCAGGCCTGGCGCGCACCCCTCGGGGGCGGCTGCCCTGCCCTGCACTGCCCTGCCCTGCCCTGCCCTGCCCTGCCCTGCCCGGTCCCTCTCCCCGCTCCCTCCCGGCCCATCCCGACCCGCACTCACCACGCGCGCGCCCACGTGGCCGCCCCGCAGAGGGCGCCGGCAGCGCGCGAGAGGCGGGGCCCTCCCCGCGAGCACGTGACGCCCTGCCCGGCCGGCCCTGTTAGCTGAGGGCAGGGCACGGG
>JAWWEU010000040.1:17669780-17703253 GCA_035583155.1 Acropternis orthonyx
GGCCCCGCCCCCCCCCCCCCCCGCCCCTCTCCGCCCCCCGCCCTCTCCCCAAGCAGTGCGAGGCCTCGGAGGCGGTGGCCGCCAAACGCAAATGGCGGCTGGGGCTGAAGCCGCCGCGGAGCTCGCGCCTGCCCACTCTCGTGATGGCGGCGGCCGCTCCCTCACACGGCCCCGCCACGCCCCCCGCCCGGCTCGCCGGGCACGCGGGGTGCTCCCATTGGCCCGGAGCGTGGCGGGCGCTGATTGGACCACGTCCCTGCACTCCGCCGCCTCCAGCCAATGAGAGCCCGCGACCGGGGCGCGCGTGTGGCCGGGGCGGAAATCTGAACGGGGTTGGTGCGGGGGCGGTGCCGGGGCGGGGCGGGGGCGGCCCCGGCCCCGCTGAGCCGCCCGGGGTCCGCTCCCAACCCTCAGCATGGGGCCCGGAGCCGCGGGGCCCGCACCCCATACCGCTCCCGGCACCGCTCCCGGCACGGCCCGCGGCGCCCTGGCCCTGCTGCTCTGCGCCACCCTGCTGCTGCCGCCGCTGCCCGCCCTTGGTGCTGCCGAGCGCCGCCGCCTGGCGTGCTCCACCTGCCGGGGCATCGTGGACAGGTTCAACCAGGTGGGCGGCGGGGCCGGGCGGGCGGTGGGGCCCGGCGGGGCAGAGGCAGCGGGCCGGGCCGGCTCCGCGCCCAGGGCCGCGCTCCGGCAGCGCCCAGCGGGTGCCGGGGCTGCCGTGGGCCCCGCTTTCGCTGCCTGTGGCCGCCTCGGGCAGCCCGACCCGCGGCACAGGGCATTCAGCGGGCAGCGAGGGGCTGCAGCGCCCTGTGGCAGCCGCCTGACCCTCGGTGCGGTCTGGGGGCACTGGCTGGGACCGGGGAACAGCCGTGCCACCGCCCTGCGGTGCCGCCGGGCGCTTGGGTTGCAACGCGGTGAAGGCTAGGCTAGGTGTTGTCAAAGCTGAATGAATTAGAGGTGCTGTGCTACTGATGGTAATAAAGTTCTGGAGAACTTAAAGAAGAAGGGTATAAAGTTTCATACGTGTACGGGGTTTTTTTTTTGTAAACCAAGACTGTAACAAGGCCTTGTTTATGCATTAGGAAAATTAAATCATGTTATGCTCTAACCTACAGTTTCGCACTTTGCATCTTGTCACTAGCTGGTTTTTTCACTTAGCAATTTGATCAGCAGATTCAGAGCTTTGCTGAAGTTTCTGCATGGCGCTTTTCACACTTTCAAATATTTACTGTTGGCCTTAATTTTTGTTAGAAACAAACCCTACATAATTTCGGTACTTTTTATATGTAGGGTTTAGCAGATACAGCAAAAAAGAACTTCGGTGGTGGAAACACTGCTTGGGAAGAGAAGACGCTGTCAAAATATGAGTCCAGGTGAGCTGTCTCAGTATTTTTTATTCATCTACCTGTTGTGTCCACTGTGTGTAACTTCACTGTACCAGTGTTTTTCTGGAACTTAAATATTGGACATTGCAGACAAAGTTTCATTTTTCCAAGCCTTAAATTCTTAATTACTGAAATGTTACATTACATTGTAATGTAAAGATTATGGTAAAGACTGAAATCCCTTATTTGTCTCGTTTCTGAAAACAATAAAACTTAATTCTGCCATTGGTCATAGTAGTTTTTTTCTATTTACACATTAAAGTCCTAAAATAATGATCCTAAATAATAGTCAGTAGGTTATTGATAGTCATAAAAAGTGCAGAGTACTTTAATATGTTTTACAATTAAAGCAGTATCTAGAGTTGTCACTATTTCAGTGCCAAACAGAAAGTAGCTTACTGTACTCTTGTTGATAGATATATATGTTTGATTACGGAGCAAAGTAATCTGATATTTTTCTCCTAAATTTCAAATTAATTTTTTATCTTAGTTGGAACACTGAGATGTTACTATGAGCTTCTTGGGCTTCTATCAAATACTAACAATACGTGAAATTTATTGTTGAACATAAGAGAAGAGTACTGCTTGCAGTTGTCTGGGAAGCCAAAAATCTATCAAACCTACAATCTGCAGGCAAACTAAATGCAAGTAAGCCACGAGGTTGTCGTGGTCATTCTTTTTTCTTTTTTGGTTGAAGTAATGTTTTTTATTCTGATATTTGCTGGGTTTTGAAACTAAAATAGAACACCTCATAAACAGATGAAATATTCTAGGCTGAAGTCTTGCTGCTCTGTCATGTCTTGAATTGTGTTGAATGTTTAAATTAACCTTACGGTTTTCCTTCTCTGCTTGTAGTGAAATTCGTCTTGTGGAAATCACAGAGAATTTGTGTGACAGTAGTAACTTTGAATGTAACAACATGGTAGAAGAACATGAAGAACATATAGAGAAATGGTGGTTCAAATTGTAAGTGTCGTTTTTTTAATAGAGATTTTTGGCTAAGAGGATGAACTACTAGCATTAAATCCTGTGTCTGAATAGTAGCAGTATGGGTAATTCTTCATTAGCCTTCAAGAGGTGGTGTTGGGTACAACTGGGTTCAGGCTGACTCTTAGCATTGTGTGCTGCTGCACTATGTTTGTTTTAATTTTCAATTCCAGCAGTGTCATACCAAAACATCCAGTCTAGAATGTGTACTCTTTTACCAGTGGCATATGCAGGCAAACTAACATTGGAAAACTGTGAAGTTTAGTTCCTTATTTGTTTTTCTTTGTCGTAAACCTGCAAGGGACTCTTTGGTTCTTGTGGGTTTTCTGCTTCTTTGCTTTTTTCCCCCAGAAACTATATTTTGTTCTCCTGGCAATCAGAGGAATAGTTTATACTAATCAGTCTAGAAATTGGATCTGTTGAGGATGGTAGAGTAGCAACTGACTTTTCTACCTGCCCTTTAAGCTAGCCTGTGATTTCTGTTATAACGAAGCTTTTCGTGTACCAGTGTAAAATATAATTAGTGCAAGGATGGCAGTGTAGCATTTAGATTTCCTAATATCTGTTTTTTTAAATTCCAGATAATGTTTCTTCTAAGTATTTTTTCACTAATTTAGACTGCCAGCACTCTCAGTAGTCTAGAATTCAGTAGAGTGAATTGCCATTATAACATTTTGTAACTGGATAAGGCTTTTTTAATAATCCACTTTCTTCCTAATGACTGCTTTATCCTTTTACCTAACTATACAGGATTGTGTGTATGTTAACATGTCAGTTGAAGGCAGTAGAACAGCAGAGCATAGAAGAGAATATTTCAATTGGAAGGAACCTACAATGATCACCTAGTCCAACTACCTGACCACTTCAGGACTGACCAAAAGTTAAAGCTGTTATTAAGGACATTGTTCAAACACCTCGTAAAACACTGACAGGCTTGGGGCATTGACCGCCTCTCCAGGAATCCTCTTCCAGTTTTTGAGCACTTTCCTTGTAAGAAATGCTTCATAATGTCCAGTCTAAATGTCCCTGATGTAGCTGTGAATCATTCCCATGTGTCCTGTCACTAGATACAAGAGATAAGACATCAGCACCTCCTTCTCCACTTCCCCTCAGGAAGCTGCAGAGAGCAATGAGATCACTCCCTCCACCTCCTAGAGAGGTACAGAGTCCTTAGGTGCCCCTCATAGGACATTCCTTCCAAAAGGTGAGCTATGCAACCTAGAGTCTTAAATTTGGTTTCCCTTTGCAGAACTGAAAGAAACTGGTCTTAAACTAGAAAACGTGACAAAGTAGACTTCCTGTGCTAAACAAAACCATTCATAAAATACATTGGTTTCTGGAAAGTTTCTGTATTTAATAGGTTTTGTGAGTGCAAACAAAATAGTTTGCCTTCTGTTCTTTAACCTGGAAATGTCATTCAGTTTCTGTGGTAGTTTCCAAAGACTTTGTCCATGATACTTTAGGGTTTTTTTCATAAATTGTTACATAAAGGGTGGTCGATCACTGGAACAGGTTCCCCACAGCACCAAGCCTGTCAGAGTTCAGGGATCATCTGGAGGATACTCTTAGTCATATGCTTTATTGTTGGGAAGCCCTGTGAGGAGCCAGGAGTTAAACTTGATGATCTCTGTGGGTCCCATCTAGCCTGAAATAGTCTACGGCATTCAGTAAATTTACTTTTCAAGGTCTGAGCCTTGGAATCAATATGGTCAGATGTAATAGCTTAGAAAGAGAAGCTGTACATGCCTCAGGAGCTGCTGAAGGCTCCTATAATGCTACAGAATATCTATGTCTTTCCTTTGCTGAAGTTTTTGAGACTTCAGCATCAACAGTACTGAGATCTGTGAATTGTCATTCAGAATCACAGTAGTCCTCATAGCTTGCCACATCACATCTAGTGATTTCATTGTTAATTACGGAGTATGCTAGTACTCAAGTAGCACATAACTAACTTCTTAATATTAAAAAAAGAAATCCCTCTAAAATAATATTCGATTAATGCTAAAAAAGAGGAGAACTTTTAACCCAATCATCAGGTTACCAATAATTTGAGCAAGTGTTAATATCTGTCCTGGTTATCTTCTGTATAGTTGAAATAAAGACTCAGCATGTATCTTTAAGAGGAAGACATAAATGAGATGGTCTAAACTGTATAGAAATCTTCCCAAAAAGTAAGGTGTTAAAAAAAAAAAAGTGAAGATTAATTGATTTTATTCATTGCTCTTATTTCACATTTTTCTTAAATATAATCTATAAAACTTGAGTAGAGTTTGTTAATAGTGTTGTAGCTTAAAAGCTAAATTTTCAAGTTGGAGAACTTCTAGAAATTGGTTCCTGAAATAGGATCGTCTTCCGAAGAACCAGGTTTCTAATCTCTCATGTGGAATAGATTTCTCTCCTGTGTTGTGGTGGGTTGGTTGACAAGTTGGCTTTTAAAGGATCTTTGTTCTTTTTTATAAATGAATGTCTTTCATATACAGAAAGAAGAAGTATCCTGATTTGTTTAAGTGGTTTTGCATTGAAACAATAGAAGTTTGCTGCCCTGCTGGAACTTACGGACCGGATTGCCTTGGTAATTTTCCTTCTGAAAAAATTCAGTAGTAGATAGGTTCTTTTTACCTCTTTGTTTCAGTCTTTCCTGACATGGAAAATACATGAAGGATGGTATTTTGCATGAGACACTGACTGCTGTGTAGCGTGTACCTGCTTAATAATTAGGTGGCTCCCCTGTGAATATCCTGCCTGAATAAAAGTCTTCTGAGCATGAAGTAATGTACAAAGCTATCAAGGGTACCAAGATGTGCAGAATCCATCTGATCTGATGCTCACATCCACACCTCGCCCATCCTTGAAAGCTCTGTGGCATCAAGTCTGTTGTTTAGGTGGCCTTCCAGAAGCTGTGTAGACAAGAATCCTTGACCAGTTTCAGGAGTAAAACAGCCAAAACACTGTTGGGGGAATTAAGTGAAGAAAGTTGCAACTGAGGATCAATTAAAAAGTCAGTGAGAGAAATTGTTTAAACGTTGGTGGGAGATGAAAGTGAGGTCTTTGCAAAAGTGGTAAAGATATTTTGGCCTCTGAAGCTTGTATAATTTATAAATCTCTAAAACCTTACAGTTCGTTAAGAAATCAACTTTGGCCTCTTATGTATTGTTAATAATTAAGTGCCCATTCCCTATGTTGATCTAAATGATTGCTGGTACGTTTTTATGACTGCAGTATGAGCCTTCTCAGAGATCCAGAAAAAGCAAAGATACCAACTTGATCCAGGAAGCTGGGAAAATAAATAAATTTCTAAGCCATGGTCTTCACCCAAAAATAAACTGATAACTGAACTTCCCTGGGGTTTGTTTTGCATTTCTCTTATACTTGAGTGTATTACTGAACACTCCCTTGTTGCAAAATGGTTTTTAAGTCTCAAGGGTAAAAAAGACTTTGGAAATTATATCCTGGTTCAGTGTGACTCTTTTTTTATTAATTTTATTTTATTTTACTCTCTGTGAAGAGAGAGGGACTTCAGGTGCTTGTGTCTGAGAATAGGAAGTTATTTTCTTGAACAGCTGATTTAAAAATGTTTTTGATCCTTATTAGCTTGTCGTGGTGGATCGGAAAGACCTTGCCATGGAAATGGCCACTGTGATGGTGATGGTACCCGAGGTGGAGATGGCTCATGTAGCTGTAACAAGGAGTACACAGGAGAATTTTGTTTGGACTGTTCCAATGGTTACTTCAGTACCTTGAGAAATGAGACGCATTCTGTTTGTACAGGTAATGAAGTCTTAACACGTACTTATATCTTTGTGTTACTTCAGTTTTTGTAAAGAAAACTAGAAACACTTTAAATGAACAAGTGTACAAACAGAACATAGTTTGGTCACTCAGCTTTAAGTATAAATGACATGCCAGTCACTTTGGTGGAATTCAAATGTTTTGCTAAGTCACCCTTCCAGGCTTCCCTTGATGTTTTTAATTTGTCTTCTCTGCTTTAAATTAAGAAGCAGCATTCATATGTGTCTTTGCCCCTCTGCTTCCCAAGTACTGTTAAAATCTTGAACTGAAATTATTGCATACTGGACTACTTTGGAAGGTAGGTTTTTCTCATGTCTCATGTAAGCTTACCTGGAATAAGTGGGCATGGAAACAGCTGACCTGTACCATAGACTATTTAGATTCCAGTTAGGTATGTGTAAGATTAATTCTGAAACAAAGGTCCCAGGAATAACCTTTTGCAATTGTTCAGATTTTCATCTGTTTTTACACCCTTGAAGAGATTCTGCAGCAATTACAACCTGATCCTGTGGTCTATTAAGATTGTTTTTCAACAGTCTATACTGTTTGGGGGTTTTTTTTCAATCTGGTTTTATAGTAATTCTTCTGTATGGTTTGTTTTATATTATGATATATAACATGTATATGTTATATATGGTGTGTTATATATACATGTAATATATATATAAAATATATGCATATGCAGCTGGATTTCTGGTATATTTCCCTTCAAAACTCTTCAGAGTAATATCACTTCATACTGCTCTCATAGCTAGTTGCAAATGAAGTAGTCTGAGGATTCGTTAGGTTAGAAGTGTGGAGTCTGATGTTTATAAACTGATGTTTCAACCCTGAGGGCCTGAGCAGATTTTACTTACTTGATCTTCTCTTCACGAATATTTTGGAAATTAAACCTGCCACTTCTAGTAGCTAGAACTACATGGCACTGTTCTCAGCATGCAGGTGACTGCAATTGCCAGGTTTGGCTTCCGGGGGCTTTTGGGGAGTATTTTGGGGTTTCGCAGTTGTTTTGGTAGGATAGAGCTGCATGTTTATAAATTAAATCTTAACTTTATAGAGGTGCCATCTTGTGAGTGGGATGGGAGTTTCAAGCTATTAAAATATGATAGCTTCCAGTGAATCCTAAAAAAAGTTTTCTTTGAGAGTTTATGTGCCCAAATTTGTCTTGGAAGCTCTCAACAAAGCTCAGGTTGTAATTTTCTCTCAGCCTGCCATGCTGCGTGTAAAACTTGTACTGATTCAAGTAACAAGGACTGCCAAGACTGTAAAGAAGGCTGGATTAAAAACGAAGATGGAGCTTGTGTGGGTGAGTAATGCTTGGCAGACTTCAAACAGGTTTTGTAGTAACAATGGCTGGTGGCATTAGGTGACATCACTTTGAGTTTTATTGTGGAAGCACTCTGTCAGTTTAGATTTCTACAATTTTTGTAGTCTCTCTCCTCCTAACTTGTTTAATTTGAAGGAAGGTAGTATTTCCTCACTATTGATTGCCTGGTGATTATGGTTGTCTTCATCATACTATTCACTGTAGATCTTTTTAGTTTAGTGGAATACAGATAGCAGCAAGTGGGGTGTTTCTTATCAGACATGGGTTTTTCTGGTGTTTATTTAAATGTGAAACAGTGCCCTGCTCTTGATTTAAACTGTTTTGTCAACTACTGGAAGATTCCTGTAAACTTACCTACATATTTCGTATTAATTGCACAATTGCCTTCACTTAACTTTGTCATAAATGCTCAACCCTGTAATTGGAAAGAAATAGTGGAAGACAGCAAGCTCAGTGCTTCCATCAATCTCTTACCCATTTCTACCTTAGCATTTAACTCGGTTTCTGAGGAGATAAGTATGAAACACTTAAGGAAAAAATGCAAATACTGAAAATGCTCCCAGTGCAGGAGTGCACAAGGGGCAAAGTAACACATTCTGTTTAACTGGTTGAATGTGACCATTAAAGACTCTTAACATAAT
Organism: Acropternis orthonyx; assembly: GCA_035583155.1. Classification (NCBI taxonomy): domain Eukaryota; kingdom Metazoa; phylum Chordata; class Aves; order Passeriformes; family Rhinocryptidae; genus Acropternis; species Acropternis orthonyx. Next base: position 17,677,910 of record JAWWEU010000040.1, read on the forward strand.
GCATGGAAACAGTATCTTGGAAATTATGGGCATGCTGCTTCTTCTTCAAAGTGTCGGTGAGAACTGGGCTTGAAAATAAAGCTCCTGCAATATCCGCCTAGGTAACTATTGGAACACTCCAAGAGCATTTTTAAGATACTTTGGCATTGTCTTCTATACCACTGTTTTTTTAATAATCATTACCACTAATCAAGTATAACTCAATTGACTAATCAGTAGGAGTGATGTGTGCAGCAGCAGGGTTGAGAGTGACAGCGAGGGGACTGAAATAGCCTTTGTCTGAATTTTTTAATTAAATACTGTTGTGCCCTTTCCTTAAAATCACAAGACTAGAATGTTTTAACTTCCGAGACAGAAGTTTTGAGCTTGACTGGCCCTAACCGTAACCTGCTTTGCTCTAACTTGCTTTGTGTAGAAAACTAAGATGTGTATGTGTCTGCATTTGTATAACTTTTCTAATGCTTAAAAAAGTTCCATAGCTTGCTAATGTAGAAGTAAAGAAGAAAACAGTGTTCCAGAACAGTAGTCTATCTACTTGTTTTTTATGATATTTGCATAAAAACATAAATACATGACTTGAAATTACCTGCAATTACAAGGATTGCAGGTATTCTAGAAGTTCATTTAATTTGAGCTCTTGAATTTCTAATAAGTCTGTTAGCATCATCACAAAACATAAGGTTCAGTTTTGATTCTTTTTTATGTAGGTTTCAGCTGAACAAAACAGTGTATGTTACCATGCTACTTTTGTGTCTAACATGTTGCATATCTGATTCCAAACTCTTAGGTAACTTTTCACTTTTTCTTTCAGATTTAGATGAATGTGCTACTTCTCCTTGCAAAGATCACCAGTATTGTTTGAACACAGATGGATCTTTCTCATGCAAAGGTTTCTTTTTAATCGGCTGTTGTATTTTACTGTCTAGAATCCTAATCTAATGCTAGAGGTAATGCTAGAAAGGTCATGATACCAGACATTTGGTACAATGTGGTCTGGTTCTTACTGGGCATGGGGAGGGTGAAACTTTAGACTTGTTGTATGAGGAAAGCAAGAGATTTCTGGTTGTTCCTACTCTTTATCTTGTGAGACCCTACCTTGAGTACTGCATCCGGCTCTGGGGTCCCCAACATAAGGAATGCATGGATCTGCTTGAGTGGGTTCAGAGGATGACCATGAAGACTTTGATCAAGGGACTGCAGCATCTCACCCATGAAGACAGGGTGAGAGAGCTAGGATTGTCTAGCCTGGAGAAGAGAAGGCTCTAGGGACACCTCATGGCAGTAGGGGCATTGGAAGTAGGTGATCTTTAAACTCCACTTCCAGCCCAAACCATTCTGATTCCTTGTGTGGGTAAGCTGTGTGACTTTAAGGGTGGCATTTTAAACCCCATATATATAATTTTTTATTCATGAAATATTTTATCTTTAGGATGTGATGCTAGCTGTGTAGGTTGCACTGGAGAAGGTTCTGACAAATGTAAGACCTGCGCATCTGGATACATGAAGGAAGGTGAAAAGTGTACAGGTTGGTGAATTTAGAAGTATGTAGTAGAAAACTGGTTAGCTTACTCTTGGCTGGTCATGCTGAGGAGCAAATAAGTACATTCATGTTCATATGCTCTGGTTTTCAAGCCTGGCAAAGTGAACCCAGTCGTTCTGGTATTAGCTGCAAAGACATCCGTAATAACTTCCTGGATATTACTGAGCTAATATACTTGACAAGGCTTTTAGAGTGAACCACTCGTACAAAGGAACAAAGTATTTTGTAGCATGTTTGGAAAACAGCTACGTGGGTCTGGTGTCAGTTATCTACCACTTCATCAGATGTGTATGTCTCTATTAATTTTGTAACAGAAAGGCAGGAACTCAATGTGGACCCTGTGCCTTTCTGTTAATCCATTAGTGTCCAAGTTCAAATGATATCCATTCATGAAATTAGACTTTCTCTGTGGGGAAGAGCAGAACATATGCATAATCTTAAGTATCTATTAACTATGATAATGTAGTATTTACAGGCTCTGTTCCCTTTAGCTGTATTTTGATGGCATAAATAGAAAACGACTGTGGGGGACATGTTCACTAGATTAAGGTGAATTACTTAATTGTGACAAATGTAATTGCGTAATACATTTCCCCGCACAGGAACCTGCAAAACATTAAAAAAATCCCCAGCCCTTTCTGAATAATTTTGAAATACAGTCTGAATTGTGAAGAATCAGATTATTTTAACAGAAGTTAAATCTGTTGCAGCAGCATTGTGCTCCTAAGTGTTTTTCATATTTGAATAGAATTTTGTTTATATGACTGTGCACAAGTAAGTTTTTTAACAAAATAACAGCAATAAATTCTTTCTTTCCCTATTCTATCTCTAGATGTAGATGAATGTAACCTTCCTGAAAAAGTCTGTGTGAAAGAGGATCACGACTGTGTTAATACATCAGGTAGTTACAAGTGTGTATGTTCAGAAGGGTTTGAAGATAAGGATGGCACATGTGTTCAAACTGTAAAACAAGGCAAGTAGCTTTTCAGTGACAATTTTTTTAAAAAAATATGCTGTATCAACAACTTGGAGCTTTATTGCAGTCTAAGGGTCTAGTTGCTTATAAACTGCTCTTTATAATTTCTCATCTTCCTACAGCTGTGGTCCATCAGTAGTATGGAACTGTTTATCTTGACTCAAACTATACCTTCAGTCAAATTCAAGTGTAATTTCTTTCTAGAATGTATTGACACCTTATGGACAGAATTATGTTAATTAGTGTTTCATTACTCCATCTAGGCTTCTTTGACAATTCCAGAGTGAAAGATGGGATTATTTTGCAGTGACAGTTGTAGAAGAATAAATGAGAGACATTTAATTTCATACCTTTATTTTCTTTATTGCTTGTTTGGATGGTTATTTGGTCCCCTCATTTCATCCCCAAGACTTGCTTATTCCTCGTATACTAATAAGTTGTAAAGATCTGTATTGTATTCCTACTCAAGGCCACTCTGCTCATACCTTATACTCTCAGTCCTTTAAAATCAGTTATGTCTTTCTCCAGTGCAGGTACTCAGGATACCAGTTACTATGTTTTTAATGTGGCCTGATATTTTATGAGACTAAAAGTAAAATGAAAAGCTGACAAATTGGCTTTTTTTTTTCTTAGATAATGTTTTTCCCAATAAAATAAAATTGCTCTGCTTTTTTAAAGGCTGCTTTAACATCTGAAATGAGTGGTTCGTACCATACAAAACAGTTCAGAGTAAGACTTGCCTTATTTTTTCAAATACCAGAACTACCTCTGAGAGGTCACATGGAAAGGAGAAAATCACTGTGAATAGCTGAAAACAAAAGATTAGAATATAAATATCTGTGCCCTATTTTTTTTAAATTCCACTAACAGGACTAGTTATTTGAAATACCATGTTATTTGAAATATATTTGAAATATTTTGTTTCAAGTAGTAAAAGAAAAGGAAATTTAGACTAGGAGGATGGTGCAAGTAGCTCTTCTATATTGTTTAATTGCCTCTCTGATCTTGATAAATGTTGATTGGGTTTCTCCTAAAATCCTAATGTAAAAAATCATATGGTATAATTAATAGTAGATTTGTGTTCTAATTGTGATATTTAACTTCACAGGAGAGGAATTAGAGAGTGAAACAACTGAGCCTTCACATACTGGACATGATGACTTATGATCTGCATTCAGAACCAAAAGACATTCCTATCTAAAGTTCTAAATTATTGGACCTCTGCTAGCTGACATACTGTGGAAATGGTATTAAATATGCAGGTTGCCATTAAGATTTTTTTTAAATGGTGATAACCTACTCTTTAAGCTGCATTCTTTGTTCTTAAATCCCACTTTTTATATTATTCTTCAAGAACAACACTTAGATGGGTTAGTATAAAATTTGAATGAACAGAACATTGTACCCAGCAACTGTAAACAATTTACAGGCTTCTTGTTCTAGTGCCTACTGAAAACTGTTACCTTTTGGAAGAGTTTAGTTGCACTTCGTAATTCAAGGAAAATTTAGACTGAAGTTTGATGTTTCTAATCATAAGAAATATTTCTGTAACTGAAATACAGCTTTTGGAAATTGTCAAAGGGAATCTCTTTGCGGGGGAAGCACTGTTCCATTATACAAAATAGAATGCCTAATATTGCATTCAATAAAAGTTTATTTTGTTGGAATGTGCCTTAAAATTTTTAAGATGCTAATACTTTGATGTGTTGTCATGTCTATTTTTCTTTTAAATCAGTGAAGAGTAAAGCCAACCCCAAACAATACTCTCAAAAACAAAACCCAGAACCTTGTAAACTGTATTTCAGTTCAGCACTGAATTCCAGCATGCAGTTGTGTTGAAATGTAGATGGAAAAAAAAAAGAAAAACCCAACAACATGCACCCCTCGTACACAGTCCTCTAAAGGAAGAATTATGTCAAACTTCGCTTTTCAAAGGCAGGTAGACAAGTCTTTCTGCCAGATACTTGCCTTACTCTTTTTCCCCTCCTCTGCCTTGAATAGAGTGGGGATTGGACTCAGTTTTCTTGGGTTTTTCCCTTCATGATCAGATTGGAGGGGGTGGAGAAGCAGGATTTAAACTGATCAGCAGAAACTGACAGTGAAGGTTAAGTTCTTTGTGTTAACCAAACCAGTCCAGGCTATCAATGCTTTCTGCTGTATGTGTTAACAGCTTAGTGCTAAAAAAAGTGAGCTGTTTCCCATTTAATTTTTTCATTGCCTTTGTAAGGACATCTGGTTATATCACACAACTTAAAGTTGCCTGAAATTATAGGTCTCATGTCAAACTATACAAATATGTTGCTAAAGACTTCAGAAGTCATCTAAGATAGCCAGCACCCAAGACTTGTGCCTTGGTGAAGTGTTGGTTTGGTACCTGTTTCAAAAATACCAAGATGAACCTTGAACTTCTAGATTCACACCTGTTATTTTTTTTGTAAACTTCATACTGTGTGTTATCAAACTGAAAGCAGCATCCTTTTTGCTGGATTGTTTTGCTATTGCTTTGGGATTTCCTGACCTAAGACTAAGTGCTTTTTGCAATGGGAAACACACTTCAGTACTATCTAGGCACTTTAAAAGACAAGGCTCTCTGGTATGTGATAGCTGGAATACACAGAAGTCCAGGAACACTTTACAGTAGCAAGCAAACCTAGAGACCTGCACATTTCAATTAAAGCTCTAAACAAGGCCAGGAAAGCAGTCTGAAGTATGCAGCTTGTATACCACAATCCTCTGTTAGTGTCTAAACTTAGAAATCAAAGTATGTGCTGAAATGTTTTCATCTGAGCATTGGGACATAATAGTGATTTTTTTTTTCTTTGATGTGAATTTCCAGCATGTCTATAATAGGCACTGAGTTCTCTGCAAAGTATAATACCATTCATTCATAAATAGGGTAAATGAAATCTGTTTTGCAGAATACCTTGATGATTTAGGTAATTCAGGAAGTCAGAGATCACCTGAAAGGATTCAAATCACTATCTTCTTTCTCAAGAAACATGCCAAAATCCAGAGGCTACAGACAAGATCAGGACACAGGTAATTGTAAAATATATGAGATACACTGTACAAACACAACACTTTTGCCTTCTATAGATGATGAGGACTGATCATACATTGTCCTAATATGTATGGGAGAGGTACTATTCAGTAGGGCAGTTGTCAGTTCAAAAGGCAAATGATGACATTTGCAAGTTGAAAAAGCATCAAGAATTGGGAAAATCACCAAATCACATTTTGAGCATAATGCTCTCAGTGTATGCAGCACTATGTGCATATTTTAAGACAATTCTCCCTGATGAACAGGGTCCACCATGCTCTTCAGGTTGCTTTCAGACTGTGCTTAACAGCACAAAGTTAGGCACACAAATAATTAAAATTTGCCTTAACAAGTGACTAACTAAAAAGAATGTGTGGGTGAAAAAACCCCAAAAATGATGAACATCAAAAACCAACCAAACAACAACAAAAAAACCTTTTAAAAAAACCCCATGTAGTCCTGGATCATAGGTAGCAATAATAAAAATGACAGTTCTCAATAATGATCCTAGCTGACCTGATATCCTTCCCTTCCCCATATCTGTCAGACTGCCATGGGTTATTTTCTGAGGTTATCTGTTCTGAAATGAATCTTTTAAGGTTATTCAAAGCAATTGTCTGTGCTTCTCTTTTAAATTTTCTTCCTTGGACCAAAATGGAATTTTCCTCATCCTTTTCAGCAGCTTCACACCTTATCTAATGTCTTGGTTTCATTTGCTGCAGACATGTCTATTGCAGCCCTTGATACTCTTCAAATCCCTTGCTGGTTTTCCAAGTGAGCTTTGGCTTGCTTGACTCCATTCCTTTATGCTAAGACAGTGGCTCTGTATTCCTCTGGGTCACTTGCCACTCTCCACCTCCTGTGTTCTTTTTTATGTCTTGATTTTTGTCAGGAACTCGTTCATTCCTGTCAGCTTGTCAGCTTCTTCCCACCTTTGCATGATTTCCCAAGTATCTTGTCTTGGAGAAGGTGATGGCTGCAAATCAACCAACTCCCCTGGACCCTTCTGTCTAGGGCTGTCTGCCTTAGCTTCCCTCCCATGCTGAGCCCTGAACTGGCCAAGGTCTATCCTTCTAACATAAAAAGTTATGATCCTGCTATTTCTTTGAAGGCAAAATAGTATTTGGTTACACTACTTGGTCTGCTATTGAGGTAAAAATATTTTCTCTACTTAATGATGTTTTTTTTTTTTTTGTTGAATTCAACCCTTCTACTTCAGTCTTGGTCAGTAGGGTGACCATAGGCTCTTTGGACTGAGGGTCATATTTTTGATTTACTTTTGTTAGAGTTGTGGCCTAATCCTCACACATCCCTCACTTTGCATCACAACATCTGATATGTAGGATTCACATCTGTCATTGTGTCCACTAGTGCAGAAAGTGTATGAGTAGTACCTGGAAACTTGTGCAGCTAGGAGAAACACGCTTCTCCTTCGAAATTCTTCTGTATTCACAGTGCACAGTAAGTCCAAGAGGGAAGGAAAAAAAAATAATTGGATTTCATACTAACTGTAAGATGAATGTTGAAGTTAAACTTGTTAATGTTGGGACAACTATCTTTAAATACATCTTGGGGCTGCTATGTCAGTATTTCTAAACATATTTGAGAATGGATAATTTGTTGTTGGTGCTTCATGTTTTGCAAATCTGTGATGTCCATGCAGTGTATTATTTTTGGTAGATTATGTATATAATAACTTTAAAAATCTTTTCGTACCTTCTGTTCTCCTTTTTTTATAGATACCATACCTGGACTAAGCAAATTCATTTTCCATGATGAAAAAAGAAAAGGCACCTTAAATAAAATCAGTTCTGCTTTATACTGATTTTTTCAGTGTCTTCTAGGAATTTGGTCCAGATCCTGTTACTCTTGCCCATTCTGTGTGCCTTTAAGAAGTTACTGCTAATGAAAAACCAAACATTGTTTTTCTTTAGTATTTCTTAGTTTTAAAAAACAGTTTGTTTGGGTTTTTAAATAAGGATGGAGAAGAAGGAATACACACTTTGAGAAATAAGTTGTCCCACTTATTGGGTTTTTTTATTCGGTTTGGGGTTTTTTCTTCCTAAATAAAAATGGCTACCCAAAAAAAGGCATACATGAATAAATTAATCAGTATTCTAACAGGCAAGACCATGTGGGTCATCTTATTTTTCCCTTGCCAGTGTGGAATTATTCTCTCTGTGCCATTTGGAAATGCAGTATCTAATAACAAAATTGCTGAGGTGATGTCTTTTCCATCATTCCCTATGATTTTATCTATCATAATATATTATCAGGTACTCATCTGACAGTATTTCTTTTTAATGACTAGCACAATAAACAAGAACTCTCACACACGCAGCTGCGATCGTACCTTGTTTGTTTGAGGTTATGCACAGACAGAAAAGGGGGTCCTGTATAAGATCTTTGCCTTGCAAAAGGTGGAAGAGGAACAGGTTCAGGGAACTGAGACTCATCTTTGACCTTTAACATAAAAACTATGCAGAATTTTAGTCTGCTTTCAAACTTTTGGTTTCTGGAGTAAGCGGTGCCACGTTTTCAAGCTCTGAAGGAAAGGCGGCCAGAAACTACCATTTAGAAAAGTGTGACAACAGCTTATGTTTTCGTATGAAGTCCAGTTATGTAAAGAAAATGTCTAACTGTAACTCTTGGCAGCAGTGAGACATGGAGTTTCAGTGCTAAGATCAACTTGCTTTTGGGAAATTCAGAATTTTTGCAGTGTAAATGTATCCTCTCAGTGCCTTTGTAACTTACTTTAAGAAAGTTATTTTCATGTATTTAAGTAACAGCAAGGTTAGCTGTGGCTGCTCAGCATCAGCAAATAGATCACACATCAGTGGGAGTGGAAAAGAGGAAATGTGCAAAATCACCAGGTGTATGGAGCAGCCACCAGAAAGGCATGGTGTAGTATCCACCGTCCGTGGTCTCTTGGAGTTCTTTAATAATTGCATCCAAGAGCCTGGACTGAAGGAGCAGCTTCTTAGTAATCAGGAAATAAAGAATTGTCTCTACTCCATTTTTATATTTACTCATCTATACAGCTAAATGCTTGTGTTTATAAGAAAATATTTTTATAGGTAGGGATATATGTAGACCTTTGTGCCATAGTATAGGTAAACATCTTTCAATTGAAGTACTTCATAACTTTGTATTTTTTTCATTATTCATCATAATATATGCAGGGATTAAAGTAAATTCTTCCTACCTGATGTCAACTTTTGCAACAAGAAATTTGATTTCACTGCAACCTGCAGAAGCTGGATAAACTCTTCCTATGAGCTTGCAAGAGAGAAAAGATGAGTCATTAAGACTCAAGCTGTTCTGTCTTTTAGGACATAATTTTGTTATCAATTCATTGCACAATGTTCATGTTCAAAATAAACAGAGTGTCCCCAGAATAAGCTTTGGTTTATGTTAAAGCTCTTGGCACAGATGGCGTTTGACAGGCTATTTGACAAGACAGACATCCTAACCGGATGACAGCTCTGGAATTCCAGTTGTTTGGGAAAGAGCTCTGTGGCCCTGGTGGTGTGGTGTTGCTTCAGGCATTCCTCTGTAGGTAGTAAATGTTACGGCACAACTGTTTGCCCCATGCAGAGATGCACAGCTGTGCTACTCTGGGGAAGGAGTTCATGTCTGTGATGTGCTTTCAGTATGTCAAGCTGCAGATTTTCACTTTTGTGTTAAGCCAGCAGAGGATACTCTTGAGCTTCCAAGAGTAAGTTGTTACATTGGCTGCTTCAGCTTACTGCGTCAAAAAGAGTTATGGTACTGAGGGGAGGAGCTGGAAATGAGCTCTTAATTGTATGGGCCTCATTGCACTTAAAGTATTAAATAGGTCATATACTTAATGAATATACCTACACTGCTTTCTATCCAAAAGCACACACCTGAGATCTTTCCTGGTATAATATAATCTTAGAAACAGGGAAATTCAGTTTTGAAGGGACTCCAGGATGTTTCTCATCCAAAAAACTGCTGAAGCAGGGTCACTGTGAGTTCTGAGTAGCTGCCTTACCCACTCTTGAAAAGCAGTAAGGATGCACACTGCACATCCTCTTTTGGCAGCTGTCCTCACAGTCAAATTTTTGTGTATTCAGGCTGAACCTGTCTTGTTCCAACAGACACCTGTTGTCTCTTGACCTCTTGCTGTACATTGCTGTGAATCCTTGATCCACTGGCTCTGCTTCTCCTAATGCATCCCAGGAGGCTTCTGGCCCTCTCTGCTGCCAGTGTGCTGCTGGCTCACAATCGATTGTCTCACTGCCTGCTGGACCCCCAGGACGTTTTCACAGAGTTGCGCTTGAGCTATCAGTCCCCAGCCAGTATCACTGCAAGGGGCTCTTCCTTCCAAAATGCAAAAATTGCAGTTTGTCCTTTTGGAGTTTGGTAAGTCTCTGTCACTCCATTCCTCCATCTTGGCTAGATCCAAATTTTCTCTGAATTCTTATACTTACACTTCATTTTAATTCAAAACAACAGATCATCTGCCTTTAATAGAATGAATTTAATAGAATGAATTACACATATAAAGCCTGAAAGTTTGTAGACTTGTGGATTACAGATTTGTAGACAAAGTTACTCAAATAAAACTACAAAATTGGGTCATAGATTTCTAACCTATTCAGCAAATAAGAGAGGAACAGAGTTTTATCTTTTCTTTGAAAAATAATACTTCAAGAAGGAAAATACATAGCTTACATAGCTCTCGTGTGATAAAGCTCAAGGAACAAATGCACATTTAACTATACTTGACAGTGTGACGTAAACCTCATTAGAAGTATGACTTTTATTTTTAAAGGTTCATAATCTTTCTCTAAAAACCACGTACATTTATGTCATTACTCATAGATACAAATAGATATTATTTAAAGCACAACTTTCTGCCTCACTGTTTTTCAGTTTTTCCCTCTGCCAGTCAGCTATATCATCAGTTGTTCCTGCTGCCTACAACTGTATGTTTTCTGCAGATCACAAGGAGAGCAATGAAGTGGCCAGAAACACCTGGAACCTCTTCAGAATTTTTGCTGGCACATCTCGAGCTCTCAGGATTGTCAGAGCACTGAGACTAATGGAACCACTTTTGTGATCCATTCACAACCTGGCACCACCTGAACCAGATGAGTTAATGAAAACTGATGACTCATTAGGGGCAGTATAGCAGTGTTTTGTACAAGACTCTTGACTTGACTCTATAGTCAATATAATTCTGCTTTTTTCTTCCCCCAAGACCTTGTGGAAATGCACTGGAACAGTAAAAATATATGGTTTTGTGAAGGTCACAGTCTAGTGTACTCCTTTCATTTTTTATGATTTGACAGTTAGAAAAATTAAGAGAATGGCAAGGAGGGAATTAGGTGCTGGAATATGTATAGACCAGACAGCATTCTTGTTACCTGAAGAAAGGTGACGTTAGTCTTCTGCTACTCATTTCATTTTAAGGTTATGAATAATCTCAGTCTGTGCCTGATGCAATTACATTTTAGTGCCCATGTGAAAGGGTTCAGCACTGGCCTGGAGGGTTCAAGCAGTACATTGTGCTACTGAAACGAGAGGTCTGCATACAGCTGAAATGTGTCCATCTATGGCAAGGGTCAGCTGCATACTGTACAAGTGCCAAAAGTGAGGGAGAGTAGGTCCTGAATGTTATAAAGGCTATTGAGTTCTGACAAGATGTTTGGTAGTTCTCCTGGCTCTTTCTGAGTTCAGGGCTCAAACAGCCCTGCCTCACAAAGAGGAGAAACTATCACCTGCATCATTCCTTCAGATGCAGTATTTTCTAGCTGCCACTGAGCACTTCCAGTGCACTTAGTTGGGGAAAAAAATGTCTGGCACACTGCACTTGAAAGATGCTGATCCCTGTTCTACATCTCACACTTCCACGGGAAACATCCATGGTTGTTGAATTTAGCTATATCAGAGCATGTGTTTCAAATCCTGTGAAATTACGTGTCTGTTAACAGCAATTTAAAAACCTTCCAGTTTTCATAGAATTCTATAAACAAGAGTATGTAGTACTTCTGAAGAGTTATCTGCGGTTACTCTGAAAATAACCTGATATTTACCAGGGAAATCATCACCAGCGGAGGTACTGCTCCCTATTGGCTTGCATTCTGTATTGTAATAATATTTGGACTTCCCTCAATGTGAAGTAAGAACACAGTGTTTACGTGAGTTAGAAGCACAGTACTGAAAAGAAGCAACTATATGAGGTATATGAGTTAATGTTCTTTGAATAGCAACTGAATAAACTTCCAAGGAAAATTTGTCTATTTTTGAACTTAAAAATGGTTCCAGGAAATACTCATCCTGTGACAAAAAGTTTCAATATTCTCTGGAGTAGACAGGGATTTTATCATGGGATCATGGTCTTCCGAGTTTGCCAGTGAAAGAATGGACAGGCAATACTTTCTGTTCTGAGTCCTTGTGTTTAAAAATAAAGAGAAAAAAGGTCATAATTCTGCAAACTAAGCTTGGCAACTGTATTTAAGCTTCTAGGAAAGCCTTAAACCCCTTACAATTCCTAGTAATGGGTTGAAGCAGGAGATGATGGGGATTTGTTAAAATAAGAACTTGTGGGAAACAGTCACTGGTAAGTTTTGTCATTGCAAATATCACTGATTCTAGTTCTGCTGTCCTCCATGAATAAACAGGCAGCAGAAGATTCTTACCAAAGCATCCAAACTGTAGGTGAGCTTCATCTTGACAAGAGGAAAAAAATAGATCTGATGGCATGTGGACCAAAACATAGAATCTTCTGAAAACTAGAATAATCCTGAATATGTGGTGAAGGTGATGCCAGAGAAATGGAATGAGCAGGCTCTTGCAACAAAAGTAATTTCAGTAGCACACTGACATTTTGCCTTGGTTCTTCCACAGGAAGAGCTGTGGAATATGTCTTCAAAGCTTTTTAATTTGCACCTGTCAGGAAGGGTAGATGATGGATGAATGGAGATGTGTGTAACCGCAGCAGACCAAGGTGTCAGTCAGTTGCATTCTGCAAGATTACAGCAAAGGTTGCTCTGAGTTTCTCCAGGCCACCTTTGAGGTACTTTTTTGAAAGTGTAGGATGTTTAGAAACATGTCCATAAACAAATCCATGGGAAAAGTCACCCTGGTGGAGAGCAGACAGGGACATAATTTCTGAGTTCTGAGCCTAGCTGTGAATTATCTCTGTGATTTTTGGATCATTTGCTCTATTGAACTTTCTCCTCTGGGCAGGCCTGTACTTGCTAGGCTGGCTTGGATAGTGTTACCTCATTGTGAGGTAGGAAAGCATCTCTCTTACTGTAGAGGGTGGCATGATTTCAATGCCTTCCTTTTAATTTGGAGGCCAGACTCAGGAATAAGAAGCACTGACCTTAACAAGGAAACTCTGGGACTTAGTGGCCACCCATAATCACTGTTACTCAAAAACTCCTTCTAGTTTCCTGATTTGCTCTGGAAAACCTGATAGACCTGTGGCAGCCTGGGCTTTGGATGAACCCAGTGGCACCTGGCGCAAACTGAACATCTCTAGTGAACGCAGGGATCATACTGATTTTGTGCTTTCTAGTGCTTCTGTGAAATTCATATCACTACAGAAGTGGGAGAACCACTCAAATACCTCAATGTGAAGTGTCCAAAATGATGAAATAACACAGGCTTTGGACTGTGGAGCATAGGTCATACCAGTTCAAACAAACCTGAGAATTAATGTAAATTTTGTAAGGACAGGCAGCTGCATTTTTTACAAGAACTCAAGTAAAATACAGGCAGTGAGAAAAAGTTGCTTTTGATTATACAAGGTTTGTCCATATGGTCATAACTGGAAGTTACACAGCCTGTTGTTCAGAGAATCAGCACTGCAGTATTCCCACAATAACAACAGAACAGATAGAGAAAATTATAAAATGCAATATGATGAATGCGTATTGTCCCCAATCTCTTCTATTTTTCTAAAATGGAAATTTTTGATTTTTTTCCTTTTTTTTTTTTTTTTTTTTCCTAAAAAGTATCAAATCTAATAAAACAAAGCTTGTTAGGGGATGACATTAACAGCAGGACAAAAAGTTCTTTCTTCTTCACAAAGCCAACTTTTCTTATGAGGATGTGTCAAGAAATACTAAATTTCATGATACTTCTTTAACCTTTCATTGTTTCATAGCAAGTGATGTATCTCCTGGTGACAAGTGATGAATGATTTTGTAGAATTATTTGTTTCTGCTAGAAGGAGTCGCAACATATTTTCCAGCATAAAAGCTCCTAGATACAGTGACTACTGTTTAAAGTAGAAACCGATTTTCAGAATCAATACTGTAGTGGAAATCAATGAAAACAGACAAATGAAATTATTATTCTTTTCCAGCTGCAAATGCAACTGAAGTTGCTTTACTTAGATGTTCTTCTCCAGCTTTAAAGTTAAATACAAACGTTTAGCTAATTAGTCAAGTTGTGCATGCAGACAGGCAGGAGAGAAGTTGAAGAATGCTTTCCAACACAGGATGGATTTTAGAGATGACTGATGATACTGATGAAGTGATACTGAGGATCATTTTTTCTGACTAACTCCTTGGCTTTCTCTGCCCCTCCCTTCCCCATCTGCAACATTCCTCCCCACTCCCTCCTTGCATTTATCTGCAGCCTGCCTCCTTCCTCAGACCACAGCTGTCCAAAGGCCTTTGCTTGCTGCTTACTCTTTTCCCACACTTGGTCTCACCTTACTTCTGTTGGCATCTAAAGAGACATATTGGATGTTTTTTCTTGCTAGTAAAAAACAAGATGATCCACAGCAATTCAACACCACCAAAGGGATAGAACTAGTTAGCATGTAACTAGCCCAAATTGTGCAGCCAATCCTGTCACTTTGGGGTATCACTGCAAATCAGGTGTCACCATTGCTGTGGACACTGGGAGATTTGCCTGCAGTTTTTAACTGGACCGTGACTGAGATCTTAGAGCACTGAAAACGAATGACTAAAACCAGACACCTTTCTCCCAATGTTTTAAAGAGGTCTGTTGCAAGGAAAATACCCTACTTGTTGGGATGTCCTCTGTGCTGGAGTGAATGAGCTTTCAGAAAGGAGCAAAAGCTCAAAAGAAAAGAAAGAGAAATTGATTTTGTTTGAATACTTGAATTAGAGTATTAGAGATTAGAATAACAGAGAAAACTTGATTTATTCTGGTTCTCTCACAAAAGAGAAATCTCAGACTCCAAAGAAGTGCAAGAATAGGGGTTAAACAGAGGAATATCAGTTATTGAATAGCAATTAGTATCTTCATAAAGCAGATAAGAAGAAAAAGTAAAGTATCTTCATAAACCAAACCCTCACACTTTGGGAAGTTCTTGCAACAAGGACTGAGTGTGATTGGCAGCACTCATTTGGATGATACTGGTAGTTGCATCTCTGGGCCCACAGGTGCCTAATGCCTCTTTTAAAAAGTCTCCTCCCAAAGTGCCTGGCTGGGATGACTGAAAATCTCTTGGTACAGTGCCAGTCCACATTAGGTTCTTCACAAAGATATCACAAGTTATTATGATTGCAGACTTTCTTTACATGAGTAAGCAGTTCTGAGCGGGGCTGGCAGTGTGTTTATGTATCTTAACCAAAAACTGTTTGTCTGCTGAGTAGAACTGCAAATAAAAATATTTATGAAACCCTTGCCCAAGGAAAATGTAGATAAGGTTCTGAACACAAAGGCAGTCAGTGAAAAAAAGTGCTGCTATCTTAATGATGATTTCTTGGTTTCAATGTGTCAGGAGACTTAATGCAAAGTCAGACTATTTCATCCTCAGTGAAGCTGAGAAAACAGAGTAAATATCTCTTAGATACTTACTTTAGAAATCAAGTCAGTCCCTCCTGTTTTAGAAATTTATAGCCTTTTGTCTTGCAGGGAGGCTTAATTCAGTTTGAATTAGCAGAAATGTCATTTTAATGGGTATGCAATGATGGAAATCAAGTCTGGCTGTGAAGTACTGCACCATTTGAATGCAGGTTATCACAGACTAAGGGTAAAATGAGGCTTGGATACAAAAGCACTAAGACTTCAGAATCAGCGTGTATTTTTCAAGACAGATCTGCAATGCAGTTTCACCAAGGAAAAAAATCAGAAAAATGTGTCCTTTCTTAATTGGAAATAGTTCTTCTGACAGTCTGAATACCCCTTAGTCAACAGATAGACATATTTTATAACACCCTATTTATCATATTGATAAGAATTTATGCTTGCAGAAATTTTATGGGACATAGCAATAATAATTAATCCCAAATTCCATCATTTGTACAGTAGTTTTAGTGTTCTGCTATGTTACTAATAAATAGCATGCCATTTCTCCAGGGTGAAGCTTGTCATGCAAAGAGTATATTTTCAATATGAAATCCTGTTGTTGTGCTGTTTGAATATGTCTACCAATTCAGTAAATTTCATATTTCAACATAGCTTTCCATGGTTATTAAGTAATTTTCTAGTCAATTATCAGTGACAATAATTGTTTGTGAGGGTCTGCTTTCTGGATCAATTTTACAGTTTCTCCAAAAACAACAAAAAAATGTAATTATGGGGACAATTTATTATAAGACATCAAAGTGCCTTATGTACCAATCAGGACCAGAGCAGTATGTTGCAATTAAATTATTTGGTATATTTAGTAATACCTGCTTAATATCTTCCAAGTCTTCCAAAAGAAAGCATGAATTTTCTCTGTCCAGATTTGTGTACACAAAATTTGTGGTGACCAGCAGTGATAGCTTTTAGGACTAGTTAGGAATTATCTGCTACTCTATCAAGTCTCTCCAGAAAGACTTTACAAGTGCTGTTGTCATATCTAGTTTACTCTACAATATCTTGGGTGCCCCATGCTGCCAGGGCTGTTTGAAAGGTTCAAGAGACACTGGGTGTGACATACATGCTCAGGGACTCTTCAATGTAGATGCATTGACTGTGGGTCAACACTTGTGTCTGCCTTTGATCCATGCTCACTGGGGGCTCCCTGCAGAGAAGGAGCACGGGGACCTCAAGTCAGCTTCCTCTCTGCACTGCTGCTGAATTTGAGAAATCTTCAGTTGCATGTTTGTAGACCTCCTTCAAAACCAAAACCTTTGCATTCAGAAGCTCTATGTGGTTCTATTGTCTGGGTTATGCTTAGCTCCAGGATAAGTGCATGCTGATTTACCCATCAGGCCAGCCAGGGATCCCCTTGGTGTGGAAACCACCAAAATGGATTAGTACAGCATAGCAGCAGGAGAAATTTGTTCCTTAATTAACAACATAACTCTTAGGAACAGGTCTCACCTTTCTAAATTGTAAGTAACCTACGTGCTGTTAAAAACTCCTGTAGGAGCCACTTTTGACTTCTGAGCTGAAGGTGATGGGAGAAGTACATCGCTATTTCCCATATGCTCCTCGCTGTGGAAAGTCTGCCTTCTCCTTAACTCATGGCAATCTGAATCCTTCCTCACAAGGCCCCTGATGAGTTAGTCAGACCCCATAAATGGCCCCTACACACTGCCCACCTGAGCATCTTCAGTCATAAATAGATCTCAGTATTGCAGAGCGGTTTTATAGGGTAGATTGAGGAATAGTTTAAGTCATAAAAATCACCTGCAAAGTGCTAGAGACCAATCAGAGCAGGAAATTATTTTCTTTTTAGGATATGCTCCTTCTCTGGACTTAACAGCTAGACAAAACTATGGTATGGTGTGCTTGCTCAGTGAGACAAGAAGTTTTTGAAATAACAGGAGAAAAGTAGATTGTTAGTTCTCTTAGACGTCAGAGTAATTGAACTACACTGGAAAAACGCTATGTTCTTGTCACCCAAACCTTGCTGAGTGTTCATTAAAAAAACCCTAACAGAAAGAAAAGCATCCAAAAAAGAATTAGATTCTTGCAGAATATAGCAATTCACCAAATATAACCCACAAAAGTAACTGAAACCACCTGTTTCCACTTCCTCCCTAAAAAAGTGTTTCACAGTGTATGAAGCACAGAGCAATGAGTGCAGCAAGTCCTGCAGATGAATCTCAGCAAACACAGTTGCACAGAATGTGTTTGGCAGGAAATGGTGTGTCCTCCTCTTTTTCCCTTTAAATCTGGGTATTTTTGTTCACTATCTTTTGTATAGCTTCAGCCTGCTTGCCTGCTGCAACCTGGCATCAGGTTATCCGCACTGTAGAATTTTGTTAGGTTTTAGGATTCTTTCCAGGCTTTATATTAATTGATTGTGTTTAGTTTGGAATCTAATGATGAAAATGGTCACGGGTTATCACTAAAGAGCACAAAATAGATTTTATTCTCACTCCAGCTGAGGAGGTAATGACCATTACAAAAAATTCCCTTTCTTGTGGTTTCCTGCTTAGGTACAAACTTAATAGTGTTGTTAAATGGTGATTTAACCGGTGAGTGCCCCGTCAGTTCATGTTGACTTCATCTGTATACTAACTGAGTAACTTGTGCCTCTGGCCAGCAGATGATGCATTCATTCTGTGTGGTCTCCTCTGTGCTGACCAATACTGAGGGTTTTTTTTAAACTTTACTCTCCTCACAGCCTTTAAAACACTATAAAAAACATTTTCAGATATTTAATAGGTTGTTGTCATTATTACTGCTGGCTTTAGCAAAATTATTCAAACACTTCTCTTCATAAATGCCAGATTCTGATGTTTCACATCATACACAGTCTTTGCCTTATATACATTAGATATCTCTATTAGAGTGCTCCTAAAACTGCAACTGATTTATGCCCTGACATCAAGGTATCTCACTCCATATATCAAGACCTCATTACTTAGACTGTTTATATTTTGTTATTTTGATTAACTTACTGGAATGAAGTAAGTAAAAGAAAAACAGAAAACCTTTTCATTGGAATTGGCCAGATCCATAGCTGGCAAAACTTCAGCAAATTTGTATCATTTTATGGCATGAGGCCTTCAGATGCTGGAGAAATTACCTCAGAGAAGACTGTATGCTACATACATAATGTATGTATTATGGTTTGCTATAATTATGTATATAATGGTACCATAGCTGCTGTTTGATAATTTAAAAATCACAATTAGCAACACAGATAACATTAAGCATATTATTAATAAGTGTTACACATTTACACTTCTTGATCTTTTTATATCCTTTGATTGACATTTGTATTGTCAACATTTACTCTGTGGCATGCATAGTTAAATAAGCATTAATGTTACAGAATCTGCTTTTAATATCTGCTTGAAAACCACAGTTATCCAGCCTACTTCATTGCAGTGGCACTGGTCTGAAGTAGAGGTACAGGAGCTTGTACGAGATGGTAGAATGAATTTGTCCTTTGGTTCCCCAGAGCTGGATTCCCTTCAGTCCTCCTGTAATATTCAGGTGACTCCACAGTGAATGCAGCCAATGCAGCTATGCAGGGTGTGTTTGTTTGGTGTCTCTTTGCAGTTCTGTTCAGGTTTCCCTGGGGGGACAAAGCAGTTCAGCAACAATAGTGAAATGACACATACTTGAACTAGGAGCACATGGCATCTGTGAAACTTCCATCCTTAATAGCTTGGCCGTGGATCATCTGGGAATTAGGGATGAAAGCAACAGATGTTATGCATTCAAGCACCTGGATAAAGAAATGAAACTACATATTATTAAGCAAAACGGTGAAACTTGCTTTTGTCTGTGATGTCCCATTCTGTTCAGATAAGGTACTGTTTGTTTTTAAGTGGAAATATGTCTTGGCATAACATGACAAAACCATAAAGGCCCTTGTGGCCATTTTACATCTGGGTCAGATGTATTTGATGTTCTTACTTTGATCTCCTGTCTAATCACTGTGTTTTCAGCTTAGATCTGTAATCCACGTCTCTTGTAAACATGAACAATTCCCAGACCTTTTGATCTGCAAAATGACTCATTCTTCCACAATTCTACTCCAGGACAGCAGAGAAAAGTGATTCCTGTTCCTAGGAGTTTCTTTGGCATGCTCCTCTGAGACATATAAAAGTTCACCCTAATAAAGCCAAAGAGGCTAAATAAGGTCTCTGCTGGATCTCTCTCAGAGCTTTTTCTTTGTCATTCTTCCCCTGGCTTTCCTTGGGACTTAAAAACTCAGATAAAGTTCACTATGATGACTGGATTCATTCACTGCATTAACTGGGACTTGTTGGGTCAGGATACTGGGACTGTAAAGTAAGAGGAAATAATGGACAGTATAGAGGCTGATGTATTGTGAAGGGAGCATAGAAACTGTGGACGAGGACCGTGAAAGTGCAAGATAAGGTTGGAAAGAGGAAAAACAGAGACAGCAGAGCAGACTAGGACTTGGTAACAGGTGGAGCTTTTGAGATGCGCTAGTCAAGGACATAAGGAGAAGGGATTGAGGTGCCCAGGGCCAGGGTGTTGTAATTGGCTGAGGAGTTTGGAGAAGAAATTAGAAATCTGAACACCTGGGATCAAGACCTGTGAGTAGGGAGAAGTGATGGAAGATGAGTGAGAGGGAAGCCAGGCTTTGTGAGCAGACCAGTGCAAGGATAGCTTAACTCCTTACTGCCCAGGCTTCTGTGAGGGGGAGTGGGACCAGCCTGAGGGGAAAACCAGAGCAAACTTTGGAGGCAGGCATGTGGAAAAGACAAGAATGAGGCCTCTCAGGACAGGGAGCCCTAGCAAAAATGGATGAGAAGTGGTGACCACGAAAACACTCTTCCCCATATAGCCACTCTCCTGACCTTCACCATTCATCCAAACTTACCACTTTTTCTGATACAAACTGGCAAAATGTCCAATTTCTTTCAGAGCTCAAGAAAATCTCTCACTCTCTTCTGTAAATGTATGGGGTTAGGTTTTATATTAAAACTCCTCATATTGGTCTTATTAAAAGTGTGAGGGTGCATTTCAGTTCCAAACCAGATTTTTTTTTTCTTTGAAAGCTTACAGGCACTTTGGAAAAACATTTTTTCTCACCTGTCTCTATCCCATTCAACCTGTGAATACTAAATAAGATATGAATCTTGCTAAAAATAGGATGAGATCATGTAAGGAAAGAAAATGCATTTACAGGAATCTGAATTACAATGATTTTTTTTACTTTGCCCATGATTTCTATTTCTGGCTGCCTCTTCTTTTATGCTGCTTTTGTATGATACACTCAGAATACAGGTAGTAACTGGGCTATTTTTGATAGATAATGCTATACATGCAAGCAATGGATCACAGTTATGAACAGAGGAGGATTCTGCAGAAGATGTTTTATTAGGTGCTGTTAAAAGTATATAACTCACAAATAATGTGAAATGCAGCAGCCTCCCCAGACAGCAGGGCACAAAACCTATTTGTGCTGTAAGAAACCAAAACAGAAAGCAGTGATGCATTTTTCAAATTGATGGGTGCTGTCCACCTTCTAAACTGCTTATATTGACACAAAGTCACTACACAGGCACAACTCTAATTTTTTGCTTTTTTTTCCCAGGTAAATTTCTTTGTTTTTCTTGTCTTCTCTCAACTAGAGGAAAAGTCAGTGTTTATGTGTCCTTATTTCTTTTATGTGTTTTTATCTGAAAAGCACTTATGGAGAACTGTGCCAGAAAGCTTGCTGTGACGTGTCATCCTTGAGCATTTCAGAGGCTGCATATCTGGGACCTGTGGCATCCAGGGAGATGATAGAAGTCTAGGCTGATGAGTTTTGCTGGCATGGCTTTCACATCGTGCACAAATGCGTGCTTAAAATACGCCGTGTGGGCCACATGGAGGCACCTCCATTGCCCTTTCCCTTAATGAAGGTCCCACTTGCTCATCGGGTCATTTTTAGATTTTGGCTAGAAAATTGGGAGGGCTTACTGGGAGTCCCAGGGAGTTCCCTGAGTGTTTTCCATTGGAGAAACCTACATCCTGTTATTGGGGAGCTTTTCGACTTCCCCTTGCAAAGTGAAAGAGGTCTGGGAATCTGATGTTTTTATGTTCAGAACTCTTTCTGGCTCATGTCTGTCTATGAACAGCAAGTGCTTAAAGAAGAAGGAAAAGCCGCTCATTTAAAAATCAGCATACAGTAAACAGCACTAATAAGTAGGTATGTAGATGTAAGTATATGCATGTGTATAAATGTATTAAACACTCTCTGGTGGATCCTGAAAAACTATCCTTCAGGCCCAACATTTACATTCATAACTGAAGATTTCTTGCAAGATTTCTTGCAGATGCCTATTTTTACCTATTGCTGTAGAGAATTTCACTGTGTCACATATACCAGTGTGGACCCGACCTTTGGTCTTTTTAAACTGCTGGTGAGGTCTCCAGGGAGCCCGACAGCCACTAGAGGGAACTGCGGCTCTGTGCCGGAGAAGCGGAATTTAGGGGCTCAGGAGCATGGGCTTTTTGTTGCTAATATTTGTTTGTTTAATGTTTCGTTGCCAGGTCTGGCCTGTGTCTGTGATAAGTCCAGCAGAGGCAGGAGCAGGTGCTGCTTGGAGCTTTCCCTTTCACCCAGTTGGACAATGGAGTGCAGGGACAGGGTTTCTGGCCACGGCTCCATGGTGAGGAACTGGATGGGGAGGAAGGCTGCTGCCTTCGCACCAACATTTCACCGCACAGCAGAGGGTAAGGGTGGCCCCGAGACCTCCTCCAGCCCGTGTGTTTGATTCTAGAGAACTACAAGTGCTCGAATGGTGTTCGCAGGAAACCTGCAAAGAACAGTCTGACTAGGCAACAGTTTGATCCATGTGTGTCCCCAACCCCCATTTCCATAATGCCAAGACAGAAGCATATGCACACTTGACTGCACAAAAAGCCCATTCAGTGATACTTCTTTGAATGATAAAGAAATTACTATTTAGGTTTTTTATGGAAAGGAGAAAGCTTAAAACATGTGTGCATTATCTGGATATGTGTGGGATATAGCATTTCCTCCTACAGCTTTGATATTTATTCAGAAACAGTCAGTGGTTAAGTAAGCTTGGACTCTGGATAAAGTTAAGACACCTGGTTCATGTCCACTGTTGTTTTCATGTCCTGGAAGCTTATTACAGAGACATGTGACAGCTTACAAGAGTAAACCCGTGTTGATGAAATAAATCCTTTGCTTCCCTTGGGGCCAAGGGAAGGCCTCTGAGCTCAGAGATATAGTATAACAATACTAATACCTTTTCTGTTTCTTTTCAGGTTAAATAATGCTATCTTCTCCTTCTGTGGGATTCCATATTACAGCTGTTTACTGATACATGGTCCAAAAATGCCAGAAGCCTTCTTACCTTCCAAATTCCTCCCAGATTGCTTTACTGCACTTGCTTGATATATTGTTCCCTAAAACTTCCCAAAGCTCTAAAAATGCCTTGAAATGTTTTGAGGATAGTCCAGCTTAAAGGTCAGCGGAGTCAATTAGGAATGTTTCACTGACTTTGGTCAATTTGGGTAAACCTTCCATCCTGCTCTAAAACCTGTAGTGTTTGTCTTATGGTTTTCAAGCATTTGTGAGATGGAGAAGCATGCTGATGGCTTTTATGTATATAATTGCCTAAGCATGGGCCAGCTGACTTTCAAAATCTCAGCTGAACAGCAGAGACAAGGTCCAAGCTCCAAAAACACCGTCCCTGCTCTCAGATCATACTGGAGATTTGTTTGTTTGTAAAAATCAACCTGAAGACTTTTTGCTCTGAGCTCCAGCTGAGTTTGATCCACGTGATGGACAAGGTGTCTGTGAAGCTTTCAGAGGGTTTGGCATGACTATGGGAGCTCACAGCGTACAGTGGTACAGGGCAGGAGATTCCCAGTTGGGAACCCGCTGATATGTAGACCCTCTCAGCTGCAGTAAGGAACCCATAAGCAAGGGCTGTAATTCCCTCTGCTTTGTGCATCTCTACTGAGTTATATTCAGAGAACCAAAGGCACTGGAGAAATCTGCAAGATTATTTAGTAGCCTCTTGGAAACTAGATAGTATAAGAAAATCAGATGGAAATTCCTTTCCTTAACAAAAAAACCCTAAAAAACCCCTTCAAAACAACAACAAAAAAAAACCCCAAACAAACAAACACAAAAAAACCCAAAACCCAAAAAACCACACACCCCCACACCAAAACAAACAAACAAACAAAAGGAAGGGAATTGCAGGTCAAAAGTGCAGTCATTCTAGGCAGCAGCAGTGTGGCCAGGAAGGGGAAAGTGAGGACAGCCTAGAAACAGCTCCTTTGAAAGCAGTAGGAGAGGGAATTCCCAGAGCTCCAGTTTATACAAGGAAATGTCAGGAGGCAGGAAGCAAGCACTGTGGTTCAATCACAGCAAGAAATAGGGCTTTTGTGGCTTTCTGTGGTCACCCAGGGTGACATTTTAAGCAGTGATGGTGATTGAGGTGAATCACCCCAGGTAGAAGGGGAATAAAAACTCTGCAGTCATGTGGACCACATCCTGGCCTCCTGGATCCATCTGGAAATATGCTACTTCTTGCAATTCCAGGGAGTAACAGCTATTGTAATTTTCTCTTTCCTGACAGTGCTTCAGAGGCATCATCACCAACACACCAACCACACTACAGAACAACTTCTGAGCAACCAGGATATGGTAGAAAAGTTTCAACTCCTCACTTTAAACAGGTGAGTAAGTGCTTTATAGCCTGTGCTATGCACATCCTACCCCATCCTACTCATGTCCACACTAAGTAATATACACCATTTCCCTTTTTTCACTTTTTATCTATGTGAGTTTTTATTGGAGTATTTTCTCTGCTGCTTGGTTATATGATTGTGTTGGATTGTGAATATTTGTTATGGTTGATTCTTGCTTGTTTGGCCTAATTGATCTCATTCATTTAAAAAAAAAAAAAAAACAAACTAAAACCTAAAATGAATATAAGAAATAGTTAAGGTGACTGCATAGCAGGTTTTTTTCATGTCCTCATTTTCACTTGCTGTTTGACTTTGGTCTGCTGTGAAGGGCCAGCCACCAGCATTTGTATCTGCACACACACACACAGATACAATGAACTCTTTCACAGTCAGGCTTTACAAGTAAATGGAGAGTGCTTGTGTTCATACAGTTAGTTTGGATTTGTTTCACACATGCTTTTGAATGTTGCCTGTAAGCTGCTTCACAACCTCAGATGTCACACAACATCCCTCTCCCATACAATAGTTAAGTGCCAATCTGCTAAAACATCTCTGTGTGAAGTGGATTTCAGAGTCTTTGGGGAGGATGTTTTTGCTGAAAAATTCCATAGAAATATGCTCCAGTAAATGTTCCATTTAGTTCAGATAAACGTATGAAAGGCTTCACTTAACGGTATTACAGAGGTCATGTACTAGTGAAAAATGTAGGAGTCCAAGAATTTGTTTACAGCATGTTTTTCAGTGGGTTGAAAGTTTAAAAGTATATTAAAAAAAACCCAGTGCAAATAAATACTCCTGTATATACATTTTATCTTCTCCACAGACACCCCCTTGTCACGGAGGAGAAGCTTGCGTGCCCTTATGAGGTTGCAAGCTATGCTGGAGGTGGTTTGTGCCTCCAGTAGGGTCTCCCATGCTAGTCAGGTCTCAGCTGAAGGGTCAGACAAAGTGTGTCCATGGGCAGGATGTGCTCGCCAGCCTCCTGGCAACCATCCTAGAAGGACAACTCTAACTCCAAACCCGGGCAGATGGAGCTTGCTTAGCCCTGTAAGGCCACCCATCTAGGAGAAGGATACGCTAACCAAACCTATGTCCTGAGGACTTCACTGTCACCGTCCCAGCAGATGCACCTTAGGAGTAAAGGGTGGGGCCAGTTCTGCGCACGCTGTGCAAAGCCCTGCAGCAACAGGCGAGGGGTGAAACGGCAGGTGATAAGGTGCACTGGAAGCCGCAGCCCCAACCCTG
>JAWWEU010000040.1:17703353-17721312 GCA_035583155.1 Acropternis orthonyx
ACTGTGCCATTTGCAACCGGACTTGCCTATCTCGCATTGGCCTTTTTAGCCATCAGCGCGCTTGCAGCAAGCGTGGGCAGAACCCTTCCCAAATCTTCATTCGCGAAGCCTAGCCATGATGATGATGATATACATTTTATAGTGCAAGAGTTCAAGAAAAATCAAATTCAATGCAAATTTTATTCTTTAGATATATTATGAGCAATATTGTAGCTAAATCATATCAGTGTGGAAAGACAAGGCCTCTGTGGCTTTCCATGTCTCTACAAATTACCTGCAGTGAGCTGTGCAGATATGTATAAACAATTCCCAGCTTAATAATTTTTTCGGTACATTGCAAAACCCAAATTTTGTATCTGATAATCACAAGGGTCTGGGCTAAGGAGTGAGAAATTACCTAGGCAGAGGTTAGTTGAGGACATAAATGTCAGGCACGCTGTCATGCTACTGCGTATGGAATAGAATTATTTGAATTTGCATATTTGGCAGTGCTTATTTTCTCATTCCCCAGAGCATCAAAGATAAACATATCATATCAGCCAAATCTCATAAAATTGGCTTCTGCCTTGCACTGGCATGCTGTAAAACATATTTTAAATCCTACCAGCAGTCTCCCTTCTGCTTTATAAGTACAATGCCAGCTGCCACTGGTCAGCCTGATCTTGCACACTCACAGAGCAGTCACTGAGTAGGAGGAAGGCCAGCAGCTGGGGTAAGCATGTGCCCAGCCTGGAGCCAAGATAACATTGCTGTGAATTTTTTAAAGTGTAGTGGCTGATCTGACTAAAGCTATATGGAGACTTGGTCTTGCACCTTCTATTCATGTCCAAGATAGATACAGGGTGTATATGTTTAATGCTTGTGAATCTAAGGGCTGTGATCTCATACTCTGCCTGGCCATTTGGAAACAGGAGATTGCTGGTAGTTAGAATCATACATGTAATGAGTCTAAAGCAGTAAGAAAATGTGGAGGAGACATATATTCACTACATGAAGAAATATGGTATGAACAAAGTTCATCTTACACCAGTTTCTCAAAAAGTTATGTTTAAAATCTAAGCTATCGTAGTTCAATTTTATTTCATTATAGAGTAATTCATGTGCATCTGGATTCAGTTATCTAAATGTAGGTCCTGTGTATTTTTAAATGCTTGTGAGACATCCCACCTGCTGTTCAAAAAACATCAAATGTTTTGCAAATTCAGTGTCTTATGCAAGCCCTGTGCTACCTCCAAATGGCTTGGAGTACCTAAGTTCGCTAAAGTACACTTAGAAGTATTCCTTGAATACTTGAAACACTTTCAACACCAAAACCTGGTTGTCTTCATCCAAAGCTAAATCCCACTCCTAAAAAATTAGTGACATCAATTAAAAAAACCCCAAAACTTGTAAACTTCAGCGTTGCAAATGTCCATCAATATGTTTGTTTTAATAACTATCCATATTACACTGGGTTAGTGTAACAGGCTTGAACTAAGATGGAAGACAGCAAATCTTACTATTATTCTTTGAAAATACTAAGGAGTTTGATTTTTGCTTCCTTGAATGGCTCAGGGAAAAAAGAACCTCAGTAGTCCTCAAATTTGGAAAGCAAAAAATATTGCATTACGTATAATGACGAATGGAACAACACTGTATTCTCACACATAATAAACTGTCATCAATTACTGAATCCCTTCTGTGTCTTCTCTCCACTGGTGTGGCACCTGACTATATAGAAAGCTTACCACCATTTGTAAACTTGGGGATTCCACAGCACACTTTCTTCTCTGGGTCATTCATGAAGACGTTAAATAAAACTCGTTCCAATATCTGTGCTTGGGGATACTCCAGTATTTTCTCCATCCTGTAAGTGACAATTAAGCCCTATTTTTTGCTTTCTGTCTTTTAACCAACTCTAAAACTCTTAAATAATGCTTCCTTCAGAAAAGTGAAATCTTGGTAACCATTGGTGCAGAAGAGCTTTTAGTTAGTTTTTCTGTACTGCTTGTTGTGTTATTATATATTTGTTTCATCCGACCTTAGGATGGTCAAATTTACATACACATTTACATATCAAGTGACACTGTCTCTTGTGAATGGCATGTAGCACAGACTAACACTCCCCAAGCAGTCACAATATACTTTTTCGTAGTACTGTCAGATGTAGCTTTCAGCTCCCACTAAAAGATTTTTAAATGCAGTGCTGTAGATTTTTAATGCAGTACAGAACTGCCCAGACACAGATCTCTGGGGAACAGACATGGGCTTGGTTTCCATCAGAAAGTACAAAGGAGGGAAACATGTCAAGGCCTTCTGTTCCCTAAAAGTACATGTGAACAAGGCTGCTGGAGTTCACTTCATTACTTTGTGATGACTATGGTGATTGCCAGCTTGAGCTAAATATGATTTAAGAAATTTAATTTGTTAATAAAAATTATGCTACTTCTCACCATCATATCACCCCTGAATGTCATAGTGTCTGTCCTGGACATTGTGTGAAACTGCATATGAAATATACTTCACGGTGTCAATTATGCCATGACTTTTGCTTCTATTGTATAATTTACCCTGAGATTATCTCAGTCAGTTAGAACTTGGTGCTAACATTGCCAGGGTTGTGGGTTTGATCCCTCTATGGGCCATTTGCTTGAGTTGTACTCGATGGTCCTTGTGGGTCCCTTCCAACTCAGAATATTCTGTGATCTTCTGTGATTTGAACACTGATAACTCAAATTCTTTGATATGAGAAGAGTTTTCTGCTTTTATCACTCATCCTTTTATTGTTGTTGGTTTTAACAGAGTACTGTCACGTAACTAATTATGGTTTCTGTACAGCAGCTGATTTCTGGGGTTGGGCCCCATTTGTACACAAAAGCAGTCACCCAGCCTCAGTGGAGCAGACCTGTCACCCAGGTACAGCCACGCTTTAACAAAGCTCCTTATAGGCTCATTCAACCAGATGCACAGATGAAAGAGTATTTCACACTAGATTTTAGCTTATATGAGAGTGACTCATAATGTTGCCCTTTTAATTTAGGCCATTTAGTCTATAGTAACTGATGTTATTGCTTATATGGAGTTAAACCTTTAACAAAAAAAACATGTTTAGCTATGAAGCATAAGGTATATATTTTTATTTTGTGTGGTGTGTTTTGTAGGAGGTAGTCTGTCTCTTCCTCTCAAGTGTTCCTCATTTATTGTCATGGTAAAACTACACCTCTAATTTTGTAAAATGGAGGGGAAAAAATGTATTTTTTACCTTGCCAGAACTTTGGGATGGATGAAACAATTTCCTGAAGCATCTTCAAAAATATTCTACCTTGGGACAGAAGGTAGAAAAGAAAGACTTAGTCTATTGTTAAATGTAGGGGGGTAACCCATATATAACTGTGTACCTATACAGGGGAAGTAATAAACTCCCAGTATTTTGTAACAAATCAACAGTGTGTTTTCTGGTTTCTAACAGTGCATCTGAGGTAGCTGCACACCCCCATTATCCAAATGTCTGCAAGCTTCACAATATTCAATGTCTTTTCTTATACCTTCCTTGCTAAGGAGAGAATGCCTCTGAGGGGAGAATGCAGACAGAGAACCAGGAGGGAGTTCAAAGTATTGCCTTACAAAGACCACTGCACTGAACTTGAACATCTGAACTTGCTTCTGAGTTTGTTTCAGCACACAAGCTGCTGTGACTCAGGCCTGTGTGCTGTGCTCCTTCGCCCTCCCTGCTGCAGGGAAGGAAGTGTCCAGGAGAGAACACATCTGTCTGATGCAGTAAGCAGTCCCACACACAGGTATGGCTGTGTAGCTGCACAGCTCTGCTCATGCAGGCATCAGTTCTGGGTAATGGTAAGCAATGCCACTTTGTCCACACAAACTGCAAGAGCTGCAGGACTTGAGCTGAGTTGCTCAGTGAGCCCAGATGCCTCCAGGTGACAGTGCTGTGCCCTGCACAACCACCCTTCCTGCACTTGTAGAGGTGGTCAAAGCTCTGTGTCTTGTGGCTTGTGCCTTGAGGCACTGGCTGTCACAGCTAGTGGAGCTTTCTGGCATCTATCTTAAATCTAAGCCAATTTGGGAGCAAATTAGACCTGTTTATCACACATCAGCACAGAAAAAAAGCAGTATTTCCAAAACCACAGGTAAAGAGGAAGAGATATTAATCAAAAAGAGGGGAAACTGGTTTAATATTCCTCTCACCCTGATGATATTCAGGTTGTCTTTCCCAGGATATTGCAGTCCTCAGCAGTCTACAGAGAAGCCTGTGGTGATGGTCATCTACTCTACAAGCAAAATGTGAATCTGATGGGAGCACAGAAAGCAGAAAAATGTCTAAATCTGTGGGCTATTATTTACAGGTACATCCTTGGCAAGGAGAAAACCTTGTTTCTGTTTCCTGCTTCAGCATTGGTTTGTGTGCTTGATGCAATGACCTACAATGAGGTATATTCAACATGACATGGCAAGGTTCTTATGTTGTATGAGGCAGTCATGGCAAAGTGTAGAATGGAGTAATGTTAATCAATAGTCACCATGACTGCTAAGTTGTTTGTCAATGCTGGAGATTGGTTCTAAATTATTGCCAGTAGTCCCTTTCCACAGGGAAAAGAGAATAGACTGTTAAGACATATGAATGGAATGAGATCAATAGGTTAGACAATGAAAGCAAGTGCTGAGAATGCTGAAAGTCAGAACTATTGCTGATGGTGATGGTGGCGCTGGACAAATTGGAAATTTGAGCCAAGAAGGAGCTGTGTCATGCAAGGTGTTTGCAAGGAGAGTAGGGTTGTGCCAACATGAGGAACAGTACAGTGGAGAGCAATTTCTTAAGTGAAAAATGAGAACACTGACCTTTGCAGATGTCTGAAGAGAGACCTAATCTTTCTTTTATTCAGTGTATACAGCATTTTAATTGAGAACTGCATGTGTCCCAGGCTGACTCATATAATGGTAGTGCTTCTGCCCTCTCCCTTCTGTTTTGAGTCATGCAAGAAGGAAAGAACTTGGCCACAAGGCTGGGACCCTAGCTCTGGAGCCTTCCAGTGGTTTATTGGCCTTCAGTTCCTCACTACCAAGGCTGTTGTTGCAGCTTGTTTGTCTCTGCACCTCACAGCCACTCTGAAGTCATCCAAGAAGCTTTGCACCTGTGCCCAGGTGTGCAGGGAACTATCACTACTGGGGGGCAGCAGGGGCAAATGGTCATCACACAAGGGATTTTCAACCTGTAGAGCTCGGTACACCATAGGGCTGCATGAGCTGGAAGGAATATTCATTTCCAGATAGAAGAATTTTCCGTGGACCTGTCCACATTTTAACATTTATAGAGGTCCTTCAAAACAGATTATAATCTTGGAAAGACTTGAAGAGGTTTCAGCAATCAAGGCAGGTGATGTTTAAGATTAACTATTTCCCTACCAAACCATGCTCATGGTGCTAGTCTTTTGTTCCATGGGATCTGTTAAGAAAGTGGAGTGAAATCAGTCAGTGAATCAAATTATACGTGTAATTCTCTGGTAGACAAACAATCCAAAAACATTCAAAACCATATAAATGAATGGTCTTCCCTTAGTTCAGGGAATAGGACGGAATATGCTGGAGTTTCTTTTTATATGCGATAATATTGTTTGCTAAACTAGGAGACTTTTATTAAAGAATTTTGGCAGTATCTTGTCTTACAGTCAGTTGTCATTTATTATCGATGCTCACAGCATGACAAGTTTTTCTTGGCATTCTAGACACTTTTAGAGGACATTAGAAAGATATTTAAGTCAGGTAAGAGATACAGTACCAAATGAAGTCAGGATTTCAAAATCTAGGCATTAAGGGAAGGGATGTGTATGATGACTACAGGCTCCTATCTCCAAACTGCCAGGGATTGGTCAAAATTTAAGCCAGTTTTCTCCTGGTTGATGAGCACCAAAGTCTTCCTTGTGGTGGCCACTGAAGCCTGAATGAGCAACATGATAATGAGTCATCCTGTCAGTCATTCAAAACCACACTAAATAAAAAAAATGCAAAGCTGAATTGTAATAAAACATTAGAACACTGACCATCATTTATGTAAAGAATAGCGTAGTTAGTTTAGGAAAGTTACATAACCAATATTTTCTTTTACCACCACACTTAAAATTAATTACAATACCTCTGTTAAAATGTCAGATCAACTATCCTTAATTACTGCATTGCATAATAGAGTTGATTGGTATTCATTTTCTCAGGGCGCCTCCTATGACTGTTTCTTTGTACTTTATTTCTTAAATAGTCACTTATAAAAAATAGTTACATTTCACAGTTTGCAAGCAATTTAATAAAAAGAAGTACTAAATTTACTTCAGGTATGTTACCTCAGTTTACAAAGCTTACCAGAATATTTGATTTCAGTATTTACTTTTTTGACACTTCTGTAAAAAATGCATCTGTAAAAATTACTGTGGAATTAAAGCAATTAGTTATACAGAATCACAGAATCACATAATGAGTCAGATTGGAAGGGACCGCAGTGGGTCATCTGGTTCAATCTCCCTGCTCAAGCAGGGTCACCCCAGAGCACATTGCATAGGATTGTGTCCATATAGTCCTTGAATATGTCCAGTGAGGGAGACTCCTGTAGATTCAGTAGGGAGCAATGAGTAACTCAAGCAGTAAGCCAGACATAACAAAGTCATCATCTAACTTCTGAATCTTGAGTTTTAACCTGGCACCACTGAAACAAGACAAAATGTTGCGATGGTACACTCTCAGGAGAACACTAAACTAGCTCTGAGTGATATATTTGTCTGCAGCCCCACTAGATACAGATGTTGACTTGGTCATAGAAACAGTATACTGCTGTCAATATGGCTCTGAGTGTGAACTAACTGTGCCTCTAGCCTAGGTTCGGTGCTGCACAGCCAGCACTGAACCACTTGTGCTCTCTTGCCTGTGAGCATCAGCTACACAACAACTGTTTGCTGAGTGTCCTGATATACTGCCAGCATATCCTGGGTGCTTTCCTGGCCTCAGATCTTGCTACTGCAAGTCTGCATAGCTCCACTTACCTCTAGGTTAGGGAGCAAAGAACGGACAAGAAAGAGAGATTTGCTGGGCTTTGTTTTGTTTTGTTGCCAATGCTCTGTGAAGGTTTTATAGACGTTGCAGCTTTAGCTTATAGAGCAGTGGTGAAGGACACCTCCATGACTCACTGGCTGTATGACAGTACCTGACCTTCCTATGTCATTGTCATCACCATCATGGCTAGGCTTTGCAAACGAAGATTTGGGGTCACTCATTAAACATACTAAATGTTCTCCCTTGCTTTACAATCTGGTTAGTCAGAGATTTTTAAAAATAGGTCTTCTTCATAACCCTGGTGCATCAGAGGAGAGTCACTGCCTTCCTTCTTTCAGCTTTGAATGAATCACAGCGTTAATAATGGACACTTAGGCAGCTATTTAAAACCTGTGATCAGCTGTCGTTATGTCCTGATGAAGGCTGGATGGCTCTAAAATGTTGACAAATGCACTATTTGAAAATAAAAGCAAGTTATAACACACCAGACTGCAAGCATCTGTACTGTGAAGGCTGGATGCAAAGCTTAGAAAAGAATAGAGAGTGGAATTTTGTGCTGACAGTTCTCAGGCATTTTTATTGTATTTATAAATGTTTTATTTAGGATGATTTTAGACCTCCATGAGCAGTGCCGACAAAATAAATAAATAAATGCAGACAGTCTAAGAGCATGCCACTATCATGGGAGAATGATGAACAAACATCCACATAATCACGCTTTCAGGGGGTCTCAGCTTGCCTGCCGTCTTGGTGCGACAGCCTCTGTGGATTTCTGAAGTGGTATCAAAGCCAGGCACTGATGCCTGGTGGTGTGCAGATGTGACATCCCTAAACACTTGCAGGTGTGCCTGTGTTCACACATGTAGGTGTGCACATTCCCATGCCTCTGTGATTATTCCTATGGCTTGATGGACGGGACACTCAATGTGCATATAAGATATTTCTTCTGGTCTCTCCTCAGAGTTTGTAAATACTTAACACCACTGAAGTGATTAAGAGAGTCCCATGGCTTTACACCCACAGAAAAATAACCTGAATGATGGGGATTTAAATATCAAGCACAGATTTGAACCTGCCATTACCTATGGATGTCCTAGTTGACTATAATGTTTCAGCTTAAACAAACCCGCCATCATAGTGCTGGGTTAAAACTCTCCCAGTTTCAAATTATGAAATTCATCTCTCTAGCTTTTTCATCACCTGACAACAAGAAGCAATTCAACCCAACTTGCAATATCTCCTGTCATCAAGCACGCTGCTGCCATAGGAGGCTTTGCAGCACTAATGTACAGGGAAGGACACATACAGATCAGTAATAATAAAGGATGGACCTTTCAGGTTTGCATTTCTTTAATGTTTCCTTCTTTACCATTATAATATCCATTAAATTGGTATTAATATACACTACATCTTCTGGACCAAACTAAGTAATTGTCTTTTAGATTGCAAGCCCTTGCAATGAGCAGCCCTTCTGAAATAAGATAGATGAGAGCAAGAGCTTTATGTGAGTTTGTTAACTCACCTGGTCATACAGATGAGTTAAGATCTCCAGTTACATTTTCAGTTAGGAAAAATCCAAACCTACTTTTTTATGTTCTTTGTTATGATCAAACTAAGGTGTGGCATGTTATTCTAGATTTTCAGCCTCTCTACTTTTCTTATGTTTCTTCTTATGTGTTCCCTGTGCTCCAAAACCTAAAAGTAGATGGAAACTTGCTGGGTCAGGGATCACATCTTCCATTTAGAGTGTAGTACAGTGGGAGCTATGAGACACACATTGCTAAGTACAACTGAAATAATAGTTGACATTCCAGAAATGCAGCAGGAGTCAACCAGATTTACTTTTCCAGACATTTCCCTCTTCTCCCAGTTTTTGCTATTGAAGTGTTTGAGTTAATCCCTGACATAATACAAATATAATCTTGGTTTGATAAGAGACAATTTCTATGAGAAATCATTTTGTAAAGGCCTCACCATACTTCTTCTCTTTGACACTGTAAATACAGAAGCTGCTTGTTTTCTCTGCAGTAGTCAGGGATACAGGACTGTAATCATTTCAGTCAATGTAACTATGAAAGAAAAAGACATTTGTCAGTTGCAGTCCCAATGGGAAAATAGAGTTTCTCAACTTGTAAATTCATTTAGATAATCTGGGACTCAGTCCCTTTTGTAAAAACCTATCAATCTGTGCCAGTGCCTAAAACTAATATACATTAAGTCAAATACATTTATTTAAAGATATGTAAATTTCATGGATTTTAACTATGTTCAAAATGTTTCAGTTAAATTACTGTAATCTTTGTGCACAGCCCTAAGTCATGGAGGTAATCTAGATGACTTTAATGGGAACTTTGCTTCATCTTTTGTCTTTTTACCAAGCCAGCAGAAATCATAGCTTCATTGTGAGGTGACTCAAAAGTAAGACAGTGTTGATCAATGGGAAAAATCTTCATTTGCATGAATGTAAACATGCTTCCTGAAATAATGCAAACATAGCATAAAACTTCACTAACCTGTTGCTCCCACATCAGGAGGTTACAGCACGCAGCCTTCCCAAAGAAGTAACAGTCTTCCTGGTGGCTTTTCACACAGTGCTTTTTTCAAGAACCAGTTTAAGATGAGGCAAAGAGAAGGTGGCATTGACACCTAGCCATAGGCAAGCCCCAAAGTATCTGGGCCCCCAGTTCATGCACGGAAACTCAGTATTAGACAGTGATTACCCATATTGACATGTGTGCTGTAGCACTACAGCTGAATTAACTTGGTCACTTCATGGCTTTACACAAAGAGTCTGCAGTGCTGCAGAGTTGACAGGTCACTGATTTCAGGATATCTGATCCCACTGTAAGTTACAGCAGGATTCTTCAATGGGTACCTGTTGAAAAGTTTCCATAGGAAATTAGAAAAAACAGATCTACCAAGGCATGTTACTTCCCATTTGACACCTTTCATCCTGGAGGAGACTGAGGGGAGACCTCATTGCAGTTACAACTTCCTTGTGAGGGGAAGAGGAGGGGCAGACACTTCTGTCTGTGGTGACCAGTGACAGCATCCAAAGGAATGGCCTGAGGTTGTGTCAGGGAAGGTTTAGGTTTGATATTAGAAGAAGATTCTTCACCCAGAGGGTGGTTGGGCACTGGA
This sequence comes from Acropternis orthonyx, assembly GCA_035583155.1. Classification (NCBI taxonomy): domain Eukaryota; kingdom Metazoa; phylum Chordata; class Aves; order Passeriformes; family Rhinocryptidae; genus Acropternis; species Acropternis orthonyx. Next base: position 17,713,524 of record JAWWEU010000040.1, read on the forward strand.
ACAGGCTCCCCAGGAAAGTAGTCACAGCACCAAGCCTGACAGAGTTCAAGTATTTGGACAGTACTCTCAGGCATGTGGTGTGACTTGGGGATGGTCCTGTGCAGGGTTAAGAGTTAAACTCACTGATCCTTGTGGATCTCTTCCAATTCAGCATATTCTTTGATTCTGTGTAAACATCACCCGTCAAAAGTCAGGCAGCTGAAGGAAGACAGGCAGCAGAGACAGGACTAAGCCAGTTGTGGGAAGGTACATACCAATGGAGGTGCATCACAGTGGAGGACTTTCTGCTGCCTTTTATAACCACTTTCTCCTGAAGATGACTCATGTGCCCCACGCTAAAAGAGTTTTATGTGTTTTACATGTCAAAAACTATGGAGGGACCGAAAACTATTCTTGGTGAAAGTTCTACTGTCCTCTGTGATGTTCCGTGAGAATAGCTTGACTCCTGGGATAAAAGAGTTTGCTATTTCTATTTGAACTTGTATTTGAGGTCACTATTGTATATACAGGAAATGCAGAGAACAACAGCAAAGTTAACGATAAAAATAATTTCAGTATTGTGTCATAATAAAGGGTCTTGGACACTGAGACTTTGATTTCCCTGATTGTAAACAGGATCACTGATGAGCTCCAGAGTATTTTGACTCAAGTGCTTAAGAGATGAGCTCTGATTTGGATCTACCTTCTGTGTTTGGAGGTGACATTACATTCAGCTGTGTATTCCCACCTTCCTCCTTGTTTAAAGGTGGAGCAATAGTGCAAGCTGAAGCAATTATCCCTTTGCCTGGCTATAGGAACAGGTATCTTTGGAATCAGCAAAGAGTAGAAGACTTTATGTGATAAACAATGTAGCTCAACACAGGCCCTTTGAACACTTCTGTCAGAGTCCTAAATTTAGATATTTAAACATTTGAGAGGAGTAAGTTAATAAAATGTAGTGGCCTGTAATGTGTGAGAGTACAGACTAGGTAATCTAACCTTTTCTATAGAACAAGAGAAGTTACAAAATCTGTATATATTAATTACCATTATTCAAGTGAGTGGTTTAGATTTGTTTTGGGCACTGCTTCTGATTTCCAAAAAGCCAAAAAGTGCATGTGTCTTTGGTAGGGAAGCGATGTGGTAGGATTTATCTTGTGTGCATCTGGAAGGCAGGTCTCTTTTGTGCTTATAAAGTACAGCTGGGATGCAGAATGTTCATATATTTCTTAAATTCATCAACCAGAGATAGATAAGGAAACAGCCAAAATAAAATATTGATTTCCCCTCCCAAGTATCTGCTAGAGCTAACATAACTTTTTTAAAAGCACTAAAATCTCATTATTTTTGTTTGTTTGTTTGTTTGTTTGTTTGGGGTTTTTTTTGTTTAATTTTATTTTATTTGGAAGAGATCACAAAACCACAGAATATGCTGAGTTGGAAGGAACCACAAGGATCACTGAGTCCAACTCTTAGCTCTGCACAGGAGCATCCCTAAGAGTCACACCATGTGCCTGAGAGTATCATCCAAAGGCTTGAACTCTGTCAGGTTTGGTGCTGTGACTGCTTACCTGGGGAGCCTGTTCCAGTGCCCAACCACCCTCTGGGTGAAGAACCTCTTTCTAATACCCAACCTAATCCTCCACTGACACAACTTCAGGCCATTCCCTCAGGTCCTGTCACTGGTCACCACAGAGAAGAGATCACTGCCTGCCTCTCTTCTTACCCCCATGAGGAAGTTGTAGGCTGCAATGAGGTCTCCCCTCAGTTTCCTCTTCTCCAGGCTGAACAGGCCAAGTGCCCTCAGCCACTCCTCATACAGTTTCCCCTCAAGGCCCTTCTCCATCTTCATTGCCCTTCTTTGGACACTCTCTAAGAACTGAATATCTGAAATTGTGGTGACCAAAACTGCACACAATATTGAAGGTGAGGCCACACAAATTGTTAGTTATATCACATCCTAAATATGACATATGTTGAGAAGTGGTGAATGAAGTCAAATAAACTACAGGGGAAAAAAAATCTTAATATAATTGGAGAGACAGACTGCAAAAATTTCCATCACACAAATAAAACATACGTGCTAAGTGAAAAAATATCATCAGGTTTAATGATTTATGACCTACTATTTTTTGTGTATCTTGTAACATCAAAACTACTGCATTTATTTAAAAACAAAGGAAGAAACAATTTACAAAAATATTAGTGATTAAATAACATTAAATAATTCTTCTTTAGTGCTAGAGATCTCTCTTTGATAGTTTGTCTCTGTGAAATTCATATCTTCCTGTTTTTATTTTTAAAGATATCCTTGTATTTCAGCTTTAGCCTTGCAAAAATAGAGAATTCAATGGAAATACAGACATACGGGGGTGCTTTAGAAGGGTTGTTTTGTTTTGCTTAAGAAGATTTAGGCAATACACTTTAGATAATCTTAATATTTTTTAATTTTCTACTTTATTTAGTCTTTTCTTTCTTCTCAACATTTAAATAAACCTTCACTTTATTTATCCTATCACCCAAACATTCTTTTGATGAAACTGAATTTTTGCTGTGTACAATCTGCTGGGGGCAAAATCATATCTCTTATGAAATCAATGTTTACTCCAAATTTAAATTGACATTGTTATTTCTGAAACTCTTTGGAGACTCTTTTGTCTGGCAAGGAACTGAAATAATTTAAATTCTGATAGTGAATGCCAGCCTCCATGCGGCCTCAAAATCAGTTTAATATTCTTCTGATATTAATATCTACTATTAAACATATAAAGTCTATCACTTCTTCCAGCATGAAGCCAGAATAAAGCAGACCAGATCCATTTATCCTTTCATTGCTGTTTTGAACTTTTGGCTTGCTGTGCTGAAGAAAAAAGGTACGGTTTTCTTTTAAACATGAAGTTTAATGTGATCTTTGATCTTTGCACTTCAAAAAGTTTTCTCCCTGGAACAGTTTTCAGCAGATGAGTTATAAGTCCCCGAAAACAGAAATTTTTAATGGAAAAGCTGTCACCACATTAATTATGGCAGCATAAATGCAGTGCTGCTTCTATAGTTAGTCACTGCTTAAAAATAAAAGCAAAGAAAGAAGATGTTCTGTCATAAAGTCTATCCTCAGAGTACTCGATGTCAAATGTTTAATATTTAGTCAACTGTGTTTTTAAAAAGTCATTGCTATAGTTCATTATTTTGCTCCTTTTTTTTTTGTTTGCTTGTTTCTTTCTACAGTTTGAGAACTGTAATGTATATAAAAGATTACATTTCCACTGACAGATAGAGATGGAAAACAGCAAAGAGTTCATGTATAAAAACGCTTCATTGCATGATAAAAATATCTTGGATGTTTACTCAGAAAATCCATTAACTGGTTTACTTTTTTTTTTTTTTTTTTAAGCTTGCATTCTTTGTCAGCAGTTTGGATTCAAAGACTATAAATTAAAAATTTTCTGTTGATGTCCTGTAGCTCTTGGTTTCCTTCTAATTTCATATGGACTTATGCTGGCTTTAAATGAATTTGGAGCAGTGAAATCAAATATAATTTAAATGGTCTCATATGGTAAACTTAGTAGTCATTTATTAGTTTGTGTGTTTCTGCTTGGTGATATTGAGAACATATATTGTAGTATATTAGTATGTATCTATTGCACAGGGGAAAAGCATAAATGATGGAACAGTACAAATTTCATGATGACAGTCTTCCAGGAAATATCCAAAGAAAACTCTAAAGGAAAAATTGTCTGGTGATACAGGATGCTGTGCTGAAAGGTTTTTTGGACCTCAAAAGGCATATAAAAAAGCATAGCAAATAAAAAATGCTTATGAAATGGAAATAGATAACTTCAGTGCTACAGAGTACTATCGTAAAGCTGACATTGCAAACCAAAGATTTTGGCCTTGGCAGCAGTATTTGAGAGCCACTGAATTTTAACTGTACATGGCATGAAGTATTTTACTCCTTGCATGGTTCAGAACGTGACAGAAGGATCTTTAGATATGACTGAAGATAAACCAATACAGTCCCACTGAAGTATCTCTTAAGAAGCTGGGTGTAGCACAGAGGAAAAGGCTTGTTTGTTTGTTTGTTTGTTTGTTTGTTTTGAGTTGGCCCAGACTCCTCTGTGTGACATTCTCTGAGCCAATCTCTTTCTGCACAGTTGTGTCATAATTATATTTTCTATTTCCAACTCTGTTTTAAAACACATTTGTTCCTAACACACTACCAAACATTAAACCTTCTATGGAAGGATGTGATTGTCGGAATCTTCAGAGAGCAGCCCTTCTCATTACTGGTTCTGGGTGATATTATGGGATCTGACAGTACTGCAAAACATGTTCATCTTATTTCAAGCATTGCTGGGCATGGAAAAACTGTTAAGGTCATGTCAGAATTTAAGTGGTTTCATCATATTCACCTCATTTATGCTACATTTTGATGGGTCCTCATTTTCCCTTCCTCATGTCATAACACACAGACCAGCCAAAAATACCAGTGTGAAAAGTGCTGTTAGCAGTGGTCCTGGTCACTAACCAGCACAGGCAAAACAAGGTACTTTCCTATCATTGCATGCAGAGGAGCAAAATCCTAATGTTTTCTGAAGACTTCCTTTGTTCTCCCCCTGGTACAGGAGATGTGAGTGATATCTGTCATCTTGGGATCCTGCCTTGGTATTGCCTCTAACAATGTGCAATGTGCTGGCAGCACAAACAAATTATAATTATCTTAACACCCAGTGCTTTAATATTTCTGGGGTTTTTTTGAGGTTGGAACTAGGCCTTGCTGAGGTACTTGGGTATTTTCCTCACTGAAGAAAATAAGTACCCATAACTCAGAGCAATTGATGCACAACAATATTCCACTGAAGACAGGTCAGTTTATAGGCTTCAAATAAGTTAAACATGACTGTAGAAAAGCCAAATAGAAATGGGTTTCTTTGTCTTTGCTAGGCTCTAACCTTTAGTTAACTAATTCAAGACAAGAACACACCTTTTGGGTTTTTTCCTTTTTCCTTTTTTTTTTTCCCCCCTCCCTTAGAGAAGGCAATACTTTGCATCTGAAATACCAAAGCAAAAGAATATTTAATTCAGGATCCAGATTTTGCAATTTGGGTCCATCTGTGATAAGAACAGAGTGTGAACTCATAGAAATGCTTGTGTGAATTTTTAATAAATTGTCACTAGTCCATTTTGATGTGAGCTAGAAAACTGCACATATAAATGCAGCAAGGAACTGCCATACAGAAAAGAGTTGCTTCCCCAACAGAGAGTCCAGCCCAGCCTGGTGCTCTCTAGCAAGGTGCAGAAGAGCAATTCCCTGCAGCAGCATTTCACGCTATCTCAGAGCTGACGAAATGTTAACAATGGGGCATGGTCAGAGGCACTGAAGTTTCTTAAGGACAGGACACAGAACAATAAACACTGAGACAAGCATTTGTATTTAATCTGGTAACTTGATAAAAACTAGTTGTCTTATTTTTCATCAAAAAAGATCCTATGCTAATGTTTTTTGGTGGGGTTTGGGGATTTTTTTTGAAACAACTTGCATTTGTTTGGGGTTTTTTTTAAGGAAATGAAGAAAAAAAGGTCATTTTAGGTCAAAATAGTTTTTATTTCATTATTTGATCTTTTTTTGGCAACCAAACCATATAAACAGATATTCACATAGCTCTGATTTGTAGTTCTGATGTTGGCAGTTTTCCAATATATATTTGGGAAACTGGACCAGTTATTAAGAAGGGAAGTATATTTGAGATTTCATAATTCTTTCTTACTTATTTACCCTTGTATGCAGTTTTCAGGATTCCAAGAAAGAAAAAATATTTATCTCTGTGATTTGAACACACATATTTGAATTTCACACACAAAGTGAAGAATGAAAATTCCTTTACTAGGTAGAGTTTGGTCCCTCCTTTAGTAAATTTTGTGGACACAAGGTAATAATCTATGTTGTGTTAATAAATGCAAACAGTTTTCTATGGAAACTAGAAAAAACTGCAAACTAAATTCCAGATGGAGTTCTTATTAAAGAAACATCATACTTTTAAAAATCCTGTTTCTCCATCTGCTTGTAATATCTTTGAAATGTTTCTCTGTATAATTGTAATGATGATTTCTTTGTGTCATATTCTTTTTTATTACATAATTCTACTTCTCCCTCAAAAATGTAAATGTTCACCTCAGGCAGCAAGTATGTAATTCAATTTCCCCCTGCTCTGATCTGAGGGGGGAAACACGCTACAGTTGTGCCATCCTGGCAAAAGCTCTGTGAAGGGAGTTCCATGTGTGGCTTGAAACTCCCTTCTTCCTCAAACCCTCTGCAGAGAGTTCTGTGCCAGGGACCCTCTCCCATCCTTGTGGTCTGACTCATTCTGAGTCAGTGAGCTCCAGAACGCAGTCAGTGTTACTGCTTTCTGGGAAGGTGCAAAGAAGGAGCAATTCTTCTCCAAATAAATGCAAATAAGTCAGCTGCAAGCATCTGGGGAAAAGTAATTAGAGAAGTGGGAAATTATTTCTTGTCATCCAGTATTCCACTTCAGTGTAATTTTGGTCATTATCTTATTTCTCTTTCCTGACCGAGGGAATGAAGTTCATAGGTTGTGAATCCAAGCTCAGTACACAAGTTAAGTAAATAATATGTTGCATTTAGTTAAATTTGTTTTTCAAGCTGTTGTTCAGAGATGCTTATCCAGTCATTTCAGTTTAAGAATGCAAGCAATTTCATGGACTTCAATACATTGTTCAAGTGCATGGGCTTAAGCCTTGGGGAATTTACTGAGAGAAATGCTACAGTTTCTCAAAGAACACTCTTGCCTCTCCCCTTATTTGCTTGCATGCTCCTGAAAAGATAACACAAAAGCTACAGGTTCACCCTGCTGATATAAAAATATCCAAATCAGTCTTTACTAGAAACTGCTTATGCTAGATGACAGCTTGATGTGGCGATGAAATCCCTGAGAGCAGTGATGGAAGGTGCTGCTGCTGAGGAACCCTCAGCTTTTCCAGCTTTCATGAGATGCACAGAGGTAGTGCTGACTGTTCACTGGGCATCGCCATTTGGAACTGGAAGTCAAAATCCTGTCGTTTTCCGGGGATAAGCAGTATTTCACACAAATGTAAGCCCTGCAAACTCGGTAGTAGCCAGGTGGTGTCAGTCTTGTATTGCAGTTTTATAATTACTATCCCTTGCGGATTAATAGACTATAATGAATTCTGCTGCTCACATTTTTTTTTTCACCTGTACTTGCCTAAAAACAAAAACACACACACACGCACCAAAAAAAAAAAAAAAAAAAAAAAAAAAAAAAAAAATAAAAGAAAAGAAAAGAAAAGAAAAGAAAAGAAAAGAGAGCGAGAAAAAGAGAAAAAGAGAAATGAGTGACTTGCCAAAATCTGCTATGAGCAAGTTACACAGACTGTCCTTGAATTGCAGTGAACTTTTGCAGACCGGAGTGCAAAATCTGCATTTCTCTTAAATCTAGGAGCTCTTCTCTGAAAAATTACCAGTTCTGTCTGTCTTGATTTTATTGTCAGAATGACTGACTCCTGCAGAAATGCTTCTTATCAGCAAGAGACACAGAAAAAAAAAAAGAGTGCCTACAAGACTTTAAATGGACTAAACCCACCCAGAATTGGAAAAAAATAACACCAGTGAATGACAGACCATTTTGAGGCAGGCACCATTACCAACAACAGCAAAAAAAGTCATAATATTTAGACCCACAAAGTGTTGTTAAAAGGGTAATTATTATATAATCCATTAGTTAATGCAAACATTATGGGCTTTTGGACGAGCTGTAAACCCAAGTTCTTGGCCACT
>JAWWEU010000040.1:17721412-17732740 GCA_035583155.1 Acropternis orthonyx
AATTATTATATAATCCATTAGTTAATGCAAACATTATGGGCTTTTGGACGAGCTGTAAACCCAAGTTCTTGGCCACTCTTAAGTGCTTTTGCATTTTGCATCAGAAGTGCTTTTGCACTTTGGCCAGGAGCTAGGGTGTTAACTCTGTCCAAATTCCGTGTGGGTAACTATATTTTGCCTAGCTGAAATTTGCATGTAATTTAGTTAGATACATTATTCTTGTCTCAGACTGAAGTACAGAGCTGCTGTACTAAGAGCTGCTGCTGCCTTGCTAGAGGTTTTGATAATCCAGGGACCAGTGAAGGGATTACTGTTAGTGGCAGAGCAGGGATTTCTGTGGTGGTCAGTATTTTGGGAGTTTTGAATGAAAGCACTCTATAAACAAATGTCCATAACAAAAGCTCTGTTTCAAATACCACAGATACCCTGGAAGTCTTGGCATTCTCTAGTGATGCTGAAATCCTGCTGGCAATGCCAAGGGAATTGGTTAGCATCCCTGCTGAGCCCTGAATGAATAAAACAAGAACACTGGTAAGAGGGCTCAAGAAATACATGTTGTGTGTCTTTTTCTCAGTTGAATTGAAACTATTTATTTTCAAAAGTGTTGAGCAATCTATCAAAAGCCTGTACACTGCTGCAAATCTGAGCACCTCTGGTCTCCAGAAGCAGACTTTATGGTGTCACTTGGCCATTCTCACATGGACTTGTGTAGAGGCTTGTGTTGTGACTGCATTGTTGTTTTTCAGATAGGACGTTTTGGAGGGTGTCTTTGGAAAATTGGCCCCATTTTCTCTGGAAAGTTACTCCCTTGCTGGACCCTCTGGAACAGGAATTTTTTTGTTGTCTGTCTTTCGTGTACATCTCAAATATTGTGACTAGGACTGTTTTATGGAAAGTCAATCACATTGGCAGCCAAAGCTCCTTTGAGCACAGTAATGCAGGACTTTTGTGGGGCAGTCTGGTCTGCATTGCAGTGATAAGATGGAGGAGGAGCTGCCCATGGCAGATAGCAGAGGGTGAGCCCAAGTCAGTGCGGTTACTGCTGAGTCCTGCAGTCTCTCCTGTTTTTTTTTTACCTTCTGAAGGGTCACGAGCATATCAATAAAAGGATCATGGCTCCAGTGAGGGTTGAGGGGCTCTTCTGTGACTGCCCACAGTGTCTTAGTCCAGCCTGTAGCGTGTGTTTCACTGGTCCATCCAGGAATCTCTCAAACAATACCTGAGCTGGTTTCTGGGGATAGAGTGATCCTGGAACTGTTCTCTGTGGCATCAGGTATGGTACTACTCTGCTATGGATGGGCAGATAGCTAAGCTGAGTGGACATGACCACTTCAGAGCTAGTTACATCTTAATTTTGGCAGCAGAGAGAGAACTGGAGATGAAAATGGGCTGTGAACACCAAATTCTAACGATTGTATCCTGTGACTCAGGATTGTACTTGGTTCTGTTCATGATAAACTATTTCAGTCCTCAGAAACCAAGACAAGGGGGGCAGAAGAAGACAGCAAAATTTTTCCTGGCCCATAGATACCCTGTTCTGCCTGACATAGATAGCTATACAAGAGACTACAGCATCTGGCTGGTTTGTGCAGGAAAGCTAAGATTTGTCAGCTCTGTGTAACAGTCAGGGATCTTGGGACCTTTTTGTAACTAAGCAGGCCATGGAGCTGGAGAATCCTCTGACCACTGTGCTCTCACAGCTTGAATTTACCAAGACAGATTTCACCCTTCTGAAACCTTGCAGTTGTTCTCCTTCTTCTGCTATAGAGAACCTCTTCACTAGATTGGATTTAACGTGCTCATTTTATGCCTTTGGAAAAATGCTGAACATCTCTCTTCACATCCTGGCATCAGTGGGGACTGATGTCACTGTCACTGTCAATTCACAAGCAGCATCTCTGTGTGCCATGTGGGAGCCAGGGATGAAGCTGTTGTTTTCCAGTTCTCCCTCTTCTATCTTGCCTCTGTGAAGAAGTTTGTCCTTTTCCAGTAGCAATGACCTCCATTCGCCTCATTCTTCTGTCCTTGAAAACATTGTACCAGGCTTGGCATTCTGTTATTTAGTTTCCTGTCTCACTAAAAATATGATGAAACAAGCAGTGAAAGCTGGTACTGTGTTGTATATAGAAAAAAAAGTGATACTTCTTAATTTTGCAATGCAAAGTGTCACTTCTAGTGGGTAGCTCTCAGTTCATCATGCTTGTTGCCATGCAGAATCTGGGGAAACAGTGGCTCTCACAAGAATGAGTTTTACATGTTTCTTATGGGTTATAAAGCCAAAGCACAACTTGTTACCAAGTGGACATAAATACAAAGAAAACCTATTATGCAGAATGGAAACTAGATGAGTCTGATTTTCCCTTTTGCTCAATTAGAGTTTGATTATTTTCTTTTTTTATTTCTTCTCCCAGGAATGTTACCTAAGAGTTATAATTTAGTAATACCCTATTTGTGTTTTTGGTTGCTACATAAGAGTCCTAAGAAACCTTTGTCTTTCTGGATTACTGTTTTCAGTGAGTTCCTAAGCCTAGAAAAGGGTCTTCCCAACTGATTTGTACTCTTGAAACCATGATGAAGTCAAAAAAAAGGAGTATATTCTGTTTCTTCTTTACTGAGATGCTGCTCCACAGGGCCTCCGTTCACTTTCACAGTTTGTCTGGATCCACATAAGTGTAAATCAGACCAGAATCTGGCCATTAAGAATGCAGCTGATTCAGACATTGGCTTAGAATGCCTGGCATTAGTGATCTCACTGTATTTAGGGATACAGCCATCTCTCTTCCAACTTCACTTCCTTTTAGTAATTTTGTCTATATCCCCTGGTGTCACTATGAGTTGAGATGACATGTTGCCTTACCTATCAATGCAGGATACAGAGTGATCGAAAACATTGAAACACTGGGACAGTGTTGGCTAGTGCTGACAGTAGACACCCTGCCAGTGCCTGAATCAGTGGAGATATGAGACATTTTCCAAAGAAAAAAGGTCTTTATGCCCTAGTTTTTGCCAGTGCTCTAGAGAAAGGAAATTAGCTAACTGAAACTAAGGGCCCTTCCCAGAACAAGCTCTTCCTTATCACAGGGCATGCCACACTTAGCCTTTGTTAGATCCCAGCTCACTTTTGGCTTTCACAAGTCAGAATGAGCTTATCTGTGATTTTTTTGTGTTTACTCAAGCTCTCAACTTGATAGTGATGTACAACTAAAACTTGGGTGGTGCCACGTTCCAGAAGGCTTTTAAAGTAAATGACACAGAGAGAGAAAAAGACCTTTAATTATATGAAGTTAGTTTTGGAGTTTTGCTTTCCATAACCATTGCTATAAAATCTGCAGACAGCAACTTCAGCCCTGTTCGGAGCCCTCTGTGCTCTTCTGGCAATACAGAGGGTGTCAGAAGCTGCCAGCAGCAGCTAACAAGATTTTTTTGTGGCTGCATGTTGCCTTTTGGCTACATCCTTCTGTGGACAGAGGAAAATTTGCCTGTCAGACCTGGGGCAGTTTCTGTAGGAAACATGGTGGGGTGCACTGGCCATTCAGCATGGGTTAAACTGCCCTGGGATGCATCCAGATCCCACTGGGGGTGGAGTCAGTATAGAACAACCCCTTGAACAAGGAAGTTGCAAGAAATGTCCTCTCCTTTGCTACTGCATGACTCCTTTGAGTACTGGCTGGAAATAGCTGAGGAAAGAGCCTCATGTCTTCTGTTATTTCATTGGGAAGCACTTTCAAGAAAATGCAGTTTTTCAGTATAACGACCTTCAATGACTGTGGTTTAGTTGATTTTTCAGTTTATAAAGTAAGAAATCTAACTGGAATTAATGGTTTCTTTGGAAAAAAGAATGTCTTTTTTCCCTGATGTCTTTTGGTTTTATAAATTCTCTTGTTACTGTGTAATTTAGAGAGCCTTGGATTTTCCAGGTGAACCTTTAGGAAGACTGGACCTTCACAAAGATATAGTAAAGTCAAGGTGTTTTTATTCCAAAACAATGGACCTATTTTTATTCCGAATTTCTTTTATTATTTTTAGAAGACAGGGTAATGGACATGAATTTTGCTTGGCACTTATACAAAACACAAGAAAGAAGAACATCCTTGCTTTTATTAAGTATTTCCTTGTAGTAGTGGTGCAAGGTATATTAAGGCTGGTTTTGGGTTTTTTTTAAAGCTGTTTCCTGGTATCTCCCCTAATGGATGTGTTTTCTCACCTTCTAGGAGTGGTTAAGCAAGGAAAATATGAACCAATAAGCTCACTATTTTATTTTTATGAGATCTGAAAAGAATAGAAGAAATAGTATCTTCTCCACCAAGTGATTGCACTTCTATTTATCACTTAGTCTTGCTGATGCAGTCAGCAGAGGAAAACTTTGCAGAAGAGGCCTCCCTTACCACTCACAAGATGGGACAGAGTAATCCTGGGGTTGTTTGCTTGTTGACCAAGAAATCTTCCTTTGGACTGTCCTGTCACAGTGTTTCCACTGGCCCACTCGGCACAAATTCTTTAACACAGTGTCTATGGAAGGTAACTTCTGGCATACTCTCTGGGTGCTTTGGAGCATGTCAGCTGGTGTATCCACTGATCCCACGTCCAGGGATCTGCACCACATAGGGTTTATCCCAGGCAGAATGGGTTACCCACCCTCTGTCATATTTCCCCTCTCATGTTGACCTCAGAGTGCTCACTCTTTTTATATATATCTCAGAAAGGTGTTTGGTTTAGTCTGTGCCTCTATAAATGCTGTGGTTCTTCAAAAATCCTCTTGCAAGGACATGTGGCTATTTCATTTTCTGTGTAGTACCTTCCTGACAAATATATCAGGAGCCCTTACCACCTGAGTGAAAGGGAAAGAGGGACTTGAGGAGAATTCCACCTGTTCCTGTCCATAAGGACACAAAACCAGAATTTAGAGTCTGTCACTCCAGTCCAGGTGGTATCATTATTTTGTTGTAGTGGGCCATGTCCTCTCTCCAGGACACAATGATGATGGTTGGTATCACATCCAAAGATCAGCTGTGGGAGAGGGACTAGTTAGTAAGTAATTTTTGAAATTTCCATGAAAAGACAAATCTCACTGGACTTGCTCATGACAAATTGCTGGGCTGCAGAGATCTGGGAATCCAACCAAATTACAGGGAGCAGTGTCAAACCATTTCTGGCCAAAGACAGATGCACTGCCACTGCAGATCTGATTAAAAAAGAAAAAAAAAAGGTCTGAAATTTACAGCCTGTTGGTTTACCATTCATGTCTGGAGTCACAGTTCTACCTTTCAGTTTCATGCCTCCTGCGGAAGCAGTGTAAAATTGGTGGAATAATACAAAGTGTGGGGAAGGGCAGGAGAGTATACTTATTTGAAACAAGTGAACAGTAATTCTACATCAGTGAGGAAAGATGTTTTCTCTATTAACTGGGCTGGCTCATGGGAATGTTGAGTTCCCATTGATCCCTATGAGTATTCTAACTCTCTGTATCCCCAAAGAACACCCACAAATTCTTTAGTCCAGATAACCAAAAGGAACTAAAGCACCTCACAGTTAAGTGCTTGGCCTCCTGACTAGGTACGTTAAGTTACTGTTAGTCTCCACTGCTGTGGAGAGACTTCAAAAACCACTAATACATTGAGTGCACTGCTACTCAGCACTAACCAGCAGGGTATGCCGAGGATGGGGGCATGTCTAAATCTAGATTGTTATTCTCCTTTCCTAGAAATACACACGAAATTGCTCTGGAGATGCATGCCTTTCTACACATGGATGGGAGAGGAAGCACAGTAACAATTTTTGTTTCACTCCACTGATTACAGTGTAAGACCAGGGAGTTGAAGACTTTAGTTGTACTGGTTTGAACTTCCACTTTTCCAGCTGAAGGTGTTTCTTTAACTTATTGCCTGCAGTATTAGAAAATGCTTTTCACCAAACTCAGCGCTGCATTTCAATTATTTGTTTGGTGTGGGAAAGCTAAATGTTGGGTAGGGGTTTCTGACATCCCTCTCTCCTTTAGGAGTGTATATTAATGAGATAGAAACAATTAAATTCCACCTACGTCTGTCTTAGGCAATATGGTAGGTGATCAGAATGCCCTCTGAGCCTCAGAGTTTGGTAGATCTTCACTGTCTCACAGATTCTGAGAGGACTGGCTCCTGCTGCTATCATGTAAGGATCATAATTTAGCAATTATCCACCCAGAAAACTACAGCAAAAATTACAAGCACAAGCCACATGGCAGGAAGAATTTTGTATCAGTGTTAGGGACCCTACAACCCTCACTTCAGCATATTTTAGCAGAGTTTGTGAGTGGATATCTCTGACCAGTTATTTCATCGGAAACATCTGTACTGTTTATATTACTGTTTAGTTAACATGTCATGTTCTTCATACTCTTGGTAAAGTTTAATAATAGTATGCTGCAGTAAATGGCATAGAAAATCTGATGACTGAAACTTTTACGTGAGAAAATTTTAGCTTTCAAAGAAGAATTGTCTTTTCTGGGCTCTGACACATAAAAATTTCACTCCTTTTCAAAGTGAGAGTGATATTATTACCTAGGAAAATTGCAGTGTGGGAGAAAAAGCTATGCAACTGAAAAATGAGATTGAATCACATCTCTAGGAAAACTCAACCTTTTTGTGTCTTTTTATGTGGGGATTAGCCAAGAAAGCCAGCAGGCAGGTATATATTCAGCAGGAAGGTATAGTTTCAATTTAGTCCCTGTGATTCTCATGACAATTAGAAAAGTGAAAGAAATCAGTGCGCTACTCTTCACATTGATGATAAAACTTCTGCTTTCAAACCAAATACTCTGTCCTAATAGATGTCTACATCTCCTTCATATCTAGAAGGCAGCCATAATAATATTTACAGAACAGTCAGGCAACAGTACAGCTCTTAGTCTGTGAAAAAGGGTAAGAAACCTGAGTACAAGTCAGAGCAAACAACTGAATAAAGGACAAAAAAGGAGAAAAATGAAAAAAACCACAGAAATAAGGATGTAGAAAGATTATTTGGTGTAAATTTGGAGTAAGTTTCAGTGCAAATCACTGTGACTATAATGGAGGTTGACAAACATTCTAAATTATGAACCAGAGTATTTAAGACCCCTTTTGTAATTCTTTCCATTAGTACCAAGATGATGCCAAAGTGATATGGCTGTGAAATGGAGGTAGGATTGACTGGTAAACTTAGATATTTTAAAAGAAATATTATTTAACTGGCAACTTGTTGAAATCATTCCTGCTTCTTCTGTTGTGAATCACAACTGAAACTGTTCACATTTTGAAATATACAAACCAAAATGTGTTTTAAATTATTCAAACAATAATTTTGTCATTTACATTAATGTAACAAAAATTGATTTTGAATTTTTGGCAGAAGCCCAGAAAGAATTACTTGAGTTTTACACATACATTTTCAAGAATTTATCTGACATTCATAAATATCAGTGGAAATTTAACTCTTTTGTAGGAAATTGTATTATGTTGTATTCATGTAATATTTTAAAATACACCAAAGGCTGCTAGAGTGGATTTTAGGATTTTTTAACAATTCTGTCAATCTCAATAAAACAAAATAGAATAAAGGATGGAAGCATATTGAAGGCTGTTTTCAATTACAAAAAAATTGTTGACAGCTTGGTTTAGAAGACTGTGTAGCAAAGCATGAGCAACGCTTCTCAATAGTTACTGAGTTTGCAGTTTCAGTACACACTGAGAGTTCTGATTCAGATCCAAACTTTGTGATGTAGAATTGTCTTTGCCATAAATTCAAATATACCAAGGCCCAAGAAGGTTTAGTGATAAATCCAAATATCAGAATGAAGACTCATTTTTAAGTTTGAAAATCCTCCTAATGCCTGTTTGGCATTTAACAGTATTGTCAGTAAAAAGTGACTTCATAAAATGCTCTAATATAAAAGGTAAACTTTATGAGCTAATGTAAAATCAGTGTAATGACAAGAGAATTGGGTGCTTTTTTACATGAAGGTTTAAATAATTCATTTTCTTCTTCCTTTTTTGACATCTGAGCCCAGCTCAGGCAAAAGTGTGGGCTGAGAAGACAGATACACTAGGTAGGCAGCCAATTAAAACACTGTCATGAAAGAGCAGGATGATTTTTCAGGACAGGCATTGTTATTTTGTGAGCACCAATATAACTTCCTAAATGTCTCACAGATGCAGTCTGGAAGAAATTGCATCCCACTCCCAGTAAAAATATCTTAGCTGCCTCAAAGAAGAGACCATCTGGATTCTTACTCACTTCAGGGCATGCTGAGTTAATTGAGTGAAAGTCCAAATAACTCTTTAGGAGAGACATGTTGAGGAATAGCAGTAGACTTTAAAGTGATTTAAAGTAATGTAACTCCAAATGAATTTGTTTCAGTACTGCTATTACTTAATCAGTTGTATTATCATCGTACTTGGGAGGCCTAGGCGTAGATTAGGGCTTGTTTTGAAGTACTGCAAAAAGGAACTTGCTGAGCACTGTTAAATGTACTTACACTAGAAATTCAGGCACAATCCACTCAAATTTCAATAATAAAAATCAATGCAGTTAGTTGCAGTTTGTTCTGGTAACTCTGTTTTCAGACTAGTTTAAGGTATCTTAGTCAAAGTTTAAGCTTGTTCTCAGACAGTTTAAGAAAACAACATTCACAAAGCCTCTGGTGTGATCTCTGATTTAAGACACATGACTCCCATTAAAATCAGCCAAAATTTTCCAGCTGAAATTCTGTGTGCTTCTTTGAAAACCAGAGGGCAGTGACTGAAGAGTCAGAGTAATATAGATTTTTATACACATGATTCACATTAAGTTTAATAGAAGTCATACAGATCAAGAAAGTGTTTTTAAGGGGGGCTAGGGTATGAAACATACATCAGGCAAAATGTTGGTCAATGCTGAGGCCAATACCTTTCATTCCTCTCATTAAGGATCTGGCTGAAGAGTGCATCATCAGCAAGATCACAGGTGATACAAAACTGGGAGGAGTGGCTGATAGACCAGGTCGACGTCCTGCCAACCAGAGGGACATTGCCACAGTAGAGAAATGAGCCAACAGGAGCCTACTGAACTTCAAAAAGAGGGAAATGTCAAGTCCTGCACATGGAATGATGTTAGATCATTAAGTCACCTGCACATATGTTAGAAAAATGTTCTTCACCCAGAGCGTGTTTGGGTACAGCACCAAGCCTGACAGAGTTCAAGAAGTGTTTGACCAGTGATCTCAGGAACATGGTGTGATTCTGGGGGATGTCCTGTGCAGAACTAAGAGTTGGATTCAATGATCCTTGTGGGTCCCTTCCAATTCAGAATATTCTGTGATTCTGTGAAGTAACAACCTCAAATACCAACACAGACTTGGGCCCAACTGGAAAGCAGCTTGGCAGAAAAATACTTGGGTGCCCTTATAAATAATAAGAGATCATGAGCCAACTATGTGTTCTTGGAGCAAAGCACAACCTGGGCTGCAGTAGGTCAAGAGGTGCCAGCAGGTTGAGGGATAATTTGAGTGAAGAGGCAGTAGCAAAAGGAGCGTGCTCGTTCTCTTGTTCAAACAAGTGACTGTCTTCCTGGAGGAGTGTCTCCGCTGTGATTGAAAGGTGCAGCACAGGCATCCACCCCAATACGTGGGAGTAATACATGATCACCAACTCTCTGGTTATAAGATTTTTGGCTGCCTTTCTCCTGGGTTTGCTGGTTGCTACTGGGAACAGCTCTGTCTCTTTGGATCTGTCTATGTGTTCAGAGCTGCCAGCTGGCTGTTAAGGTTTGAGAATTTTTGTAGTTTGAAGTGGCGACACTGTGTTGAAGAGGTGCTGAGATTTCAGTTAATAAATCTCTAGTGTCATTTAGGCAATCTACAGATCACTCCTCAGGCTACTCTCTCCAGTCTGAAATCTCATCAACCCTGGGCATTGTAGATCCCTTGTGTTTGCAATCTCTGTGCCAAGAACTGACAGGGCAGAAGACAGCAGACTGCCTTGAGAAGAAAGTCTTCTTACTGACTGCTAGTGTGGGATCTATAGCTTGGTGTTTTCTTCTGTTTATCCCCTTCTGCTACCTTGTCTTTTTATGTAATATGAAAGGAATAAATTTTCCCATGTTACCTACCTATCACTCTTTTCTAGACTGAGATTCCTCTTTGATTATTTCTTTGCACAGCAATTCTTCTTTTGTTGGTTGTACCCTGGATAAGTTGAATGGATCATGTCCCAGTGACTGGAAAGTTTTATGTCTAAGACTCTAGCCTTATCCTTTAAGTAATTCTTTTCCCCATTGCTGTAGTGGAACTACTTATCTACATCTATTTACTCTTTGATCTAGTGGTTCTGGGATTGTTAAAAATTAGGCAGACTGGGCCCTTTCCGTTTCATGTGAAATTCATGCCAAAATAAATAGGATTTAAGAACCTAAATATATCTGATGATCTATATCTATCTATGTATTATTGCTTCTGGGTGATATACATAACTGGCTTAAGAAAACAGCCTTATAATTATATTGTGGTGCCAAACTGGTGTGTGATTTTGTTGGGTTTTTTGTTTGTTTTAGTTTTCTGTTTGTTTGTTGTTCTTTTTTTTTTTTTTTTAAGAATCAGTTTCCTCTTGCAGATTACAATAACCTAGCAGTCAGCATAAGAATAGAACTTAAGAGAGAAGTTCAGTTCTTTTTGCTGTCTGAGAACACTGAAACAAAAGATCATTAAGGGCATCAGCCCGTTAATGGTTGCTGTGATTGGGACTCTACTGTTTCTCACATAAACATTGCAGCAAAGGAAATAAAGAATATTTTCCCCAGTGACAGGAGATGGACTCTGTAAATTGGATAGAGTAGATAGAGCTAATGGGAGAATAGAGAGCAGAGTGGCCTAGAAGCTGAAATTCCTCTATTACTGCATTGTTTTCTATTCAGTCTGAATTACAAAGCCAATTTTGCTCTAGAGTTTTGGACTTTGCAGTCTTCCAGTCTTTCCAGGATTGACAGAACTGCTGCTTAACTTGTTTGGCCCATTCAAAAGGGAAAACTGCTCAATTCCACACACATATAACCTATAGCACCTCTTGTTCTCCCTTCCTTATTCTTCAGATAACTGACTGTTATGGATTTAAAATCTTGGAATTTTTCTTTCATCTACCAACCCTGCACCTCAGGGGGATTACCTTCTCTCTCCTCTTCAACCGTGGAACCTGGAAAGAGACTGTATGCCCCATAGAAAAGAGTTCCACCTGGCCCCCTCAGGAACTGCTAACAATGAATCATTTGAAGCAGCTTGCCGGGGCACACCTGACCCCTCAGGCTACAAGCTGGGTGTTTGGGAACTTCTGAGATAAGAAAGGTTTC
>JAWWEU010000040.1:17732840-17743372 GCA_035583155.1 Acropternis orthonyx
TACTAAACTGTAATTCTGACTTGTAATCTGTGAGTTAGATTCATTCCTCCTGCTGGTTTACCTTTAAACCAGCACACTGACTTTTTAACACTTGAATACCTTCAAGCAAGAACTGCAGCGTGTCCTGTGTCCTGTACACTGCCTAATACATAGACAATGTGTCAGGAAAAAACAATTAACTATACATCTCAGAGAAAATCAAAGCACAGCTTACATGACATCTACAGGTGCAACCACCTTTCCCCCAGCTTAGCTTTGTCTGTGAACTGGAAAGTCCTGCTGTGCCCATGTGTTCCACCAAGTGGAGGTAGTCCAAGTCTATTGCCCAGACTGAAGGACCATTTGGACCACAATAAGCACTCCCTCTTAATTAAAACTGGGTGCACAGGGGGGAGATTACACAACAGGGTCCCTCCTGACCTGAAGACCAGAAACAAGGAAAGACTATCCTTCCACCTACACTCAAATTTTGTATTAATGATGGCCTAGTGAAGCCAAAGAGCTGTGACACCATTCAAAATGTCCTTTCAGGGGTTTTGAATATCTGCAATTTATAGGACAGGTACTTTTATTCTTTGGGCTCACACAGAATTAGTAAAACCTGCAACACTGGGCAATAATTTATAGAATGGGAAGGAAAGAAGAAAAAAAGAAACCATCAAAAAACCAAGCGAATCCAAGTGGTAGAGCAAGAACTGCTAGGGGCTTAGAAGAAGCAGTTTGTAATGAGGGATTGAGAGCAGTGAGAGGGAGAAGACATCAGAGAGCAAAACTGATACAGAGAAGAGCAGGTGGGAATGGAGGAAGAGAGACAGGGGAAGAAGATTCTTAGTGAGAAGGAGAAAGACCAGAAAAAGTAAGAGATGGAATGTGACAAAGAGGGATAGTAAGGGAGCAGGTAAATCAAAGGAGAAGAGAAAAATGGAGGAGTAAGGTGACCAAAGGGAAAGAAGGAAATGTATGCTGGAGCCAAAACAGACGAATGAAAGAATCTTGAAGCAAGAGGATTTGTGGAGAAATGGAAGCAATCACAGAAAAAGTAGAGGTGTAAAATGAAAAAATGAGCAATGAAAACATGAAGAGAGGGAGAAGAATAAAGATAACATGAAGAAGGGCTTCTGTGTAAATTGTCAGACTTCTGTATGTCAGAAATAAAGTAGATGAATCTCATCATGTGTGAAAAGAGCTTTTGGGTTTTTTAAGCTTAGGGGTTATAACCAAAATACAAGTATTTCGTAGAAAATACCAATTTTCATGGGTTTTTACAAATGTTGGGCTCTACTACATACTGCTTGTAAAAAAATGCCAAAGTAGAACAAATTACATCAAGATGTTGTGCATAAATTAGAAAAAGAGAACAGAAACTTTATAACACAGTCAGAAAAGAGCAGTATACTATGATTTACAAATCTGTGGGAGCTATTGTGACTGGTGTCCAGCCCTCACTTTATACATTAGTCAGTGTAAAGGGTGATGTCACAGAAGGATTAGGTCTAATCCTGGACAAGAAAGCCTTGTGATGACTCAACAAGGAGCAGAAAAGAGGGAGCTAAATCAGCTTAAAGTCAGACTTTATGAGTTTGGATGGGATCAGCATTTTGCATGTGTGGTCATGCTTTGCACGTAGCAATACAGTTTACGATGATACTCTGTCTACAACTTTCCTATTCCTGCCTCCTATTTTGGCATGCTGCTGGCCCAGTCTCTGGCTGCCACTAACACAAAATAGATCATTCTCCAGAATCAATATAAGGAAAATTTTAATTAACAATGGAGCACTTGGCACCACATAGGCCTCACAGTGCATTGGTCAGTGCAAATAACAAATAGTTAGGTCAGGGCAGACCTTTGGTTGCCATGTAGTAAAATAGGTGGCTGATAGATAAGCCAGCTTTAATTTTTCAGTTCTGTTGGTGGTCTTTGAATCTTATGTCTGGCAAAGCACAGACATGGTTTGAAGTGACTAAATTTCCTCACCTGCTAAAAGGTCGGCATTAATCACCTGCTTGTTCCTCTGACCCCAGAGCTCTGCTCAGCCCAGATGAATGGCAGCAAGAGGACAAGTCTCTCTGGATAGGACTGCAATTTGTGTAGGAGCTATTGATGAGCCATGGACCATCTTTTCAACAGGGCCTTTAGTCAGACTGTCACTTACATGGCAATCAGCTGGGCAGGTGCTCGGGGCACCTCAGGGTTAGCATTGCCTGAATTAGGAGCAAAAGCTGAATGATTTGAGTATTGTCTGAAGTGGTCACTGCAAAGAGGGCCTATTCTCATGACTAGTGCTGTAGATATCTTTCTTGTATTGAAATGTAAGCAAACTATTTGCAGAGATTTATAGAACATTTAATTTAACTTTTATTAGAAAAGTACCAGAATCCTCTTTGGAGAGGTAACAAGTCAAAAATTTCTTTGCAGCTCATCATGACTCTGATAGATATTTCCTTGTTTATTTACTTTGGAAAGTAATACAGTAGTGAATGATAATTGTTGTTGAGATGATTTAGTTTCCGTATCAGGAGGTTCCATTTAATAATTTTCTTTAGGTTTTAAGCAGATTAAGAAATAGGGACTCTGGTGACATATCCCAGTGTAATATTTCTTTACTCACATTGTTTTTAGTCTCAAAAACAATTACCTCATTGAAAAGTGTCATTTAGGCAAAATAGATTTTTAAAAGACTTGCAGTTTTATTTCAGAAGTTGGCTAGACAGTATGGGGGCTGCTCTAAAAGCTCTGTTTTGCCACTGCTGGTTTAAAATTTTAAATGGAAGACCCAAAGGTGTTCGAGAGGTAAGTTCCCCAATGTGTATGAGCTGGTTGGAATTAATTTGGTCCATTATTTTCTGTTACTCAACTTTTAAATTACTATTGCAAGGCTTGAAGTGGCAAGAAAATAGTATAGGAAAGACTACACACATGGAATAAAAACTGAGAAAGATAATATTTTTTCCCACTAGGAAGTATGCAATTACATGATATTTCATAGTTAAAGTACTGTGTAAACTGGAAGAAATGTAAATACAGAAATCAATGACAATGGTTATCTGATAGCTCTTTGTCACCCTTTGTGTGTCAAATTGGACATACCAGTCACTTCCCAATGGACAGTTGTCAATCCAGCTGTCAAAGCCACATCCCATTTGGAATAGTTCTACATAGAGAGGCTGCAGGTCTCAGCCTGAGCACATGAGGGAATCCCAGTGCCCTGGGCACATGGAGAGGAAGTTGTGCTGTCCTCACTTGCTCCCCTAACAGAGGATAATAGATGGAGTCAGCGCAATGACTGGTGAGGAGTGGGCTGGCTCAGTTTGTGAGAGCATGGTGCTAATAATGCCAAGGATTGTGGGTTCAATCCACATATGGGCCATTCTCTTCAGAGTTGGACTTGATCTTTGTGCGTCCCTTCCATCTTAGAATATTCTGTGAATATTCTCTCTGTGCTATGGAAAACTGTTGTGGCAGGGGAAGTCTCCTTTTTTCCTTCAGTTGCAGCACTTTTTTCTCATGTCATCATGAGTTTCTTGCTTTTGGGAGAAGGCAGCATCAGTATTCATCAGGAATTAGTAAATTGCCATGACAGCATCTCACAGTCCCTCCCATAAAGCCTTCTTAGGTCATCGAACCACTGTGTTCTATCCAAGTATGGAGAATAAATGCAGAAAATCACTTCAACATCATGTGTTTCTGATAATTATCAGGAAAAGATTTTGGTTTTGGAGGATTGATAGGAAAAAAATTATAAACCAAAACAATGTCAGATCTGCAAAAGAACTCAGGACTGAGGAAGTTCTGGAGAAACCTGGGTGTAGCTGAGTATAATTATGATCCCCAGGTCCTCTGTTCAGCTGCAGCTAATCCAATATAGATACCTAAACTCACCAGGGGCCTCTTTGTTTGATGTTTAACACTACTATTATGCAAACTCAGTTCTCTGCAGCCCATCTCAAATTGCCCCGGTATGAGAAGTTCAGCAGCTGGTTCAAAATTTGATCAGGTTTCAGAAACAGGAATTGACCCCTTAGTTTCTCTTTAAGTTGAAATATATTCTCAGAACATTCATAGCAAACATGCAGAACAGTGTGTTGCTTGAAAAACACAGTTATAAAAAAGAACCAGAATTTTTTAGTTTCTCCATAATATGATATGATAGCTTTTCTTACACTCAGAAAAACTGGGAAATTTTGTCTGTAAACCTTCCTTGGTTAGTCTAGGAAAGCTCAGAGTAAAGTTTTTTATTTCTTGATTGAGCATCAGAAATACTCAGATTCAGGTTTTTCTGTATATTTTGTTGCATCTTCTTAAGTTGAATTTGGAATATGTCACAGGAAAAAAGAAGAATAGCAAAATAAAAAAGAAGGCACAATAGGGGGCTCAATTCTGAAAATTAGGGGCTATAATAAATGTCACAAGGAGGAGAAAGATTTCTTGATTCTTGTTACCACTTCCAGGAATATTTGTTCACTTTATTCAGTGACTACAAAACAGGAGGAGAAATGGACTGGAATTCCCACTGGCCGAAGAGGAAAAGGAAACTTGATGCTCATACTTCTTGGATAAATACCTTTTTGTTGAGTTTGCATGGCAAGTTTCTGGTAGCAGGGTGACTGCAGAGGTGGCTTCTTTGAGAAGCTGCTAGAAGCTTCCCCTATGTCCAATGCAGCCAATGCCAGCCAGCTCCAAGTGTGTGCCCAGGATTCCCAAAGAGTTTCTCTAAAGGTGACCTAAAGGAAGCAAACAGCTCTGCCGGAGGCAAGGTTTGATGAGAAGGTAGTACTCTCTCTTGGCAGTCAACAGGGGTTAATAAATGATTATAAATGAATAGCACCACTCAGGAGGTGGGGAACTAGGCTGGCAATACTGAACTGAGGGTGTGAAGCACAGGGGCTGCAGGAGAGGAAATGGGAATTGGGAAGAGAAGGGAAACTTAAGGTCTGGGGAAATACTTGATAAAAGGTTTTGAGAAGAATGGTAAGAGATGGGGAAGAAGGGTTTGGGTTCAAAAACTATTAGTAAGGCCTTATTTCTCCAGTTTGTATGTTTGGGGATTGCACCAACCAGCTCTGGAGGAACAGTGAGATCGGGTTAGTGAAAGATATGGGAAAATAATTGTTGAAGTAAATCTAAGCAAGGAGAGATGGTGAGGAAGATCAGTGGGTTTGATATGGGAGGAAGGTGCTTTGAAACAGCAGACACCTTGGAAATGGACAATGTGGGAGGGGACCCTCAACACAGAAAGTATTTGGAGGAGTTTTTAGGCAGGAAGGACTGAGGGATTTGAGACCTGAGACAGAAGGGACTGAGGACAGTATGGTATGATGGGGGAAGTTAGTGTTACCAGTCCAGGGAATATTACTTTCCAGTACCCCACATTAGAGAAGAGACACACAGAGAGAACTGCCTCCATGTCCCTGTACAAAAACAGCCCTTCTCTTATTCTCTGTAGAAATTAAAATAGCTCTCTTTGGACTGAATAACCTAGAGATTACCCTTAAAGTCAGGAATGACATGATTTCTGAGTGATTTGTGGATTTATTGTGCCATATGAAAATTCTTTACAAGAAAGCCAATTTGAGAGTCTGAAACTTAGTGTTTCTGAACTTATTTGACACAGCAAGTGCCTAATAAATCCCAATTTTATACCAGACACTCTTCCACACAATGATGTGCATCAATTTCATGTTAGCTTTTTCCTTAAATAGCTCTTGTCTGTAGGAAATTGGTCATAAATCCTTCTGTCAGATCCCAGATCCTTCCTTAGATGGCCAGATAATCCTACTCTCCGTATGCTATGAGCACTGAATTTGCATAAGTTCACGTCGGCACACATTGGTGCTCCACTTAATTTTGGTCAGCTTTCCTTTCTGGATAGGGCAACACTGAACTCTCATGAACTCCTGCCTGTAATACATGGTTGTTTACAAACCACTTGATACAGAAGTCACAGCACATATTTGTGTTGGTTGATAATCCTTTGTCAATGATGGATGAAGATCAGGTGTTGTTTCTGATTCTTTTGGATGCGTCAGCTGGCTCCAGTACTGTTGACCATGAACTGACCTGCACTCTGGCAGTCTGGAAGCAAGAACAAATGGGATGAATTGTGGACCTCAGAGTTATGTGCAGCTTTGAGCCTTGAAGCATGTTGACAGTGGGTTGAGGCAGGGATCATTATTAACATCTCTTCTGTGTTAAAAAACACACGGGTGATTCTTCATTTCACAGCATTTTTATTAATGTGTTTGCCTATAAACATGTTGATAATGCAGCTTTAGCACTTATCTAAGTCTCTGCTTACTTGCCACATAAATTTTTAAAGATGCTGTAAACTTATACAAAATGTTTTCAACAAGTATTTTCCCCCACAGTCTTTTGCCTTTAGCTCATACTTCCTCCAACTGCCTCAAAAAATAGATGAAAGAAAGCTCCACACAGCAAGCTCAGAAATGCCACCCACGTCCCCCAATAACAAGCAGCCAGACAAGCTAGTCCTTGTTAGCCTTGGGGGTATGGGGTGGCTTTTATTATCAAATATGAAGGCAGTTCTGCTAGATAGTTCCTCTTGTCCTTGTTGGGTCCATTGCCAGTATCTCTGCTGTTCTCAGTGAAAAGTTGCAGCATATCAATTTCCTCCATTTGTCAGAATTTGGGTTATACACAGCTTCAAGGGTCTCTGCCATACAATGTATTCCAATTTAAAGAAGAGAAGGAATGCCTAAACTTTTCAGCTTTCACTTCTCTGTTCTCTGTGGGGCAGCTAAAATTGCCTCTGATTTGCAGACCAAAAATCAACAGAATGAAGTCCACCTGGAAACAGCTGACCTTCCCTCAGACATGGATTCAAGCACTGCCTGTGTATACAGCTCCTCTTGGGAAATTTGCCTGAGACATCAGACAGAGCCACTGGGCAACCCCAGCATCAAGGGATACCAAGAGAATTTTGCATCCTAAAGTGGGAAAAGCATGGATAACACAGTCTGAAGGGAACTAATATCTTGTTTCAATTCCTATAGCAAAGCATGTTATGGTGTCTCAGCTCAACCATGGGAGGAGTCCATATTTAAACTACTTGTCAGGTGCAAATATGAGATAAATAGATATAATCTTCTCTACCTTTTATTTACTGGCCTCCAAATACAATTAGTCAGAGACGTAGATAATTAGCTGGAGAGATAACAATTAATAGCAAATTCAGATCAATATACCACACACATTCTGGGTAAGCACTATGAGGACAGGAAATTTTGTGTTTTACAAAGGGGTGCAGTAGAGGGCTTTTCCCTTTCTTTTAAAGCTTCAGTTACATGTCAGCATAGATCTATGGTTAGACATGGCCTATGGAATTCCATATTAGTAAAACACAGCTAAATCTATTCCCTCTATCAACAGAAATAAGACATTCTCTCATGCCTTCCATACAGTTATATTAATTTCTCCAGTTCTTTGCTGAAGAGAGGGAAAAAAAAGGTGGTTGATTTCACAATCCTGACATTTGTCCACTTGCTGTTGTTTTTTTTGGCCCCTCTTTAGCTAGAAAGACAAGCATCAGGAAGCACATGGATTTCCCTGAGGGCCCTGAACTAGTGCCATGCCACAGCCAACAGCTTCAACCACTTGGAAAAACTACAATGTTGTGTCTTCCAAAAACTGCTCCCAGGGCTTCGTAATATTTGGTTATTAGACCAGAGATGTTTACTGTACTGTGGCAGCTACACTCAGTTCAGACTTGTTGCTTTATTATGCACTGGCTCAATCTGTTTGTGCAACACTTTGCATGTGGTGACAAAGCCAGTAAAACGTTGGCTGAGATGTAGTATTATTTAGTAAACTTTGAAAGTTTCTGTTTTGCTCTTTTCAGAGTACTAAGCATAGATGGATTTCAACTGCCTTGTAGTTCTAGAAGAAATAAGATTCTATGTGTAATTGATCACTGTTAGTTTGGACCATTATCTGGCCTCAAATCTGCCCAATAATCTTTTAATACCCCACCCCAGCCTTTGTTCATTGCCATCCCCAACCGTCTTCTCCATCAGCTGTTAGTCAGCACCTCTATGGTTTTTTCCCGTAAGACATCTACCCAAAGCACCACAGGCAGGTGCAGGAGACAGGCACAGCTGCTCATGATTGTTTTAACATCAATGGTGTTGTTTTCCAATTGTAAAGTATTTCCAAAGTTTGTTTTCCTTAGTGAAATTAAAACAATAAAAAGAGTAAATCTGTCTGTGTAACTTTTTGTGTAACTTTTACTTAAAATTTTCATTGTAAGACTTCAGTTGACTGGGTTCCTTTGGTTTAGTCTTGTTTTCCATTATTCTATAATCCTCTGTGGCTTGAGAGAACAGGGATTGAGTTTCATTTACGTAGACAAGTTATACAAGGAACATTACCACAGCAACTAAGATCCTGGTTTATAAGACAAAACATAGCTCCCTCCTCTATTCAAACAGGATTTAAAAGTATTTGGCTAATCATACATCCACAGTTCTTTTGATTTCCAAATGAAATGCTGCCTATATTATTAATAGTGCTGTCACCTTGACTGATGAAAATTCAGCTGGCTATTTTATATCAGTTGAAGAGTTGGCTTTTCAATATCAAAGTTTCTGGTTCTCATCTTCTTAAACCCTGAGCCAAAACACTGCCCTAGAAGTGATTACATTACATTTAGTATTTCATGAAAACCCTCAGTATGGTAGGGTCTGTCTGACTGTCCCTTTTATTTTCTTCTCTGAGTAACAGCCAGGTAGCACTCTTTCCCAGAGAAAGGATTTTGTCAATAAGGCTGTAAGGATCTTGTTATGGGATGTTTTTATTGTCACTTTCTTGAGTTTTTAATGTCTAAAGTAGGGTGTTCCATGTTACTATCCAGCCATGCAAGTAAAAAAATTCCCTCCCAAACACAAGATTAGGATGAGAGGTTGAATCTCTGCTGAGTTTCAGATTTTCTATCCTCCAGTCAGTCCACACAGTCTCTATCTTAGCTCCTGAACTGCAAAACAAGCATAATAGTGCCCACCTTTGCAGACATTTGTCAGGCTGTGAAACATTCAAGTACCCTTACCTGGTGTAACTGTGGCAAGGGTAGGAGTCATATCAGTTCTTGAGCTGGGAGCTTGTAGAGATATCCCTATCACAGCACAAAAATTAGCCCACACTATCTTAAGTTGTGTGCAAAGCCAGGAGGTGTTGGACAGTTTGGGTAGTGTTTCCTTATTTAAGCAGTTGTTGCCATATCGTCCAGGGACTAGCTGGTGAACAGACTTCTGTAGCAGTGGCAGTAATATGCCTTGAGGCTTGAAACTCCCAAGAGAACTTAAAAAATACTCTTGTCTCAGAACTACCAAACAAGTTCGGAAAAAAAGATTACATTTTTGCCTCATTTATATTCAATCCCCCTCATCACCCCCTTCCTTCCCCCCCTTCTGACCCCTCAAAGACAATCAAAGTCTCAAAGACCCTGCCTTATCCACTGGAATGTGAAATTCTAACAGCTTACTGGAATGAACCTCTCAAGTAAAAAAAAATTTTCTGGTCTGAGGCACTTCCCATCAAAAAAAGTAGGAAGAAAGATTACAAAAGGAAACTCCTCTGGGAAGTTTGGAAAAAAAATAATGTCTGAGTTGCAACTATATGTAGTTGCAGTATAAACAGGATTCAGCTGATAGCAAAGACATGATATAAATACAGTTCTTTTGTGAGACTGCACCACCTGAGACCATGCAGGATGGCTAGGAGCAGGAAAAATGGGCTTGGGGATGTATGGGCCCTGCCCTTGAACTCAGAAAATTGCATTTTTAACATCTATGGAAAAAAGAGCGATTGTGCCATCCATAATCTCCTTTACCATCAAAGAGCACCTGTTACAGCTTGACTAGTGATATAAATGTAAATGTGACCCTCGTCAAGTCCAGACTTCTTTCATGCAGTACAGTGAGTATAAACTTAGCAAACAGAAAAGGAGAACCAAGTATCTACAGACTGGCAGTGTACACGGGTCAGGGTGCTGTGTCAGTCCAGCCTTGAGCCTACTGCCCCCTTGCCTTTGGGCTGATGCCATGTAGCAATGGAAAGCTGATTCCTGGAACACGAGTCCTGGGTATTCTATCATGCAGACAGTGAGAATGCCTATCTGAACTCTGAACACAGATATTTTACAGAAATGCAGGCTGCACAGTGGACTGGCTTGCTGATGATCAGACTAATTAAAGTCACTTTCTGGTATCAGAATTGTAACACAGACTGGTGAAACCTGGGTGATTATTGCTATGTCACCTTCGAAAATAGAGATTGGACCTGTCTTCAAAACACAGGAGCATGAGAAACAACTTGTTAAATGTAAAGATCTTTAAAAGGGAGACTGTCATAACATAACACACACAAATACTTGTCTCAGTTTAGGCCTTCATCTTTTTAAAATTCAATTTCTGGTGGTGAGCATTACTGTTATAATAACTTTCAAAAAACATATTTTCATGGTCATTATCCCGAAACTCATCATCCCCCAAGTGGTTGATTATCATTGTGTCTGGTTT